>BSBK01003280.1:737500-1337500 GCA_027943335.1 Chamaecyparis obtusa
TAATCCATTAATCAACTAAAAACAAAGAAACAAAAAAACTCAAGAATTCACTAAAACCGTGTTACTCTACAAATCTTCTTAATTCCAAATGTTTTTCCCCCCAACCTTTTGCACAGATTGATGGAGGCCTCTTATAGTTGATATGATGCCTAATTCAATGGTTTCATATAGTTACATAACCATCTTACTCGAAAATGCTCCCTTGCACAAATGTTGTCAATGTTGTGAATGACAACATTGACAACTTGTTACAACCTTTGGGATTTTGGTTCAAAAATTATTGTTCAAACACCATAAGACCCTAACCATGACTTAGTTAGGCTATTTAGACCTCACATAGGCCACTTCTACACTTCTTTTCCCAATTTGACCCCTAAATGCTTCATTCCCACTTTTGCCACAATATTGGTAACTTGGGTACAAATTGGCACTTGCCTTCACAAAGGTCACACATGAGGACATCTCACAGTGATCGATTGTCCCTTGTGTAATTGCCACTTGAATGTATTTCTATTGAACCACATTAATGCTTTTCTTCTTCAACAAATGAGGACAGTCACTCTAAAGACAACATGATAATGTACACTCACTGTAAGGATAGTCACAAATGAGGACATCTCACAGTGACTGTCCCTTGTGTAATTGCCGCTTGAATGTATTGCTATTGAACCACATTAATGCTTTTCTTCTTCAACAAATGAGGACAGTCACTCTAAAGACAACATGATAATGTACACTCACTGTAAGGATAGTCACAAATGAGGACATCTCACAGTGACTGTCCCTTGTGTAATTGCTGCTTGAATTACACAAGCGACAGTCATTGTGAGATGTCCTCATTTGTGACAAGGACAGTCACACATGAGGACATCTCACAGTGATTGTCCCTTGTGTAATTGCCACTTGAATGTATTTCTATTGAACCACATTAATGCTTTTCTTCTTCAACAAATGAGGACAGTCACTCTAAAGACAACATGATAATGTACACTCACTGTAAGGATAGTCACAAATGAGGACATCTCACAGTGACTGTCCCTTGTGTAATTTCCGCTTGAATTACATAAGGGACAGTCATTGTGAGATGTCCTCATTTGTGACAAGGATAGTCACACATGAGGACATCTCACAGTGATTGTCCCTTGTGTAATTGTCACTTGAATGTATTGCTATTGAACCACATTAATGCTTTTCTTCTTCAACAAATGAGGACAGTCACTCTAAAGACAACATGATAATGTACACTCACTGTAAGGACAGTCACAAATGAGGACATCTCACAGTGACTGTCCCTTGTGTAATTGCCGCTTGAATTACACAAAAGACAGTCATTGTGAGATGTCCTCATTTGTGACAAGGATAGTCACACATGAGGACATCTCACAGTGATTGTCTGTAATGTCCCCTTTTTGGCTAACTTGGAAAATAGGAACAATTACTCCACTTCTCAGACTTACTCTATCAGATACTTAAAATTAAACTAAGTAATGGAGGTTACTTAAGATATCAACCGCTATTTCAGATTCAATCACAATATGTGTGCAAGATGATATTGATACCAATATGTTTAATAGCACTGTCGGATATAATGATATGAAATATGCTATGAATATGATGTTTCCTATCACTTATAGTGATAGTATAATGATGCTATGTCTGATATAAACAATATCGATATACAATCAATAAGTATTGCTTACAGCAATGTATTTGCTGTGTCTGATATGATGATGTAATTATGCAAATGTGTAATATCGCTATGAGTGATATGTTGCTATTTCAGATTCTGAATTATATGCTTGCAACTTCAAATATTGATGTTGTTTCTGACTATCCTTTCTATCTGTGCAATCATGGTGTTGTCTCTGATCTGCAATGATAAACTTGAAACCAAACTGCCAAAGGTAGATGCTCTATTGAGTATATCCAAATATGGATAAGTAAATAAAGTTCTAATGATGCCTTGAGTGACTGATGAGAATGCATTCTTATATTGTCTTTAACAAATGAAGAGATGCTATGAATGAGACGTGTCTTGTTTCTTCCTCCATGTCCCTTTGTTAATCACACCTTTCCATAATCTGACAGTTCACATAATATTATTTCATTATTTTCTGATCACAGATAACTCCCAGATTGACTCAATATCAAATCTTTTTATGAAGGTAATCTTCCCTAATTGGTAGTGCAACTAGTAGTTAACATCCATTGTGTTTGTATTAGTTTGGTCTAACTATCATTAGTATTTAGTCAATCGATATTAACTCTTGCCTTATCCCATATTGTTATGATTATATCCAATCTTTCTACTCTGATATAAGTCGATATCATTTTCTGATAATTGTCCATTTATTGGTTGATTGCTGGTAATGGAGTTTGATCTTCAAATTGACTTCCATTCCTGTTAATACTTAAGGATACATTGTACTTATTATCCATGACTGATGCCTCATTCATCAATAGCTTGTGATATAATCACTGATGCTTTTGTGTTTCTACAAGATGTGGTTTATCTCAGACAATCGATAATCTTTCAATCCTTTAGTCGATATCCTCCTATGTGGTATCTATTGATATAGATAGTAGAATTCAATCTAGTTTATGTTATTGTCATGATAACATAGGAAGTGATGGTGCATATTTGCTAGCGGGTCTTCATGTTTGATATTGCTTTATCGGATATGTCATTGTCTAAACTTGTGCAATTAATGATTATTTATAATATATGAATGGTTATCCTTCTTGCTTATCAATACATCTTCTGAAACACAGCGACCTATCCCTTATTCATATCATGTTGATCTTGACTTCATAGTATTTGGTTCATTAATCATCCTCTCATGGTATCGATGTGTAATGACTAGTGATTGTTGTATCACTTCTTCATTCCTCATCGTGATAGATAATGCAGATGTTTAATGTAGATGTATATCGATTACAAATATTCGATATTGCTTTAAACGTTATTATTATTATTATTATTATTAATGTTATTGTTATTATTAAATATTATAATTAATGATGTTAGTAATATTAATAATATTATAATAAATATTATTATAGTGATAACATATTGTTTTATATTGAGAGGTTTATTAATATTATTTATATATTAAAATTATTATATCAATAATTGATTTAATATTATTACTTAATATATTATTATAATATAATATATATAATTTATTAATAATTATTTATTATTAATTTATATTATAATTATAATCATAATTATATTATTTATTAATATTTTAATATTATTTAATTAACATATTACTTATTATGCTAACTATATATTATTATTATCTTTTGATAATAATTATATATTATTGTTATATACCGTTAATAATAGATTATTATATATCATCTAATCATTTTATTATTATACTAAGTTCAATATGTCACGGCTCATGACATTGTCCCTTGTGTAATTGCCACTTGAATGTATTGCTATTGAACCACATTAATGCTTTTCTTCTTCAACAAATGAGGACAGTCACTCTAAAGACAACATGATAATGTACACTCATTGTAAGGACAGTCACAAATGAGGACATCTCACAGTGACTGTCCCTTGTGTAATTGCCACTTGAATTACACAAGGGACAGTCATTGTGAGATGTCCTCATTTGTGACAAGGATAGTCACACATGAGGACATCTCACAGTGATTGTCCCTTGTGTAATTGCCACTTGAATGTATTGCTATTGAACCACATTAATGCTTTTCTTCTTCAACAAATGAGGACAGTCACTCTAAAGACACCATGATAATGTACACTCACTGTAAGGACAGTCACAAATGAGGACATCTCATAGTGACTGTCCCTTGTGTAATTGCCACTTGAATGTATTTCTATTCAGCCACATTAATGCTTTTCTTCTTCAACAAATGAGGATAGTCACTCTAAGGACAACATGATAATGTACACTCACTGTAAGTGTACATTATCATGTTGTATTACAAATGGACCTTATGTTGGTCGGGATATAAGTGCAAAAAAAAAAAGGAATGTTGTCATTTGTGTTTTCAACAGCGTCGAGAGAGATTCCCTCCGCGAAATCAAGCGGGTTATCATTTGTGTTTTGAACAAAGCGGGTTGTCATTTGTGTTTTGAACAGCACCGAGAGAGATTCCCTCTGCGAAATCAAGCGGGTTGTCATTTGTGTTTTCAACAGTGCCGAGAGAGATTCCCTCCGCAAAATCACAGCTACAATTTTTGAGTACGTTGGGTTTATTTTTCTTTTGTCATTATTATTTAATCTGGTATTCAGCTGTTAGAGAGCTAAAATACCCAGAAATGAGGACATATCTGTGTTGAATTTATTGTTAGCGGCTTTGGTTATTTAGAATGCTTCCCCACAATACTTAATAGGATGCATTTGGTTTTCAAAGCTTTCACTGACTTGGATTCAAGATTCTGAGACTTTCACGTGCCTTGCTTCAGTTGTTTCCGCAAACAAATCGCGTGCCTTTTGTATGCTTCCACATTTTATATACATGTCCATCAGGGTAGTCACCACCACTATATTTGACAAAAACCCATCTTCAATTACTTTTTGGTGAATTTCCCTACCCTGTTCTATGACTGTACCTCTGGTTTTAATGTATAAAAATGACCCAAATTTCAAAGGAAGTATATGATAAATTCCACCTAACACTTCCTAATCCCTGGACAGTGTCTTCTTACACTTTGAAACAAACAATTCCAAAGGGAATTAGCCTCTAGGGCTCTGCAACACCCAAACCCACAATTCTTGGCTCTAAACCCTTCTTACCTAGGGCATTCTCAATCACCCGATTCTAAACCCTTCAAATCCAAATTAGTGGATGATTCACCATCTCACAAACATTATACAATGTTCCACATTATAACAATCCACCCTTGCTTGGATAGATCACTCACTGCTATACATTAGCATTCAACTCAAGGTAATTTCCCACAGTTTATCCTGTGATCACACTGTTTTCCACAAAACTTTGCCTATGCAATGTCAGTACTTCATAATACAAGTTAGTTATTGTCATCCCATGAATATTAGGCCTTCTATGTTACAGCAAAATCAAAGTAAACTCATTCAAAATGGTTTAGAATGGATGAAAGAAATCCTTCTAACTCATGTATGTGTTAGTTCAAACAAATGAGGATAGTCACTCTAAAGACAACATGATAATGTACACTCATAGTAAGTGTACATTATCATGTTGTCTTTAGAGTGACTATGCTCATTTGTTGAAGAAGAAAAGCATTAATGTGGCTGAATAGCAATACATTCAAGTGGCAATTACACAAGGGACAGCCACTGTGAGATGTCCTCATTTGTGACTGTCCTTACAGTGAGTGTACATTATCATGTTGTCTTTAGAGTGACTGTCCTCATTCTGTAAGTGTACATTATCATGTTGTCTTTACAGTGACTGTCCTCCTTCAAGTGGCAATTACACAAGGGACAGTCACTGTAAAGACAACATGATAATGTAGAGGAACGTTGTCATTTGTGTTTTCAACAGCGCCGAGAGAGATTCCCTCCGCGAAATCAAGCGGGTTATCATTTGTGTTTTGAACAAAGCGGGTTGTCATTTGTGTTTTGAACAGCACCGAGAGAGATTCCCTCCGCGAAATCAAGCGGGTTGTCATTTGTGTTTTCAACAGCGCTAAGAGAGATTCCCTCCGCAAAATCACAGCTACAATTTCTGAGTACGTTGGGTTTATTTTTCTTTTGTCATTATTATTTAATCTGGTATTCAGCTGTTAGAGAGCTAAAATACCCAGAAATGAGGACATATCTGTGTTGAATTTATTGTTAGCGGCTTTGGTTATTTAGAATGCTTCCCCACAATACTTAATAGGATGCATTTGGTTTTCAAAGCTTTCACTGACTTGGATTCAAGATTCTGAGACTTTCACGTGCCTTGCTTCAGTTGTTTCCGCAAACAAATCGCGTGCCTTTTGTATGCTTCCACATTTTATATACATGTCCATCAGGGTAGTCACCACCACTATATTTGACAAAAACCCATCTTCAATTACTTTTTGGTGAATTTCCCTACCCTGTTCTATGACTGTACCTCTGGTTTTAATGTATAAAAATGACCCAAATTTCAAAGGAAGTATATGATAAATTCCACCTAACACTTCCTAATCCCTGGACAGTGTCTTCTTACACTTTGAAACAAACAATTCCAAAGGGAATTAGCCTCTAGGGCTCTGCAACACCCAAACCCACAATTCTTGGCTCTAAACCCTTCTTACCTAGGGCATTCTCAATCACCCGATTCTACACCCTTCAAATCCAAATTAGTGGATGATTCACCATCTCACAAACATTATACAATGTTCCACATTATAACAATCCACCCTTGCTTGGATAGATCACTCACTGCTATACATTAGCATTCAACTCAAGGTAATTTCCCACAGTTTATCCTGTGATCACACTGTTTTCCACAAAACTTTGCCTATGCAATGTCAGTACTTCATAATACAAGTCAGTTATTGTCATCCCATGAATATTAGGCCTTCTATGTTACAGCAAAATCAAAGTAAACTCATTCAAAATGGTTTAGAATGGATGAAAGAAATCCTTCTAACTCATGTATGTGTTAGTTCAAACAAATGAGGATAGTCACTCTAAAGACAACATGATAATGTACACTCACAGTAAGTGTACATTATCATGTTGTCTTTAGAGTGACTATGCTCATTTGTTGAAGAAGAAAAGCATTAATGTGGCTGAATAGCAATACATTCAAGTGGCAATTACACAAGGGACAGCCACTGTGAGATGTCCTCATTTGTGACTGTCCTTACAGTGAGTGTACATTATCATGTTGTCTTTAGAGTGACTGTCCTCATTCTGTAAGTGTACATTATCATGTTGTCTTTACAGTGACTGTCCTCCTTCAAGTGGCAATTACACAAGGGACAGTCACTGTAAAGACAACATGATAATGTAGAGGAACGTTGTCATTTGTGTTTTCAACAGCGCCGAGAGAGATTCCCTCCGCGAAATCAAGTGGGTTATCATTTGTGTTTTGAACAAAGCGGGTTGTCATTTGTGTTTTGAACAGCACCGAGAGAGATTCCCTCCACGAAATCAAGCGGGTTGTCATTTGTGTTTTCAACAGCGCTGAGAGAGATTCCCTCCGCAAAATCACAGCTACAATTTCTGAGTACGTTGGGTTTATTTTTCTTTTGTCATTATTATTTAATCTGGTATTCAGCTGTTAGAGAGCTAAAATACCCAGAAATGAGGACATATCTGTGTCCAACACATTCTAAAATGATCACCCCCCTATTATTGTATCACTTCCTCCTTGTTCCTCATTCAAGTGGCAATTACACAAGGGACAGTCACTGTGAGATGTCCTCATTTGTGACAAGGACAGTCACACATGAGGACATCTCACAGTGACTGTCCCTTGTGTAATTGCCACTTGAATGTATTGCTATTCAACCACATTTATGGGCCCGTTTGGACCACGACACACAGTAGCATCTACAGAGAAGAATATCCCAGGTGTAACAAGTTGTAAGAATATACCAACAGTTCTAAGAAGTTCCCTAGCACGTAGTAGCATCTACAGAGAAGAATATACAACATGAGGGCAGCCACTGTAAAGACAACATGATAATGTACACTCATTGTATGTGTACATTATCATGTTGTCTTTACAGTGACTGACCTCATTCAAGTGGCAATTACACAAGGGACAGTCACTGTGAGATGTCCTCATTTGTGACAAGGACAGTCACACATGAGGATATCTCACAGTGACTGTCCCTTGTGTAATTGCCACTTGAATGTATTGCTATTCAACCACATTTATGGGCCCGTTTGGACCACGGCACACAGTAGCATCTACAGAGAAGAATATCCCAGGTGTAACAAGTTGTAAGAATATACCAACAGTTCTAAGAAGTTCCCTAGCACATAGTAGCATCTTCTAATTGTCTATACCACTTCACAAGGTATTGTTTGCACACATTGTTTTTGGTTCTTTTGATGACCCTTGTTTTGAAATTGCTATTAGGCCTTGTAGCTTATATGTTTTGATTGCTGGAGAGCTTCTGAAGCTAAGCAAGAAGACCATTGCACGAGTTATAGCCGCGCGCTCAGGTTTGAAAATTGTATATTTTTTAATCTAATGTATATTTTAACTAGACTTTTAGCTTATTTTTGCTGTATATTTTAATCTAAAGGGAATCATGGATGTGAACTTGACAGAATTTTGTACTTAGTTCTTATGGAGAGAATAGTAGTAGTTTACGGTCTAATATCAAATAGAGTTTTCCAATTACAGAAAGTTAATGAATTCTAATAGCTTATATGTTTTGATTGCTGGAGAGCTTCTAGAGCTAAGCAAGAAGACCATTGCACGAGTTATAGCCGCGCGCTCAGGTTTGAAAATTGTATATATTTTAATCTAATGTATATTTTAATCCTTTTGCCATGTCATGTAATATGTCTTGCCTTGTAGCTTATATGTTTTGAAATTGCTGTTAGGCCTTGTAGCTTATATGTTTTGATTGCTAGAGAGCTTCTAGAGCTAAGCAAGAAGACCATTGCACTAGTCGTAGCCGCGCGCTCAGGCATGAAAATTGTATATTTTTTAATCTAATGTATATTTTAACTAGACTTTTAAAATATTAAAGGATTTAACTAGGTCTAAGAAGATTTGTGTACTTTTGACAATTTTGCTTAGTCACTGAAAGTTGTAGACTGAAGTTTTCATAGCCCAATTTTTGCTTCCTGCGAAGAACGATCATGTCAGATAATATAAGTGAAGAACAAAATAGGGAGACAATCACTAGATTGTGGTCTAACTTGAAAAGAAAAGGTGATGGAAAATGTTATTGTCCTTGCAAAATTTGTAAGGGCTTAAACCGTAGAAGACTGCTAATCAAAACAGTTAAGAGACATTGTAGGGAGAATGGTCACATTGAAGGGGGGCATGACTATCATCCACTGGTAAGTTGTTCATTATATCATTTTAACAATTTATATACATATGAAATCACTTGATGATGAGTTGAAGATCATGGTTTATTTATGTTAATCAATTTTATATAGGTTGATCTCCCCAGGGAAGTACATGATATGGAGGAACATGGGGGTGCGAATATCCAAGGTGAAGATAATGATCCCATGGAAGATGACGATCATGCGCCAGAAAACACAATTGAAGATGATGGTATAAATACATTGATCCATGACACATTTAGTCCAAGCGGATCTGATCATGATGATGATGATAGCCTCGATGTACCTCTACTTGAGAAGGCATACGAGCCCCTATACAAAGACTCCCAAACAACTCTTCTCTCTGCTGTATTGTTGTTGTTGAACTTGAAGGTTATGAATGGTTTATCCAACATAACAATGTCACGTATGTTAAGGTATGTCATATATGTCTTTATAGTTAACAAAGGGTGAATAATGTACCACTAATATTGTTTATATTAACAACTTATATTTTTTGTTGTAGATTGATAGGCGAGTTTTTGTTACCACTATCAAATATTCTACCTCGCTCATATCGAGAATTATCTGCTATTATGAAAGATATTGGAATGGAGTATCAAGCAATACATGCTTGTCCCAATGATCATATTATATATTATAAAGAACATGAATTTGCAACACAATGCCCTATATGTCATATGAGTAGATATCGAACAGATCGAATAACAAAAAAGGTGCCTCACAAGGTTCTACGTTACATCCCCATTATTCCACGGATGCGACAATTATTCAAGTGTACTAGCTTGGCACAATTTATGGATTACCATGCACGCAATAGAAGTCGAGATGACATTATTCGAATCCCTGCGGATGGTTCGGCATTTATGCACATAGAGGAAAAGTGGCAACACTTCAAAGAAGAACCTCGTAATCTCAGGCTTTCATTGGCAGCGGATGGTGTCAATCCATTTGGAGAGATGAGATTTGTTTGCTCGGTGTGGCCTGTTTTTGTTATCAACAATAACATTCCTCCGTGGATGTCAATAAAGAGGGAGCACATTATGTTGGCAATGATTGTTCCAGGTATTTTATCATTTGATAGTTATTAATTTACATGTACTTACAAATCTTACAGTAAAATGGTTACAATAATTATGTAATGTTACTGTCCATTCAAGTAGGTAAATATCAAGTTAAAGATATGAATGTATATATTGAGCCTCTTATTGACGAGTTGGTGGAGTTATGGAACGGTGTCACTATGTATGACGTGTCTAGACCAATAGGACAAAGACAATTTCAATTCCATGCAATACTTGTATGGACAATACATGATGCCCCAGGGCTAACACATTTTTGTAGTATGTTATAGTGAATTCAAGTTGCGCATGATAATTCTAATTATAAAAATCAACATATTTAATAATCCAATTATATCATTATCTTGTAGGTCTTCAAACAAAGGGAAAATTTGCATGTCCAGTTTGTGGTCCAAAGATGAAATCTCGTCTTTCAAAAAGTTTAGGAAAGCATGTGTTTGATGAGTACAGACACTTCCTCCACAAGAATCATAAGTATCGAAGTATGGAAAAACATCTTTTCAATGGGAAAGAAGAGACTACATCAAAGCCACGAAGAATGACACCTCGCCTATGGAAGTTGGAATATAATAGAATTAATCATCGAGGTAATGTCGTTCCACTTAATGGTTTATGTTTGTAATTTATATATTTCTATTGTGATTTTTGTTTACTAATTATGTAATTGATGATCGTGAAGGTCGTCAAGGCACTACTGACAACCTTCCAAAGGGACTAAAAAGCTATCCCAGACAATTTAGTAGGTTGCCCTACTACGAGGACCTACAAATTGTGTATTTGTTTGATCTTATGCATGTTGGAAAGAATATAACAGAGACATTGTGGAAAATACTGGATGGAAGGCGTGACAAAGAAAAAATTGTCAAAATTTGTAATGACATTCATGAATCCAATCATGCACTGAAGAATTTCATTCACTCAAATAGCAATAGAGATCAGATTAATATAAGTGCCCTTCCTTGGTTATTAACGGAGCAGCAAAGTGATGCCATAAAAGAAGTCATACGAAAAATTCGATTTCCCACAGGATTTGCTGGGAACATAAGCAATCTCATATCAAAGAAAAGTGAATTTGGGCCAGGGCTCAAAACGCATGTTTGGCATACTTTCATCAAGGTAAGTTATGTTCTTCTGTATTTACAATATATTCATAAACTACGTGTACTATTCATTATGTTATGTTAGAAAATAATGAAATGATTGGTTTATAATTACTGCAGTACGTGAGTGAAACAAAAATTATTTTCATCAAATTTTGTTAGGCTTGCTTTTGGGAATAGTTTCTTACAATATTGCTATTAAGATTTTTATTGTGTAGTTTTTAGATTAGGTTTATAAAATTATATTTCATGAGTAGTGATTCATATTAATCAATTAACGATACTTTTGGAAGGTATTTTCAATGTGTCAAATTTTGATATTTTTACAAGAATTAGATTGTGTAATTTTTTTAATTAAAGTCATTGACTCATATTTCATAAATAATAGTTCTCATGAATCCATCTCTTATAAGATTGAATAGTCTATTTAGGAAGTATTTCTGATAGTATATCAAATTATGATATTACTATTACCATTAGATTGCATGGCTTTGAAGTCAACCTCGTTGACCCATATTCTTCTCTGTAGATGCTACTATGTGCTAGGGAACTTCTTAGAACTGTTGGTATATTCTTACAACTTGTTACACCTGGGATATTCTTCTTTGTAGATGCTACTATGTGCCGCGGTCCAAACGGGCCCATAAATGTGGTTGAATAGCAATACATTCAAGTGGCAATTACACAAGGGACAGTCACTGTGAGATGTCCTCATGTGTGACTGTCCTTGTCACAAATGAGGACATCTCACAGTGACTGTCCCTTGTGTAATTTCCACTTGAATGAGGACAGTCACTGTAAAGACAACATGATAATGTACACATACAATGAGTGTACATTATCATGTTGTCTTTACAGTGGCTGCCCTCATGTTGTATATTCTTCTCTGTAGATGCTACTATGTGCTAGGGAACTTCTTAAAACTATTGGTATATTCTTACAACTTGTTACACCTGGGATATTCTTCTCTGTAGATGCTACTGTGTGCTGTGGTCCAAACGGGCCCATAAATGTGGTTGAATAGCAATACATTCAAGTGGAAATTACACAAGGGACAGTCACTGTGAGATGTCCTCATGTGTGACTGTCCTTGTCACAAATGAGGACATCTCACAGTGACTGTCCCTTGTGTAATTTCCACTTGAATGAGGACAGTCACTGTAAAGACAACATGATAATGTACACAAGTACCGTGAAGGTAGTTGCAAGTTAGGGCTGTTTCATTGCATACCCGAAACAATGAAGATGTTACGGTCCACAAAACGTTTGTGCTTGAAAGATGAATAAATAAAATTAAACTTCTAAATAACCAAAGCCACTAACAATAAATTCAACACAGATATGTCCTCATTTCTGGGTATTTTAGCTCTGTAACAGCTGAATACCAGATTACATAATAATGACAAAAGAAAAATAAACCCAACGTACTCAGAAATTGTAGCTGTGATTTCGCGGAGGGAATCTCTCTCGGCACTGTTGAAAATACAAATGACAACGTTTCTCTACATTATCATGTTGCCTTTACAGTGACTGTCCCTTGTGTAATTGCCACTTGAAGGAGGACAGTCACTGTAAAGACAACATGATAATGTACACTTACAGCCCGTGTACATTATCATGTTGTCTTTAGAGTGACTATCCTCATTTGTTGAAGAAGAAAAGCATTAATGTGGCTGAATAGCAATACATTCAAGTGGCAATTACACAAGGGACAGTCACTGTGAGATGTCCTCATTTGTGACTATCCTTACAGTGAGTGTACATTATCATGTTGTCTTTATAGTGACTGTCCTCATTTGTTGAAGGAAAAAAGCATTAATGTGGTTCATTAGCAATGTATTCAAGCGGCAATTACACAAGGGATAGTCACTCTGAGATTTCCTCATTTGTGACTATCCTTACAGTGAGTGTACATTATCATGTTGTCTTTACAGTGACTGTCCTCATTTGTTGAAGGAAAAAAGCATTAATGTGGTTCAATAGCAATGTATTCAAGTGGCAATTACACAAGGGATAATCACTCTGAGATTTCCTCATTTGTGACTATCCTTACAGTGAGTGTACATTATCATGTTGTCTTTACAGTGACTGTCCTCATTTGTTGAAGGAAAAAAGCATTAATGTGGTTCAATAGCAATGCATTCAAGTGGCAATTACACAAGGGACAGTACATGCCCATTAAAGTTGGTGTTTTGTTATCCAGCATGACAATGGAGACAGCATACTCTGTGTCAATTTTACTGATCAAATTTCCCTCCGCCAGGCAAAGCAACAATTTGGGTATGATAAGGTAAAGTTTTTGCAACAATTTCTTGCTGCTGCTAAGGTTACCATTGTTTATGGTTTCTATTATATAGTTCTATCTATATTGCTATATGGCCTTTTGTTTAGGATTAAGTAGACGAGGGAAAATATTTCTTTTGTGGATTGTAAACAAAACATTGAATTATTTCAGAGAACAGATCTAAATCTATAAGATGCTACGATGGAGCACATGACCATGTACTTGTGAATATTAGGATCCATGTTAATCAAATGACTGCTTTATGTAAATTACTTTTGAGTAAGTAAAAGGCAATACAATTTTTCGAAGTGTGCAAGGATTTTTATGATATACAGGTGTACGAAGAAATGAATCTGTGTTGTTTTGTATCAATATCAAACATCTCTGATATATTTTCATGTTTTTATAATCTATTTTGCAGATGAAAACTGTCCAACAGATAAAGATTGGGAACTTCTCACAGCATTTGTACCTGCATCTCTCTTATATACTACAAGTTGCTTGCCATCAGAAATTGCAGTTCCCTCATGTGACATTGATGGTGAAGTGTTCTTTTCAGAACCATCATCTGTGGTTACCAATGCTCCTGTTTTAGGCAATAAGTTTGTTGCATTCCATGAGCCATTGGTCAAGTTTCTTCTATGAGCTTCTGATGCCTCAAAATCTAAGCAGCGCCTACGCATGCCTCATTGTGGTTGATTATCATTCTGTACATGAATTATAATGAGTAATCAGTTTTGGGCCTTGGAATCTTGTATGTAACATGCACAGGCATTTCATGGCTAAATGAATCTATTTTAGAAGCATCAGCTTTTCTTACATGATGCTGGATACATAAGTAGAACAAGCGTATATCAAATTGGAAGCAATCAGAACTCCACAATGACATATTATTTAGAGTACTCTTCAGTTTAAGTAATAATGCATATATTGACACTGTAAAGACAACATGATAATGTACACTCACTGTAAAGACAACATGATAATGTACACTCACTGTAAGGACAGTCACAAATGAGGACATCTCACAATGACTGTCCCTAGTGTAATTGCCACTTGAATGTATTGCTATTCAGCCACATTAATGCTTTTCTTCTTCAACAAATGAGGATAGTCACTGTAAAGACAACATGATAATGTACACTCACTGTGAGTGTACATTATCATGTTGTCTTTAGAGTGACTATCCTCATTTGTTGAAGAAGAAAAGCATTAATGTGGCTGAATAGCAATACATTCAAGTGGCAATTACACAAGGGACAGTCACTGTGAGATGTCCTCATTTGTGACTATCCTTACAGTGAGTGTACATTATCATGTTGTCTTTACAGTGGCTGTCCTCATTTGTTGAAAGAAAAAAGCATTAATGTGGTTCATTAGCAATGTATTAAATAATTTTATTTTTTTTATCCACCCACGGGCGTCGCAATTGCGACGGGAGCCCATCGTAATGCGATGCAGGCGCCTGTCGCAATTGCTTGGGAGGCCCGTCGCAATTGCGACGGCCCTCCGAAGCCATGCGACGGGGGGGCGACGCCCATGCCGCTAACAAATCTTAGCGACATTGCGACGGGAGGGCGCCGCAATTGCGACGGCTACCCATAGACGTCGCAATTTGCGACTAAAAAATAGCGACGTCTATGGGTGTTGCTATTGCGACACATAGCCGTCGCAATTGCGACACATAGCCGTCGCAAAATGCCCCCAAATGTATTAGTGATTAGATATCTATACATGTATGTACATGCTTGTCTTTTATGCAAGATTTCAGGTACTGGGCATTGACTTCCCTGAATTGTCAAGATGAGCGTGCCCTATCACAATATCTCAAATGGTAAGAGGGGGGAGATAACACACAGGTCCAAACCCCAACCCAAGCCAATATTGTCCTAAATTAAGAGACAAGTTTCTGATTGAGTTCCCTGTCTGAATGCGTCAAGATGACGTGAATTTGTGAACCCTTCCTTGGTGTTTGCTTGTTATGGAGTTAGTTGATTTTCAGATTTTAGAAGTCAGGTGTTTTTGCTTGTGTGAATTATTTGATTTAAATAATTATATTAGGAGTAATTATGGTATTGGAATAAGTTATATTTTATGATGTGAAAATTTTTGATATAGAGAACATTTAATTATTAAGGTTGATTAAATACCTTTGATTAAATTAAAAGATTAAATTTGGAATTAAAAGGGTTTAATTAATTATTAAATCCTAATGTAAATTAAAAGGCCTAGTTGATTTAATTAATATTTAAATTAATTATTTTGCATAGTTAACTTTGTGCTAAAGTATTTATTGTTTAATTAAATAATTGAAATGCAAATTTAAGTTGAACATTCAACTTGGTGAAAGTTAAATTAGAATTTAAAGTTGATGTTGAGTTAGGATTTAAAATTAGGAAAGTGCATTCTTTTACTATGGTAATAGAAATTAATCATGCATTATTAATTGATTAAAATAGGAGTTGAGAGTTGAATCCTTTTTTTTCTGATTTAGAGTTGCACGTCTAGTTCTTTTCTTATTTGGATTTGCATGTAGGGTTTTGTTTGGGGAATTTTCTTTATTAAAGATTCATTTATTCATTTTTCACAACACAGGTTTTGGGAGGATTTTTGGGTGAAGGATTTTCAAAGTTGTGCTACCCTTCTGAAAACTTGGAATTGTCTTCTTTCTCGTCATCTTCGAATTCATTTCTAGTGTTAAAGGTAGGGTTTGATTTCCTTTGTATTTGTGTCTCTGCAATTCTAAAATGGGTGTTTTCTTCGTGCTTGTAAGATTTTGGATGTTTGAGATCATTCATGTGTTTTCCTCTTCTGGAGAAATTCTAGAATTTTTGGTTGATTTTTCTATTAGGGTTTTCAGATTTTGCATATGGAACTGTTTA
This sequence comes from Chamaecyparis obtusa, assembly GCA_027943335.1. Classification (NCBI taxonomy): domain Eukaryota; kingdom Viridiplantae; phylum Streptophyta; class Pinopsida; order Cupressales; family Cupressaceae; genus Chamaecyparis; species Chamaecyparis obtusa. The sequence continues at coordinate 753,833 of BSBK01003280.1, forward strand.
TTCTTGGTTTTTTAAAAAATAGATGATTTTAATTCTCCTCGTTACTTTTAGAAATAATAAATAAATAAAACCCTAGTTGTTGTATTAGAACAGTGATTAATTATTACTGGTGTACTTTATAAACTATCATATAATATAAATATATGTTAAAATATATTATGTATTTTGAGTTTGTTTTAAATTAAAATTTAATTAAAACCATTTTTTTTTTTTAAATAGTACAAGGAAAAAATTTGTGGTAGGGCATCCCCCAAGGACTGTCGTGCACAGCCCTAGGCAGATGCATGCAGCCCCGTGTGGACTGTTGTGCGCGCAGTCTAAGGACTGTCGCACGGGCCGCTAAGGAATGTCATGCACAATACCTTAGGGTACTACCATGACATGCCTCTAGGCTGTCGTGCACAGCACCAAGGGGAGGGACCATGGGCCCCCCATATTTAATTGTCATTTTTAAAAAAAATTAATATTTATTATTTATTTATTAATTTTTTTTATTAAACTTAAATAATGTTTATATTTAAATCAATTTATTTTTAATTTAGTTTAATTAAATTTTAATTTAATTTAATATTTAATTAGATTATGTTATATTTAATTTACTTTAATTTCTAAATTAGGTTGTTTTATTTATAATTAATAATATTAGTCTATATTATTAATTTAGAATTAAGTTTCTTTGTGTAATTATTTAATTATTTTCTTTGGCTATTAAAAGATGCCTTATTGAATGGATATGAATTGTTGATGCAATTTTAATCGTTATCTGGACAATTTATTTTAATTTGTTTATTGGAGATTTATGAAGTGAATGTGGGATTTATGGGAGGCTTACTATGACTGTCCTAGGAATGTACTAGAGGCTTGAGGGGGGAGTTGTGTGAGTATCTCTATTATCCCTCATGTGCTTTATGATTAGATTTATGTTAGGAACACTTTGAGAAGTGTCGTTATGATTTATGAGAGTGATTTGTGGATTTGTGAACCTAGGTAGGTTAACTAAGTGTATAAGTGGGAAGTGGCTTGTAAAAGGTGTTGGGGCCCGCAAGTGGCTGCCAGGATAACCTATTGCAAGTGGCTTAACAAGTGATAATTAAATGACATTAAGAGTTTAAAATGAATTAATAAGATATTGTGTGCCTCGCCCATGCCTAAGTTCTTGATTGAGTTTTGTTTTGACTAGGATGGGAGTGGGAAGATGTTTGCCGCTTATGTGGACTGGATATGGCATAGTTGGTACCTCATCTACACGAGAGGTCATTGATGCTGCATAGAGTCACTAGGGCATCGGGGTCTTGAGAGACTACCAAGATAACCTTAGAGTTGGCTTGTGTGATAACACTTCCCTTTATGCGTCTTAGGTTTCCTATGTGTGTTGGTTGCCTCTAGTTGAGTATGTTTTACCTTGTTATCCTATTGTACCTTTGAGTTAGAATACTTTCAGGATCTCTTCCTTATCTTTTTTTGTGTTGCTTGTTGATATTGTTATCCGAGTGGGATCTATTGTTATCTCCTCAACACAGTGGGAGTGGACCATTTAGGTTCCATGAGGTCGGGTGGTAGTGATTCTTTTACCATTTGAGATTCCGGCGTTCGTGTACCAGTGCTGGATGATCCCTATAGCAGTTGATCCTTCTTGTTCTTCATTGATGGAGATGTGTTCTTATCTTTCTTATTCTATGTTCCTTGTACCATTGTATTAGTTATTCAGGAGATATCATGTTGTACTTTATTTTGGATTATTGTATTATGTACTCTATAACATGTGCATTGGATGTGGATTATTATGGATACCCTATGGTATCAATTGCATTTATGTTATCTTTTATATTATGTTGTGTTTATCATTCATTTGTATACATGAGATTTGTAATTATATCTAATCTAAAGTAATTAATTAATATTTACGTTATCTACGTCAAGGAACCCTTGAGATTTGTAATCTATGTTGAGTTGTAAATTATATTGTATTGCTTCCACATTGTTAAACATTGTTGTTGTTGTTTATAAACACTTAGAAAAATATTATTTTGTAAACTTAGTTGCATGTTTAGGTTAATTTATCTTGGGTTCCCTGGTGGGGCATTACAAAAGCAATGGAACTATTAGTTAATGGAGTAAAAGATCATCTACTACCTATTATCACAAAGCTAGACTCTTCATATGAAATGTTCAAAGCTCTGGAAAACATGTATGAGATCAACAAAACTAGCAGGATTCTTATTCTTAAAAATCAACTCTCTAATATTAAAATGAATAAAGGAGAGACCATCACCTCATACTTTATGAGGGTAACTAAATTAAGAAACCAACTCTCAACAACTGGTTACATCTATGATAATAAAGAGTTGACTATGGTAACTTTAAATGGACTTCCGATGTCATGGGAAAACTTCAAACAAGGAATAAGTGCTCACTCCAAACTTCCCAAATTCGATCGACTAAAAGATGACTGTATTCAAGAAGAGTGTAATCTAATATCTAGAGGCATCAGTGTGGAATCCACAAATGAAGATATTCAGATTCTCACTGCTAAATTGAAAAGGAAAAAGAGCAAGAACTCAAATGGTAAACAGTCGTTCAAGAAACATAGAGAGCTTTCTACAATACAGTATCATAGATGTGACAATTATGGGCACACTACAACAAAATATTTTGACAAACTCAAACATAACATGTCTAAAGTGCAATGTTATAGATGCAACAACTATGGGCACACTGCAACAAAATGCCCTGATAGACTCAAACATCAAGCTTCCCTTGTTGAAGTCAGTAATTCAAACTTGGATTCAGAGAAATTTGTGTTCTAAGAGAAGTTCAATTGAGAGGGAGTTCACTGATGAAGGTGGAATACTTCTGAGGTAAACTTGATATGATTGTAATAATTGATTATTGTACTAATGAAAATATTTGTATTAATTGGACCCTGTGTACATCATGAGGAAGTGACAACTTCCAAATGATTATCACTTATATTTGTAAGAGTTATTGAAAGGTGACGATCTTACAATAACTTGATCTTCTATTGTGATAGACATCGTGTGATGGCTGAAACAAATCACAATAGATGATTTCCTGCATGGTGGATTCTATTCCTTAAACAGGCCATTGACCTTCTATTGTGATAGACATCGTGTGATGGCTGAAACAGATCACAATAGATGATTTCCTGCATCGTGGATTCATTTCCTTAAATAGACCATTGACCTTCTATTGTGATAGACATCGTGTGATGGCTGAAACAGATCACAATAGATGACACTTTGCATTAAAGATACATTACCTATGAAAACTTTTGAGTTATGGTGAATATCATGAGACTTGATATTCCTAGTTACACCATATTTCTGATATCACGATGGTGTGATGCAAAATAAACTTTCACAATTAACTTTGTGCTACTCTCTTGGATGATGGATTTTATCTTCCCTAGCTAAGAGAGAGTGTTGATGTTTGTAGCTTCGATCAGATAAAAATATAGTAGACGTTAATATTATGAGAATAGAACAATTATGATATATATATATATATATATATATATATATATATATATATATATATATATATATATATACCTTTCTCAATCAAATGAAGACAAGTATATACCACATCAATACAAGTCTCATTCAACCTATCAAATATTTGATTTACCTTTTCAATTAATAAAATATTAGTTATTAAGAGAGAGAGAGAGAGAGAGAGAGAGAGAGAGAGAGAGAGAGATTGATTTTGAAAAGAAAATTAAAAGCCATATAATTTGATCTTTAAATTTAATACAAATGCCCCCAAAAAAGTTTGCATTTCACTCATCTCTCCATGCCTTTTTAATATACCACATACAAGTCAATTTTGTTTATAGCAAATTGATAAATATTCATCAATACTTATCTTTATTCCAAATTCGTGTGATTATATATAATTACACAATTATACCACAAGTTGTTATTGATAACGAAATATACTATATGAAAGTAGTTGATTGATTAGTGTGTACTTTAGGAAAATTATCATCTACGTATCATCTCCTACTAACAATTGTCTTGAACTTGGAAATATAAAATATCTACTTTGTCAGGATAAACAATATTCCAAGTTAAATATGCAAGTTGCTAACTTCCAATAGTTAGATTACAAATATACACATTTTTTTCCAATAAATTTGAATATTTAACCTCCATCCTTTAATGGAATCTCCAAAATAAATGAAGCTCATGAAGTGTTATTTTAGTAGTCAAAAGGAAAAATTGCATTAAAACCACAACCAAGCCACACCAATGTATACATGGACAACATTATGCTCATCTACGCATGCACAAGCGGGTAAAAATCTTAGCATAATGAATAGAGATTACACCACACCCAGAATCTTTGTAATTCTTTTTTCGAAACCATAAATGTCCATGTAGAAGAAATGTAGAAAAATTGGAGTAGAGTAGAAAAGGAGCAAAAAAGAGAAATCCATGGCCAATGAAAGGAATGCACAACCACACGATGCAAACCCCAAAACTGAGCAATTAATTAGTATCAGTTTCTCAAACCAAAACTAAAATTTGTGAAAGCAAGTTAGCTTTAAGAATGGAAATAGACAAATAGTTATGAAACTACCTTGTAAAACAAATGTAGAGAATGAGACGGCTGGAGAGATTTAGGGGTAAGATCCAATATTGGTGCTCCATTAAGCATGAATATCAAACAACCAAAACAAAAAAGCATAGAAGAAAAGATTATTAGAAACACCTATGCATCACTTTCATTGCTTTCATTTTAGACCATGCACTTACAATTATAAAAATAGATATACCTGCATGCATAATTAGAGAAGCATAAATAAAGAATGTCTTTATAATTGTAATTTTTTTGTAAACATGCTCAAAATGATTATGAAAATAATAGAAAAAATATTTAAAAGTGCTGAAGATTACCAAATATGGATGAAAAAAAATAGACAAAAAAAGAAATTCGTTAGACATTTGTAAGATTGAAAAAACAACCAGAAAATAGTGAAAAAACGAGAAGGGCTGATAATTTTCTGGTAACTTTTTTTTTTCTGAGAGCAAAGCTCCCTCAAATAGCCTATCGGCTAAATAATGGTTAAAACAATATCATATATACGTAAGAACTATAGTGGAATAATGTATCATCCCGTATACAGGGATGTTACATATCCACATCTGTTGATGTGCACATACACAGCTTCCAATTACAATGGATATCATAACCACACACATACCTGATAACACAGTTACGAATTAACACAATAGTTATCGACTTTGTCTTTCCTATTACAGATGGTGATCAACAATTGCACATAAATAAACCAAATAATACTTTAAGGTGGCGCAGATATATCAAAAGAAAAGCAAACAAACAAATGCATAATATATCATAGAGAGAAGAAACTAAAATTGATCCTTAAAAACAACAATAATTCTCAGTATGTTGGGTTTTGCATTGATTTTAGTATCTATTTTTATAAATTTTTGTATCGACTTTAACATATGCAAAAATGCAGGGATGAGTTGCAGTTTCAATGGAATTACTAAAATTGTCCTCTCGGAGATTTAGGTTATAGGTATTTCAGTTTTGTAATTAAACTAAGAGACTATAAGAAAAATCCCCATCATAAGAACAAAATTTCCCATAGTATTTTCTTGTTCCAAATAGCCCATGAAAGACTGACATCTTGAGAGGAAATGCTTAGAAGCATTTTAACGTGACGATAGAAATAAGGGTCAAAGAAGGTGCATGAATCAGAACTGAAAATCATTATGATTTATGTAATGATGTAATGAGTGCAACACAATCTTTAGTTTTTAATTATCATATATAGTACAAACAATTACAATTTGAAATTGCTTTTGTGGATTTTGTTGCTAGATGCAACAACAATGCCAACTCCGACATTTTGTAAAGCCGGGACCTATCAGCATGATTAATTGAGAAAAAGATATTGTTGGCTATACATCACTTTTTATTGAAGCCAAATAGGTTTTTGATTGCATTGATAGCATTCTCATTAATAAATGGTTCATCATACTTGTCCAGTAAAGGTTTGAACTTCTCTGAAGATCTCAAGTTTGCTAAATCGGGATCTGTGCGAATAGTCTGCAAAAATAGAGTAATCATTCAGATTCTTTTTGTGAGTAAAAATTTCTAATCATAATCAAAGGGAAACAGAAAATTTGCATACTTTTCTGGTTGTTACTTTAGAAAATACACCAACTTAACAAGCTAGAATCCAACACCTAAAACAACCAGCAATACATTTGGACACCACTGTCAAACCAAGCCCACAGACCTACAGACTTCTTAAATCACAGTTCCCATGACCAATTGCATCATAAACAAAGTACTTGCTACCAAATACCTACGAAATGAGTGAAAGATTGCATAAAAGTCTTCTATTTATATTTAGCATTAACAAATCAACAAAGTGACCACAATCTGGTACTGGATTTTATATTTCAAGCAGAAGCATATATGGTATCTATACAATGTGTTCCCATTCTAACCCTACTTCAATAAAATGTAGAACTCGTCATTTTCTTTTTTGTTGGGTGTAAGTTTGTATCTCAATACAAGAAATACATGATGGCATACTATACTATAATTGTATGACAAAAGAAAAAGCATAAAAAAGATGGAGGTTGGCCCTCACAAATCCAAGTTAAGAAACCAGATTATCACACTTAAGTCTCATTATACCAAGAGTTCTACAAGTTGTGGCATTCCTGCAGCAATCAATGCAATCAAAAAATAATAGCATACAATGAGGATCAAGATGATTATGTTTTCCATTAGAGATTTTTGGTTTCCTAAAAGCGTGCATAAGGATGGTGAGAGTACATGATCTTTCCACCTTCAACCGCTTCCCAATTAGCAACGACCTATCAGTAGTAGCATTAAAAGGAAGATGGGATGTAAAGCAAATATATCTCTATTTGATGATTCTAAAAGAGAATTTGGAATGATCAGAAATGAATGACGTCGCAATTCAAGGCACCTGCTAAAATCGTAGCTTATCTACCATTACTTGTAGTTCAAAAATGTAAGATTGATGGAAAGCTAAGGATTTTCCCTTAGTCCTCCCTCTCTTCTGTAGGGTAAGTTTATCGAAAAAACACTCCAAAAGGAACCAAAAAATATAAAAAATAAAATGTAACAAAATTGCTCAATTTGCAGAAACCAAAATTTTGTATTTTGATGATTCAATATCACAGGAATTTCTCTCAATTTCTTTCAGGAACGCTTGTCACATGGATTTTCAGTTTTCAAATTAGAAAACACCTTCACCTACCACATCAAGTTCTACTCAGAAGGTCCAAATTTTTAAGATGAGGCTTGAGGGAAACATGTCAATGTCAACTCTGAATAAGCACCAATTAAACACAAGGACATGTATCAAGATTTACCAGACTATATTTCGATGATGCGGAGTTTAATTAAGAGATGACAAACTTTATAATACATTGGCTGACAAGTTTGTAATGACTGGATGATGAATGATGAGAATCCATGCATTTTCCCAAGCAATTGTCATGCTCTCTTGTAATAGACAAAAACCAAAAATAACAGTCAGCCCAAGTGTAAGTTAGTGAACTTTGGATGACCACAAACAGGGGGTCACCGGTACAGTGATACCCTAAAAGAGGACTCTGCACACAGCTCCAGATGGAATCCCAACGAGTTGTTAACTACAACCACTTCTATACAATCTCATTGCTGATGTAACCATCTTCTTTCCACGTAGATCATTGTTAGATCTTTCATTATTAATAATTATTAATAATATTGATTAACACATTTATTTATTTATTAATGTTAATATTAGTTTTATTTTATTATTATATTATTATATTATTATATTATTATTTATTATTCATTTATTAGTTATTTATTATTTAATTATTCTAATATTATATTTATTCACTATTACAATATTATTATTTATTGAATTTAATCTTAGAAATAGGGGACATCATAGTCCACCCTTCCTCAAATTGCTTGCCCTCAAGCAATGTCAATTCAATGTGGGTGCATTTTGCAACTTTGATATCGTCTTGTTTAACAATAGTCCTTAATGGAAGAATCTTTATTTAGTTCTGAAACAATAATTCCAACTTGAGATTAGAATGGTTATATATTTGTAAACATAAACTTATCAAATTTGGGCATATTTCATTACAACATCCAACTTAAGAATAATTCAAAGGATAGTACTTATCTTGTATTATTGTAGCACCTTCATTCTCCTGTGTTGAGTATTGCCTTTGCTCCTTCATGAATAAACTTCTCGAGATATAGAATCTCTACCTTATTTCCTTTCTAGGAATTTCAACATTCACCAAGAATGTCTCAACACTCACCAAGGATGTGTTTAACAAGTTTTGACACTCACCAAGAATGTCCTTAATCAAATTGCAACATTCACCAAGAATGTCTTTGATCAAGCTTCAATACTCACCAAGAATATCCTCAATCAAACCTTGACACTCACCAAGAATGTCTTAATCCAGTTTCGACACTCACCAAGAATGTCTCTTGTTAAGCTCTGACAGTCACCAAGAATGTACTTGATCAAACCTTGACACTTACCAAGAATGTCTTAATCAAGTTTCAACACTTACCAAGAATGTCTCTTGATCAAGCTCTGACACTCACCAAGAATGTCCTTGATCAAGCCTCGACACACCAAGAATGTCTTAATCAAGTTTTGACACTCACCAAGAATGTCCTTCATCAAACTTCGACACTCACCAAGAATGTCTCAATCAAGTTTTGACACTCGCCAAGAATGTCCTTCATCAAGCTTCGACACTCACCAAGAATGTCCTTGATCAAGCCTTGACACTAACCAAAAATGTCTCAATCAAGTTTTGACACTCACCAAGAATGTCCTTTAGGGATGTGTCAGCTTTGCCTTGTAGTTGTTGGTATTTTCCATTGATGTCAAACTATGTGGCAATTGTTTCAATGGTGTACATTTTGTTCATTGCATATGTTTTAGACTTTTACGTGTGCATCTGTTTGTGGTGATCTCATTTCAAGTCAAATTTGATTTGGTGTTGCTTGTACCTCATCGAGAAGGGGAGATATCTCTGTTGACTTCATGGATTCTATTTGACATGTTTTTTCTGCCTGTATTCCTTTGTAACGATGATTGTCTGTCCCCAACTAGTATATGTGTCGTGTCCAAATGTCTTCATATGATGACTGTGTGTTGTAGAATGTTATTGCTGACAAGCAAGTGGAATATCCTTCTTTGTAAGACAGTTTCAAACAGAAGTTGCAGGTTGAAACATACATGCAGGGGCATATCGAAAGAAGGATGGCTGGTGGTTGGGATCACTGTGATGACAAAACGCATAAATGTAGATACCTATTATAACGCACAAACGCATGAAGGGATATGTGCGTGTGAAGGTCTTATGCATATGGACAGATGTAAAAGCATATACATATATTTTTGATGAAGAGTTATATTAAAGACAGGTTGCAATTATATACTTCTGCGATGTCAGTCATAGGTAGGATATGGTGATTAAAAAACGGTTGTTGTAACTATGTGATCAAGATGATGGTCGTCGGGTCTAAAAATACATATGGAGACAAATTTTTGCACAATATACATTCCAGTAGAGATAGGCTGATGGTACATATGGTTATCGTGTTTTAGCAACCATGGTTATCATTACATGGTCATCGTGCTTTAGCAACTACTGTCATTTTTTGCTACTACCATGTAAGTTAGGAAGTTGGGTGCATTCGTTTGATTATATATCTATTTTTAACAAGTTGTTTCAGTAAATAAGGGAAATCTATTAACATACTGTGATTGTCATCAGGTTGTGGCGTTAGAACAGACATAACCAGGTCTTTTTTAAAAAAAAATCTGAATCAAACAGTAAAAAAAGTCTATTAACATATGAAACGTTAAAAACCTGGTTATGGAATATGCAGATGAAGTGAATGACTTGTTTTTCCTTCTGCTGTGGGAGTGAGGCAGATACAAAAAGTTGAATTTTTACAAAAGCTATATAGGTGAAAGTTGTGTAAAACTGAAAGAGAGGTGTGTGTTTCAGTCTGGTATTAACAGAGGTGATATCGTGAAGAAATCTTTAGAACTTGCTTGAAGGAGAGCACTATTACTGTTTTGAAGTCTCTGAAGTCTCCTTTCCATTCTTGTGCTGGAAAGATGACCAGATCGATTCTGCACTAAGAGTTAGTGTTTAATGGCTGCAGCCATTTGAATGTTTGAGTTGTAGCTCATTGATAGAAAGGGTGGAGTTTTCAAGTTGAGTTGGAGCTCAGCTATTGTACTGGGTTATAGCCCATTTCTGATTATTAGTGAACTGTGGTTTTTACCCAAAAGGGTTTCCACGTGATAATTTTGTGTGTCATTGTCTCAACTTTATTTTTGTGAATCTGTCCTAACTCTTGTTAAAATTTAAAATACTGATTCACCCCCTCCCCCTCTCAATATTTTCTTTTGTTTTCAATTGGTATTAGAGCGGGTTCTCTCTTCAAAATCTTAAAAGCCTGAGAGTTAGTCTATCATGTGTCATCATGAATGCCTTAGAAGGTCTAGCCACAAACCGTGCTCCTCTTTTTGATGGAACAAATTATGCTTTTTGGAGTGTGCGTATAAAAACCTACATTATGTCCTTTGGTTTTGATGTTTATTTGAGTCTGGTCAATGGATATATTGTTCCAGCTCAGCCCCCTACTGATGCAGATGGGAAAAAGGACTTTAAAAATAATGCAAAAGCCATGAATGCACTTCTATGTGGTCTCTCTGAATCAGAATTTGTCAAAGTAATGCACTGCAATTCAGCCAGAGACGTATGGGACAAGCTGTTTAATGCTTATAATGGTGATGATAAAGTTAGGAAGGCAAAAGTTAAGACACGGAACAATTTTTGAAGGCATTCGTATGAAAGAAGATGAGAGTGTTGCTGCTTATTTTCTAAGAGTTGATGAAGTAGTGAATGCTTTGAAAGGACTTGGTGAGACAATTGATGAAAAGACCATTGTTCAAAAGATTATACGCCTGCTCTTTGAAATTTAATGCCAAATTCTCTGTTATTGAAGAAATGTCAGATTTGGATACACTTACTGTAGATAAGTTGCATGGTATCTTGACTGCATATGAAATGCGGACAAATGTTGAAGGGTCTTCAAAACGAGAAACCACATTCAAAGCTACAAAAGGTGGAAAAGAGAAGGAGCAAAAGCCAAGTGAAAGTTCAGAAGAAGACTCAAAAGATAAAATTGCTTATCTTGTAAGGAAGTTGAAGAAAGGACTTGGCAAAAACAAAGGTAGGCTAGCCTTAAAATGTTTCAATTGTGGTAAAATCGGTCATTTTGCTTCAAAATGTCCTTATGAGAAAGAAGATGACATCTGTGATGAAAGAAACTCAAAGCTCAGAAGGTCAAGGAAATTTGTAAAAGGAAATAGGAAATCTGATAAGTTTAAGAAAAGCTCTTATTCAAAGGATGACAACGATACTTTTTCTAGCAGTGAGGATGATGATCAAAATGATGAAATTCTGCTTATGGCTATAGATGATTTGAATTTGAAAGATCGTGCAAAATGTGGAGTTCCTAAGTTTGACGGTATTAACTTTACTCTTTGGAGTTATAGGATGTTGACTTATATAAAGTCTCTTGGCTTTGATGTTTGGAATTGTATTAGAGCTGATTATATGCCTTCTATGAAGTCTTTAGCTGTTGCCAATGAGAAAAAAGCCTTTAAAAAATAATGTGAAGGCAATGAGTGCAATTCTAAGCTGTTTAGCTGATTCTGAGCTTGAGAAATATTTACATTATGGTACAGCTAAAGAGATTTGGGAACAATTACATGCAACATATGCTAAAAATCTTGAAGGTGACATTGTTTGTATGGCTAAGGAGGATACTCAAGGTGATAACCAAGATGATGGAGATTTAACTAATCAAGAACATGATGATATGGAAGCTGATGAAGTGGATTTATAACTAGAATTGGTGGCAGCCCTAGCTGAAATTAAGAAACTTAAGAAGAAAAATCAGAATCTCATTGAACTGCTGCAAGTTGAAAGTCAAGAAAAAAGGAAGACTACTATGGCCCTTTGTGAAGTTGAGAAACTCCTCATTGATTCAAAAATTCAGAATGAGGAAGCCAAGAAGATTCAAGAGGATTTGGAGAATCAAACTAAGATGAAAGAAGATAACCTTTGTAAGTTAGAAGCTGAAAGATCCCCAATCCCGGTGACCTTGTGAATTACTGTTTGTTTCACAATCTGAGGCTTTGACCAGTGTTTGTACCTCTGAATTAACCTTTGTTGAATTCTGATTTTTTTGGCTTTTTCTTGTTTTCAAGTTTTTTTGTTGTTTTTCTTGGTGTTTTTGAAGATATATGCAAGTAAATGATAAATAACAAACTTTGAACTAGAAATGATAAGAAGCATTCATATAAATTAAAATCACTTAACAATCTCAGAATTATTCAAATCGTACCAGGCATAATTTTCAGATTTCTGTATTCAAGGAATAAATGTATCAAATGGATTAATGGCTGTCCACAGAACTTGATGCCAGATATAGAAATGTTTTGCAATCACCAAAGACGAAGAGCTTGCTGTCACAAACCCTTATAAATACCTCCAATTGCAAAACATTGGCTGCTAAGAAAGAATGGCGCCCAGAATACAAGCTCAAGCTGCCTCTGGAAAAACATCCAAACTGAAATGGGCTGCCGCCCAGCTGAATATGATGTCTCCTTCTGTTAATTGGTGCTATGAAGAATGTCGATCCTTGCCATAGAGTATAATACTTCCCAACTCCAATATTGAATCTCCAAATCCTTGTTGAGGTTTGCGTCCCAACAATCCAGACTTAGGGGTTTCGTCTCAAGCCTCTGAATTGCTCCACTAGAGCAATCTCAGATTTTCACAAATATCAAATGTCAAAAGATCCTAAGAAATTAGGTCTCCATCTCCTTATATCCCCTTCCAAGTGCAATTCGAACCCTAAAGGAAAAACACTTTGCACTTTAAATAAAATAACATTTTCCCAATTAAAGTCGTCCAAACTCTAGGAAAAACATTACTTTATCAAAATGGCATAACTCATGGCGCCAAATAGCCTCCGGATAGTGAAAATAGTTTAAAATAATTCGAGACGTTTCCAACGAGCCCCCATACATAGGTATATGTGCCCAAATCCATCAGATATCCGCTTATTACTCCGAAATGGCTATATAAATAGCCTTATTATAAATTATTTAATCACCAACTTAGGAAATATTAAAATATTTCACTATATGCTTCCAAAAGCCCAAATCAACCAAATAATCACAAAACTAGCCATGTCACATGTATGTGACTGATACCGGCCAAGGTGGCTCAACTAGCAGTCCCTTCCCTAAAATCTAGGGATGCTCCTAGAAACTAGGGAACTCATCCTGTCGTCCCGAAACTGAAACCATGGACTAGTCCCGAGGAGCCCCATATCTAGAAACTGCCACATCCTCCTAAATTTTAGGGGAACCTCCTAAAATCAGGGAACTACTCCAAACTGGCCCAAAACTGCCTGAGATGCCATGCCCGACCACTCAAAATCTTATGTGAGTCTCTGTCCAACATTGCTAGCCTACAAGACTCCCATGATAGGCTAACTCTCATGACTCTGAAAGTCGAACTAAGGAGGGGATGTGACAGTCCTCCCCTCTCAAAGATGCTTGCCCTCAAGCAACTGCAATGCTAGGTGTTGTAAAATGGATTCACCCTCCCAAGTGGTATCCTCTATGGGAAGATCTCTCCAATGTACCAAATACTCTCAAATCACCCTGCTCCTCAGCCATCATTCCCTTACCTCAAGAATCTCATCTGGAACCAAAGTCAACTTGCCTTCCTCATTCAAAGAGGGTAAATCAGGTGATGCTGAAATATGATGACCCAATGCCTTTTCCAAGCATGACACGTGGAACACATTATGAATCCTACTGTCAGGTGGTAACTCAATCTCATAGGCAACCTCTCCAACCTGCTTGAGTACTTTGTATGGACCGTAAAAACGAGGCTTGAGTTTTTCAGCTCCCCCCCTTTTGAGGGTACTTTGCCTGTATGGCTGTAAGCGAAGGAAAACCACGTCACCCACCTCAAATGTCCTCTTAGTCCTATGTCGATCACCGTACATTTTTTGCTGATTTTGAGCATGCTATAAGTTCTCTCTGAGACATCTCATGATATCCTAGTTCCCCTATAACCAATCCTACGCCAAAGGAACTCTGTTGTCACTCAAGGCCAAATCAACAAAAGATAATGCATCGTAGCCATAAAGGGCCCTGAAAGGAGTCATATCTATAGACATGTGATGCGTAGTATTATAACAATACTTGCCCAAATACAACCAGCGCACCCATGCCTTCTGTTGCCCTGACACATAGTTGTAACTATCTCAATTTGTCCATCCGTCTGAGGGTGGTAGCTAGTACTAGGTGTCAACTTTGTGCCCGCAAGCCTGAAAAGTTCCTGCCAAAAAGAATTCATGAACCTTCTGTCCCTGTCACTCGCTATGGTCTTAGGAAGTCCATGGAGTCTAAACACCTCCCTGAAAAATAGCTCAGCTACCTGGGAAGCCGTGAAATCAACTGCAATCGAAAAGAAGTGGGCGTATTTAGTCAACCTGTCCACCACAACATAAATACAATCCTTCCCCTGAACATGAGGATGACTTGTAATGAAATCCATCGAAATTCCCATCCACTTCTATTCCGGTATAGGTAAGGGCTGCAACAAACCAGCTGGGAAAGTATACTCTGACTTGTTCTGCTGACAAATCACGCATTCACGAACATGGCGTAACACATCATCCTTGAGACCCTTCCAAGCTCCCGTACCGCCCTATATGTCTTACCATAACCTGGATGCCCTGCTGTAGGAGTATCATGGAAGGCATGCAAAATCTGTCCCTTCAACTGTGATTCAGGAACAAGGTAAACTATGTTTTTGTAGTAGATGATGTCATCAACCATACTGTATTTATCATCCTGTACCAATCCATCCATGATCTCACAAGCATGCTGATTTTTGGAATACTCAACTAAAAGTTGAGCCCTCCAATCTGCTGAAATCTC
The DNA here is from genome assembly GCA_027943335.1 of Chamaecyparis obtusa. Taxonomy (NCBI): domain Eukaryota; kingdom Viridiplantae; phylum Streptophyta; class Pinopsida; order Cupressales; family Cupressaceae; genus Chamaecyparis; species Chamaecyparis obtusa. The sequence continues at coordinate 768,948 of BSBK01003280.1, forward strand.
ACTCAATGAACATAGGGCAGCAAGTGACGGTTTTCTAGAAAGTGCATCAGCAACAATATTATTCTTCCCTTTAATAAATTTTATGTCAAAATCATAGGCTTGAACCTTGCTTACCCATTTTTGTTGACGATCATTGAGCTCTTTTTGATCAAGGAAATATTTCAGACTATTGTGATCCGTTCTCACCACAAATTTGTTGCCAACAAGATACTGTCTGAATTTGGCTAATGCATGCATGATAGCCAACATTTCCTTATCATATGTAGAATACAATCTCTCATTATCACGCAGCTTCCTACTCTCATAGGCAATGGGATGTCTGCTCTGCATCAAAACTGCCCCTATGCCCTCACCTGAAGCATCCCACTCAAGTACAAAAGGTTGTGAGAAATTAGGGAGTGCCAAAACCAGACAAGTGCTCATAATCTCCTTGAGCCTGTCAAAGACTCCCTGTGCATGTTCTGTCCATCTGAAAGCCCCCTTCGTGAGATCTGTCAAAGGTGCTGCTAACTGAGAGAATCCCCTCACAAACCTCCTATAGTAGGCACATAAACCAAGGAATCCACGTAACTCAGTAATGTTCCTGGGATAGGGCCAATCACGAATTGCTTAAATCTTCTCTTCATGCACTTTCACCCCATCAGCACTGATCACATGGCCCAAATATAAAATCTCTCTAAGTCCAAACTCACATTTGGACAACTTAGCAAATAGAGACTGATTCTCCATGATGCTAAGTACCTCCTCTATGTGCCTAAGATGATCCTCCCATGTACGACTGTAAATCAGTATATCATCAAAAAACACTAGAACCGATTTCCTCAACTGCTTGTTGAAGATATGGTTCATACAGGACTGGAAAGTGGCAAGGGCATTTGTGAGGCCAAAAGGCAACACCAAGAACTCATAATGCTCATAGTGACAACGGAAGGCAATCTTGTGTACGTCCTCATCCCGTACATGAATCTAATGATAGCCTGAACGAAGATCAATCTTAGAGAAGTAGATAGCTCCATGAAGCTCATCCAACAACTCATCAATGCGTGGAATGGGATATCTATTTTTTATTGTCTTCTTGTTCAAGGCCCTATAATCTATACACATCCGCAAAGTTCCATCCTTCTTAACCAGCACCACAGAAGAGGCAAAAGGACTAGAGCTAGGGAAAATGAATCCCATGTCCAACAACTCATGAATGGTCTTTTCAATCTCATCCTTGTATGCTCTAGGATGACGATATGGAGTGTTAATTAGTGGCTTAGCTCCATCCTCCATCTCTATCCCATGCTCAAACCCTCTATCAGGAGGTACACCAGGGGGTATATCACCAAAAATTCGACCATGCCGGTCCATCACTGACTGTATATCAACATGAAATACCATGCCATCCTGAAGTGTAGATGTTTTGGACTTCACATAACAATGTGTAGCCCAAATTGCATCATCATGTCTAATGATAGACTCCATCCTGCGAGAAGACACCTCTCTAGGTCCACCATATGAAGCTGCCCTCAAAATAGTTTTCTTCCCTCCAAAAAGGAACTCTAACTGCATACGGTGGTGATCAATGATGTATTGCCCAATGCCCTGTAACCATTGCATGCCCAAAACCACATCATAATCCTCTAGTGATAGCACATAGAAGTCACCAGTCAAAGTATAATCCCCCATCTGAATGCTCAATTGAGGAACCCTCCTTGTACAGCCCAAAACTGCACCATCTGCAACCTTCACTCCAAAACCAGCAAACTCCTCATACTCCAACCCACGCCTATCAACTAATTTCTGATCAATAAAGTTGTGTGTGGCGCCTGTGTCTACCAAGCTCATAACCTGCTGGCCCCAAAGTGTACCTTTCAAATGAAAGGCGTGAAACCTAGGATAACTGGAGAGGGTAGCCATAGTCACTTTGGCTAACGCCAAGGGCTCAAGAGTGTCTAACTCCAACTGTGGGTGCTCCCGCTCAATCTCCTCCGGACTATCCTCAGTATCAGTATTAGTATCAGTATCAATATCAGGTACCTCCTCATCTCCCATCTCAGATGTCACCTCAATCAAATGAACCTTGCCTTTACCAAGGCAACGGTGTCCAAGCTCCCATGGTTCCTTACAGGAGAAGCATAGTTTCCTCCTCAAATCATTCCTCGTCTCCTAGTCCATCCTGGGAGGTCTAGAAGATGGTGCACCTCTACCCTAGGAGGTGTCGGTCTTCTGTGGAGGTCGAGAATCCCTGAATGGCTTCTTATCTATCTGATAAGTAGGAGTGGTGTCTAGTCTCAATGTCACCTCAATGGCCTCCTTGAGGGTGGCTGGCCTGAATGCACGTACCAACCCCCTAAGCCTGTCCTGCAATCCCTCTAAAAAAAGCATCACCATACGCCTCTGAGGCATATCCGGTACCATGACTGCAATACACTAGAACTCATTAACATAAGTCTCCAGTGCCCTGACTGTCTAAGATGTGCCAGCTCCCTATAGTAAAGCTCTGTGTCTTTACGATCAAATCTGGTAATGAGCCGCTCAGTGAACTCTGCATAGGAATGGACCATGGCGTGATCTCGGGTGACTAATCCATGGTGCCACCAGTCATAAGCAACCTCGTCTAAATGCAAGACAGCAAACTGTATGGCCTCTCTCTCAAGCATGGGTCTCAAGGATAAATAAACGTCCAGCTTGTGCACTCAAGCCCATACACTCACACCAATCGTGCCATCATAAGTAGCTAGTGTGATCTTCCCAGTGGCCCTATTGAGATCACTGTTGTACTATGGCCTATGGCCCCTGTCTCCTCTGAACCTGGCAGTATCTCTACGCTAAGCACAATACTGGGGAAGAGGAAAAACATCCCTAACCTCTGGAGGTAGGGCTCTCCACTCAGCTGTGGCTGCCATAATTGACTCCTAGAATCCAACCTCGGGTGGCTCAACCTGTGTTGGCTGCTCACTAGGTATAAACTGTGGAAGCAAAGGTCTATCCATAGGAGGTATACGAGGTCGTTCCCGCCTATGGGAATGAAGGGAGCTCCCAACCGATGCATGGGATCTATGACTATGTTGACTTCCTGCAACTGAAACTGACCTGCTTCACCCCTGTTTGTCTCTATGTCTATCCAACTCCATCCGCTCCAAGGTATCCTGTAACCTATCTAAGGTCTGAACTATCCTGGGCTGTGTAGTGATGAGAGTACGCATCAACTCTCTCTCTTCCTCCTCCTGTTGATTCTGTTTGGCACCTCCCTATGCATCTGCCATAATGGGTTCCTGTTCTGGACCAAATTCTAACTCATACCGAGCTCTCCTGCAAGTGTAATACCTGTGTGTGTTTGCTCTTCCCGGATACATAGAAATTTTAATTAAATTCACAAGCTGGCAGAATCATGGCTCTGATACCACTGAAAGATCCCCAATCCCGGTGACCTTGTGAATTATTGTTTGTTTCACAATTTGAGACTTTGACCAGCATTTGTACCTCTAAATTAACCTTTGTTGAATTCTGATTTTTTTGGCTTTTTCTTGTTTTCAAGTTTTTTTGTTGTTTTTCTTGGTGTTTTTGAAGATATATGCAAGTAAATGATAAATAATAAACAACTTTGAACTAGAAATGATAAGCAGCATTCATATAAATTAAAATCACTTAACAATCTCAGAATTATTCAAATCGTACCAAGCATAATTTTCAGATTTCTGTATTCAAGGAATAAATGTATCAAATGGATTAATGGCTGTCCATAGAACTTGACGCCAGCTATAGAAATGTTTTGCAATCACCAAAGACGAAGAGCTTGCTGTCACAAACCCTTATAAATACCTCCAACTGCAAAACATTGGCTGCTAAGAAAGAATGGCGCCCAGAATACAAGCTCGAGCTGCCTCTGGAAAAACATCCAAACTGAAATGGGCTGCCGCCCATCTGAATATAATGTCTCCTTCTGTTAATTGGTGCTATGAAGAATGTCGATCCTTGCCACAGAGTATAATACTTCTTAACTCCAATATTGAATCTCCAAATCCTTGTTGAGGTTTGCGTCCCAACAATCCAGACTTAGGGGTTTCATCCCAAGCCTCTGAATCGCTCCAACAGAGCAATCTCAGATTTTCACAAATATCAAATGTCAAAAGGTCCTGAGAAATTAGGTCTCCATCTCCTTATATCCCCTTCCAAGTGCAATTCGAACCCTAAAGGGAAATTACACTTTGCACTTTAAATAAAACATAATAAAATAACATTTTCCCAATTAAAGTCGTCCAAACTCTAGGAAAAACATTACTTTATCAAAATGTCATAACTCATGGTGCCAAATAACCTCCGGACAGTGAAAATAGTTTATAATAATTCGAGACTTTTCTAACGAGCCCCCATACATAGGTATATGTGCCCAAATCCATCAGATATCCCCTTATTACTCTAAAATGGCTATATAAATGCCCTTATTATAAATTATTTAATTACCAACTTAGGAAATATTAAAATATTTCACTATATGCTTCCAAAAGCCCAAATCAACCAGATAATCACAAAACTAGCCATGTCACCTATCTGTGACTGATACTGGCCAAGGTGGTTCAACTGGTAGTCCCTTCCCTAAAATCTAGAGATGCTCCTAGAAACTAGGGAACTCATCCTGTCGTCCCGAAACTGAAACCATGGACTAGTCCCGAGGAACCCTATATCTAGAAACTGCCACATCCTCCTAAATTTTACGGGAACCTCCTAAAATCAGGGAACTGCTCCAAACTGGCCCAAAACTGCTTGAGATGCCATGCCCGACCACTCAAAATCCTATGTGAGTCTCTGTCCAACATTGCTAGCCTATGAGACTCCCATGTTAGGCTAACTCTCATGACTCTGAAAGTCGAATTGAGGGGACATGACAGAAGCTGAAGTTGTCTCACTTAGAAACATTGGCAAATCCTCAACCTTATTGAGTCAAGAAGTAACATATCAAAAGAGCCGCACGTCCTTGGATAATCTTCTTGCTTCTCAAAAGAAACCATTAGACAAAAGAGGAATTGGACTTGAGGCTGGTCAATGTTCTACGTCACAAGGGATGATACAGCAGAATACAAATGGAGAACATCCTCCTACCTCCAAGCAAGATCACATGAATAGGTCTAATAAAATCTTCTTTTATGGGTATTGTTTTACTTGTAATTACTTTGGTCACAAAGCCACTAATTGCAGAGTTTTTGCAGAAGAAAGTTATATTTCTCTAATAGGAAAACCTTTGGATCCTTTGAAAACTACAATGTTATTAGTTATAGATGCAGAAAGTTTGGTCATGCTGCAAAATTTTGTAAGTGTAACTTTGCAGGACCTTCTAACCATGCTGAAACTAAGAACAAGCCAAGAGTTGTTGAAATTTGGAGAAGAAAAGATCAAGAGGTATCTCTTAAATCTCTAGTTGTGCAAACTGCTCTTCTTGCACAAAATGAAAAAGATATTTGGTATGTTGATAGTGGCTGTTCTATACATATGACTGGTGACTTAAGTAAATTTCGTACACTTACGAAAATGAATGGTGGAAAAGTGAGATTTGGAGGTAGTTCATCAACTGCAGTTGCTGGTATAGGTACTCTTATGTTGAATAATGGTGAAACTCATGCGACTTGATATTCCTAGTCAGACCATATCTCTGTTATCACGATAAATGATATCTTCTTATCCTAATCATGTGTTTAATCTTCCCTGGCTAAGAGGGAGTGTTGATGTTCTGTAGCTTCAGTCAGATAAACACTATGAGTCAATACTAGTGAAGATATATATATATATATATGAGATGTACACATATATATATATATGTATGTATTATTATGTAAATATTAGAGAAATTAATATAATACTCGAGATATCATATATATGTATGTATATATGTTTATATATATAATCATAATTATCATTATACTAATTACATAATAATGAATAGACAATATAAATGCAAGAGATTCTTGCATTTGGAAAACACATACAATCATGAGTGCTATTACATTTGCAATGATCCTAAAAACCTTAACAGTAGCATACTTATTTATTTTAATCTTTGCCAAGTTCATAATATTAATAATCATTTGCAATGTAATTTATCTTTGTCTCAAGGCCACAAATATTAACAATAACTGCCTTAGAATCTTTTGGAAGGTGTCACCTCTCCGATTTGTGGTCCTCCCTAAAGTAGTGCAACTTTTGAAGGTCAACATTTGATACAGGAACTTGATGAAGCCCCATTTTTTTTTAAGGGAAGGTCTCAAAGAGATCTACACCATGTTTTTCCCAAATTATGAAACAATTAGACATTGTTGACATCTCATTCAATCATTTAAAGGTTTGAAATTCAAGTTGAACATTTTATAGCATTTTCAAACCCTAAAACGTTAGTATCTCCCAAACGATATAGGATATTGACATGATTTTTTTCAAGTCATTATATTTTCCAATTATGCTCCTTCGGACCAATTTTCAAGTTCTAGTATGCATAAATGAAAGCTTACCAAAAATAGTAACCTTGCCAAAAATAGCCCTTATTGAAAAGCTAAACAATATTTTTGGGTGATGCAAGATTGCTCCTACACCCTAGATGCTCCTATATTAGTCGAGTACCAAGGGCTTAAAACTGTGTGTAGAAAAGTATGGACATCATGAATACCCTCAAAGGCAATCTGCATCAAGCACAAAATCAACAAAAAATCTATGCTGATCGAAACCGAGCCAAGAGGACATTTGAAGTTGAAGATAGTATTCTTACCACTACAACCATATAAACAATCTTCAATCAAGATAAGTGTAGCAAAAAAAACTAAAGCCCTAATTTTATGGGCCATATAAGATCCTAAGGAAGGTAAGTGAAGTAGCTTACGATTTGGAGTTTCCCGAAAACAGTCGTATTCATAATGTCTTTCATGTGTCCCAGCTCAAGAAAGCTCTTGGACAACAAGTTACCCCATGTATAGAGTTAACAACACTTAATGATGAGGGTAAACTAATCTTCGAACCTAAATCCATTATGAGGGAGAAGTGATTGAGAAATAAGACTATTCCTAAATATTTGATCAAATGGAAAGGCCTACATATGAAAGATGATACTTGGGAAGGAGAAGAGATCTTCAACAATAGGAATCCAAAGTTGCTTGTGGGCAAGAAAATCTAGGAAGGGTGGACTGTCATGCCCCTGCATCAAGAGAAGACATTTATCACCAACAAAGGGGATAATAAGTAATAAACAACAAATAAGAAATGAACTAGTTATAGAGGTAGAAATCTATTAATCAAAGCCATAACAAACAGAAATCAAGAAAATAATAAACAATAATTGATTTGTTAATAAATGTGAAGGGGTGTGATCAAGGAAGAAACAATTAATTAATTTGCAATTAAGAAAGAGGCATGTCTCCTCTCAAGGATCACCTCTCCGAAAAGGAGTAATAAAATATAAAATGGAGAGGGCTGCGATGGAGGGAGGCATCATACAATGAATCAAATATATTCAATAGACATTTCATCAGCAAATACAATTCTCAAGGAATATCAAAGCAGTCAGCAAAAGAGCAAAAAAAGGTCTAAGATCAATTCATAGAGGTTGATCAACATTTACACCAAGGAAATTCATCTTCAAATCAACATGTTGATATTATGTCAGATCTGCCATTATCAACATTTTTTCTTCTCACAAGCAATTGCAGTGTGTGTGGATGTATTTATCAACATGTATGTGTGTTTGTGTGTGTACATGTTGCTTATGTGTATTATATAATGCTCAAGTTAATGTTCATGATAGAAAAGAAGATATGCCTAACTATCTACAACCCATCTCATAGGAAGGGTTTGGGGTGTAAGAGGAGGGTATAAGAGGGTCATGTAAGGAGGGCATCCTAGAGTTGACCATATACAAGCTCCAAGGGACAAGAGAGCACTTACATAGCACCAAGAAAACCCCCTTACGACCTCCACCCAACTCTGCAAAATGGCATTGTTTTTAGGAGGGTGAGACATTGATAGGGAAAGCAGGTACAAGCAAACCACTAAGAAAAGAGGGGTTGGGCAGACATCCACTCTTGGGCTTAGCGTACAGAAATGGCTTCGGGCGGACCTATCATGTTTCTCCTCCAATCTCTAGTATGCTTGCATAATATTATTGATAGTATATGGTTATGATGTGATCTTATCTAACTCTCATAATTGAATATGTGTGTGTGTGTAGTGTGTGTATTTGTGTATGTTGCTTATGTTACGATTGCAGGATTCAAATCCAAGATCACATTATTTAAAGAACTATTTACTTGGTAAGATGTAACCCTAACCCTAATTTGTTGCAATTGTGATTCTAGGGCAAATTAGGAAAAGGAAATCACAGGAACAATGTAGTTTTGAATTCACTCAATTGATCCCATTTAGTTATAGAAGATGTTAGAGTAAGAGTATTTTTACCTAGTTAATTATTTGATTACTTAGGTCCTTTTTCACACTAGATACTTGGGCTTACTAAGGTCATGTTTTTTTTAAGTCATATGATGAAGACGCATGTCATATCTATTTTTATCCTTACCTTGGTTTGATCTAGGGTTTTTTTTTGTTTTTAATTTTTCTCTTTTGTAAGGATTTATTATTGTATCATTAATACTATGGCGTTTTGACATTCATGATGACTTCATGCTTTTTGGATCAATAGCTCTTGACCTCCATAGCTTTCAATTTTCTCTTTCTATGAAAAGTGTTTAATTGCAAGTGACGCTTGGGTGTTGTAGGGTTGATGAACCAACTCCAACAAAAGATTAACTATTGATTCTAGAGATCTTACAACACCTCAAGAGTGGGTTTTCAATGAAGGGTACAATAGATTTTCCCATGAAGTTTAACTTGTCTTCATCCTTGTCATAGATAGCTTTTTGTAACATCAATAGAGAATCAAGTGTTGAATATTTGGTAGTTGGCAATGCGGGTGAGACAAAAGTGGATATCACAAAAGAAAATAAGTTGTCAAAATTGATCATTAAAAGGGTTGTCAAAATTGATCCTAGAGCTTGTATTTCACTATTCATATGAATTCATATGATGATAACAACTTATATTTTTTATGTTATGTGTCGATGTGTTGGTGGCATGTTATTTGAATAAGTATTCCATCTATGCATGCACTATTCTTCATTCTGTTCAATGGCACATAGTATACAATTGTAATCCTATGAAGCGCTTAGGGGACTGATAAAATGATCACTGGATGTGATCCAATGTGCTTTGATTTTTACAATTGTAAAGTATATATTATAAACAATAAATTTCATTCTCAATTAAGGGTTAATAGATTCTTCAAGAGAGAGAAAATAAAGAAAATGGAAGGCTTGGATAGAGAAGAAAAACTTACTTTTGATGGGGTTTCCAAATAGTAAGAGATTAGAAGAGGGCAAGTTTTAATAGGAGGCATAAAGATTTAAGCTTAATGGCGAACAATGAAGCAAAATGGGAAGCCCTACGAGCAAGTATTCAAGTGGCATATACAGCAGATCATAGAAATAGAAATCAAAGGGGACTCTCAAATAGTAGTACTAGTGAATGTGGTGAAAAAAAGCTTATTGCCCAAATTGGAAACTAAGGGCTATATTATTAGAAATGTTGTCCTCGATATAGAGATTAAACGATGTGAAGGTGAATCATATCCATAGATTAGAATGGTATAGCTGATTTTCTAGCAAATCAAGGTATATAATATAATTCTAAATTTATAATAGAATATTCTTCTATGGAAAGTACTAATGTATCTAATTGGCCTGGTTTCCCTAATCTAATTAGTAATTTATGATGAATGGCCTCCACGACTAAGAGATGAGGTTGCTTGTTATATTGCTCATAATGGCAAGTGCTTACTAAGGGAGATTGTGTCCTCCCTATGCATATGTAGATAGAAGAAAGTGAATGATGAAAGCAGAAATAGTTTTTATGGTAGGAAATGCCATGACAAGTGAAATAAGATGGGATATGCAATCTTATTTTTTGAGTGTTGTTGCTGCATTAATGGCCTGGATGTATTGGATATCGGTTTGCTACAGCTTTCAGTGGATTTTCTAGGTGGGGCTTTGATAAAGGCAACAAGTACAGAAAGACTACGATTCAAGGAAAATATTCAATGGCTCAAATGTCAGAAACTGAAGGGTTTTAAAAAGCCATTTTGGGAGCCAACAATTAAGAGGATTGTGAGGTTCAAACTCAATACATGATTTTAAAAGATAATAAACAAAGGCCTCAACTGCCACTTGAAAATAAGGAGATACAAGAGAGCTTCAAGCTCTGTTCATTTGTACACAAGAGGAGTAGGTTTATGAGGGAGAAGAAATGGAGATAAAATCAATGAAGTCCACTTGGAATGAAAAGAAAACAAAAAATGGAGGATGTCGGAGTGAAATTTGGGGTGATGCAAGAGGATATTAGAGCTCAAATTGTGGATGTTCATGCCTTTGAAGGATTTCGTCAAATTCTCTGGTTTGTAATAAAAGACGGGTGATTACTTGTCACAAAGGCATTTTGGAGATTTCTAGTGGCTATAGCTTGCCACTACTAGAAAACAATATTCTGACTTTGTAAGAAAGTGGAAATTATCAATGGCATTCAGTTTCCCGGGATGGAGAAGGTTGTAGGTCCATTTTAAACGGTGGAACTCATTGCCATAGTTGGAAATAGAGTCTACAATTGAGCATATGACCACCAGTACTCAGCTCAGGCTGGTGGCAGCATGGCTAGTTGAGAAGCCCCAAACTCCAATTATATGGAAGTTTTCATGTCTATAGATTTTATGGCTAGGGTTCCCAAAAGCTTTTTGGTGGTGTTTTTTTTCTTACAATTGGGTAGCTTGTTTTAAATGTGTCTAGGCTACACCCAAGTAGAGGGTAGTACTAGTTGTTTTCTGTTATCAAATCTTATGTAAGTTGTTATTATCATGCCTTATAATCCTTAATACACCCATGTACAGGATTGTTCAAGCAGTTTTAGTTCTCTATATGCTATTAATGAATGTTGTTAACTAGGATGGAGCGTCATATATAAAACTCCAATAATATATCTAAAAAATCAATAGATTTTCATGATAGACATATGGAATGGCCTTGTTACATGTTTTAAGGTCTATTTTGTTGCTTTCCAGAAGGATTCTCTCAAAAGTACTGTACCTGTTTGGATGCAGTAACATAATTTATATTCCCAGTTTTAAAACTAGTAGTTACAATCCACAAGCATTTCATTATTGCACATAAACTAGATAACAGTTTACTCTATATATGCTTGGATGAGATATGAGGGATGATATAAACAAGAATGATTACACAATCAACTTCTTGCAAAGACAAATTAAAAAATGAAACTGTTGACAGTCAATGAATGTGCACAATCAGGTGCACTTTTGGGAAAACCATATCTGATGCTAGAAGCAGCAACCATCCTGAACTAATAACCAAGGAGTTGTGATAAATTACAGTTTGTTATCAAGTATTTAGAATGAACCCTATTTTTCTGCTAAGAAGAAAATGCAATGGGAATCAGTACTATTTTCATAACTAAGCTTATTCTTATTTATCACTTTATACAAAGATGCTAAAAATCACAACAAAATTTGTGAGATCCGTCTGTAGACAGGACAACTTACCACCAGGGATGAAATGCTCCTCTGCCCAGTTTTAGCATAATTTCCTTCTGAAAAATGGACTATTGATTTCATCGGGCCCATAGAACCCCCTTATCAAGATAATTTAATATAAATATTTCATAGAAAATGGCAAGAATTATGCAAAATGCCATAAAGCTGCAACCATTTTTATTGTGTATTAGTAGTTTTCCATTTTATTACTGAAAGATTCCTAATAATATTTTTTAGATAGTAGAAAGCTTAGGGTGCATGGTGATGAGCATTCTCTGAAAGTGGCAAGACTCACGTATGCCATTCTATATGGACATGGAAGTTTAAACTGGAGAACCGCCCTTTGACTCACAGGAACATTGACCTCATAAGTGATAATTGTTCAACTTATTTATCAGGAAGAGCCCAGAACAATTGTCTTCAGGTTAGGAAAAAATTAAAGCAGGTGACAAGTTAATTCAACTAGGATATAAAAAAAGACCATTGAAATTTATCCATTAGTATGTCAAAATATCAGTAATTGTCCTTACTTTATAGTCTTCATATCCTGCCTCCATCGCATCTTCAAGGGCTGAGAGACCTGCTTCTAACTGCACAGTAAAATTTAAAATTTATAGGCTGCATTTCATTTAACATGCCATTGAAACCATGCAAATATAAACAATTTTTTATTTTAAATTTCCTCTAAATATTAAAGTCTGTCCTGAAATGGAACTAGATAATACGATTAGAAAATGCAAATACAGTATAAGGTAACTATAATTCCAATTAAAATTGCAAGCCCAAACCAAAAACTCAGAGACAAATATGCTGGACCACAGTTCAAATACAAACATATAAGGTTTGATTTATTATTACTAGTACTGAATCCATTTTACCTTGAATATAGTGGTGTACCAAATCAAAATTAGTCTTGGAAACTTCTACACTAGAACCAGGTAGAATACACTGCTGGATGTTAAAGCAAGTTGGGGAAGACCTGTTGTAATGTCATTGGAAAGATTAGAATAGGAGAAGCGAAAAAGCGTTTCAGCAAACATTTCTCTTTGGTGGAGAAATTGGTCAAATATTGGTGGAAAATTGTTATAGTTTAACCCCTCTATGGATGAGTTAGTGATACTAAGCATATACTTTGCAAACTCTGCAAGTACTCTCCAAGTTGGTGAAATCATAATCGATTGATATTCAAAGAGTTAATTACAAAGGAGACAAAGGCTCCTTAAAAAAGGAAATACAAAGATGATGCTTCCAAAAGAAACAATCGTTGACAAAGAATTGAAATAGAAATATACTAAACTATCTAATTAACTAGATACATTAAGTGACCAAATTAATTAGGTGACTTCAATGACCATTATAAGGTCAGTAATATAATATTATTCTAATATCCTCCCATAATAGTCAATTTATTAACTAACTACCCTATAGAAGATTTGACAAAATCTACAGGTCATTTGGCCATGAACACATAGAAGGTCACCCCCTTCTCATCAAAACACTCTACAACATGAATATGTTGCTAAGACCCTCCCTGGTGGTGCGGAACTTTTAGATATGACCAAGTTTACCATAATCCTTCCAACATGATGTCGAGTACCAAAGCCATCCTTCCCTTTATCTAGAGACGCCAAAATCAACTTCAAAAAACCTTCATACCTATAAAAAACAATGTTTTTTCTGAAAATCGACAAAAACATCAACGCCCATGAGCACTAGTAAACTCCAATACATTTACAAGCACAGTGTTCACCCTTGAAACCTGAGGTACGACCCAAAACACTCTACAAGAAAACACGATTTTATAAAAAATCGTCAAAACATTTGTCGAAGATGCCACAATTTTGTGGAAAAATCATCAAAACCCTTCATTTTGAGGGAAAAAAGAAAAAAAATCAGAAAACCAATCATGATTTTTTTTGGACAGAAATAAAAAAACCCATCATGATTTTTTGGAAAAACATCAAAAAACCCATCATCCATATTTGTTGCGGAAAAAAAACAATAAACCCTCCATCCATAATTTATTGTGGAATAAAAAATCAGCAAACCCTCCATCAATGATTTTTTTGTAAGGAAAAACATCAAAAAACCATCCATCCATGATTCTTTGTAGAAAACAAAAAAAACCCTCCATCCATGATCTTTTGTGGAAAATAATCAAAACACCCTCCATCCATGAGCAAATGCAAATAACCTCAAACATAGCAAAGAAAACCTCCAAAAAACGCAGTTCTGAGACAAAAACACCCTCCTGCTCGGTAGAAAACCTTCGAAACTACAAAGAAAACCTTCAAAAATTTTGGAGATTTGCAATTTCAAAAACCTCGCTTTTGATACTTTCAATTTTTATTAAAAATTTTGAAAGAAAAAAAAATTCTAAATTTTTTTAAGATTCTACACAAATTTTCATAAAAATTGTTAAAAACTTCTGGAATTTAATTCTAGGTATGAAACTGCAAAAATTGTTAAAAACTTTTGGAATTTAATTCTAGATATGAAACTGCAAAAACTAACCTATGGGCTCTGATACCATGAAATGATAATCAATTAATATTCAATGAGTTAATTAAAAAGGAGATTAAGGATCCTTAAACAAGGAAATACAAAGATAATATTTCTAAAAGAAACAATCATTAATAGAGAACTGAAAATAAATATCCTTATCTAACTAACTAGATACATTAAGTGACCAAATACATTAGGTGACTTGAATGACCATTATAAGGTAAATAATATAATATTATTCTAAAAATGCCGAATACTCTATTTTTTTTCTCTAAGGTTTCACAAGTTTGACTCACAAGTTTTTATAGTCACAAAAAAAACGTGGGTAAAAATTCCTATGCGGGTAAAATGCTAGTTAAAAAGCATTTTTCAGAGTCTTTTTTGCTATAAAACAATGCATTTTCTCTTTTAAAATGTGAAGTTTTAATATAATGCATTTTGTAACTAACTTTTGAAAAAAAAAAGTTTTTAAAGAAATTTTAGTTTTTAGTATTTTCTACATTGTCGAGTTCTTGCCAAGTTTTTGCCGAGTCAAAAGTTTTGGGCTTGCCAAGTACTCTCCTAGTCCAAGTCTGCAAACTATGAAACTAAGTACCTCAGCAAGTAACCAAAAACACTACAGATTTTGATCTTAATGCACTCGCACAATGGATATATAACATAAACATGAAGTGCAATGTCAATGAAACAAAACTTCAATTTTGAGGGTGTTGTAAATGTGTAAATTTTTAACACAATGCAGAAGCCTATATTTCAGGCTCAAATAGATGAATGCTTTGATGTCAGAAACTCAATGTAGCGACTTCTATCATAAGCTGAGCAATAGATATTTTTTTCTCATATTTGTATTTAAACATCTGGTTATTTTCTATGTTTAATGTGCTTGGTGCATTTTTTATCATTTTGCATGTATGCCTAATTAACTAAATAGTGACCTAATCTTTATATAAGTTAATAACCAATATGCTTCTTACCTGTCCACGATAGATCCATTACATAGAATGACTCAAAATAAAGTTCAACTATGCTTGGAATGCCTATATCCCCCAAATATAAGGGCCAACCACTTACAATGTATGCTAACTCCACGAACCTCCAAAGTGTGACTTATGAAAATAGGCGAAAGAAAACCAAACCATGAGGGAGATTAGCTAAGACCTAGTAAAGATGATATTAAACCTTATCTTTTCAAACTTCATTAAGACAGAGCTGATCTAAAGCACAATTTTCGCATTTCAATCAATTCCAATTAATTTCTAAAAGAAAATGAAAATGGCAGGATGCATTAGTTAATTATTCTAAAGTACCAGAAGTAGCATGTAAGCATGCCCTTGGCAAGTTCCTTAAGTCATCAATGAAGCAATGATGTGGACCTTCTAAAGTATGGCTAACCCTATGGAATCCTAGATAGCCTATCTAAACTAAGGAAAAACAACAAGACACAGTATGGAAACATACTCTCAAAATTTCTACTGCTAATTGCAAATAATAGTGACCATTATTTCTCCATAGTCCAAAGTTCAGAGTCGCTGCCTACTAATGACTTTACCAAATGCTCGTTAATGGGTAGGGTAGGGTGAATCTAGATTAAAATCTCACAAAGGAGGTCCGTTGGTCATGCTCAATGGAGGGATGGGTTAAAATTAATTTTGACGATGCCTGAAAAGGCAACCTAGTCCCTTGAGATGTTTGGTTTGTGGCTCGAGATTGAGCAAGAAATCTTATTGCTTTTGAAGCTAAAAGAGTTGAGGATGGAACTAATAACATTGCAGAGGCTATTGCGGCCCTTCAAGCTGTTAAATTAGGGCAACATTTGGGAGTTCAGAGAATTCATCTAGAGGGTGATTCTCAAATAATCATTAATGCCATCATCAGAGGAAAGGCATAGCCTTGGCATTTACAAAAATACATCATTGCTATTAATAATAAGTTGGCCACCTTCAGAGATTTCCAGATTAGTCACTTTCAAAGATTGGGGAATAAAAGAGGTTGATGTTCTCTCGAATTGGGTGCTATCATTTAATGTCATTGGAGAAGTACAGGGATGCATGACATAATTCATTTGATGCAGACTGACAATTGCTTTAATGAAGTTTTAAAGGAATGTTTGAGATGTGATGTAGGTTGGAAAGTATTGTTTAAAGCAGTGTCGCATGTTCATTTCATGCAACAGTAGGTGAGAATGACTGGACAAAGTGGAGGCAATGGAGGCAACATTTTCTCTACTCACTACACGACAACATGGGTCATTCTCTGGGCCAGTCTCGGTTAAGCTCTTGAAAAGGGTTTTCAAATTTGATGGCAAGGAGTTTGTGAAGGCTCTAGAGGATTTTTTTGGGGAGATTTTCATTCAAGAAAAGCATCGCTATTACTAAAACATGGTTGTAGTATCCATGGTTCTTGCATGGGGTCTTGAATTGGTGAAGGACTTTGAGGTGACAAGGTGGGTGATGCAAGCAATCCTGGAGGAAGATTGGCTATATGGGTTGGAGACGGTTTTGGAATGGGCTATTCTAGGGGTGGGTTTCGATGTCTATAAGGGCATTGACCCGAATGATGCAGGGGTTCATGAATTAATCCCTTTCCTTCGTTGGTCATTTGGATTTGACAGAGATGCGCGTAGGTTGGATGTGCTCGCCAGGTGGGAAGCCATGAAACTTCTTATTCAACAATGGGGGGCTTCAACGCATATGGAGCTAGCATTGGTGGATGAGAAGGAACAAAAGAAGGGGCGGAGAAGAAGAGGCAGAAAGGAGGCGCCATCAAAGGTTCAGAGGTAGTGATGGATGCGGGTGACTCTGGGTGGTTCTCCTAGTACATGGTCTGGGCTTGAGCCCAATTTTTGTTTGTCTGTAAATGCGTTAATGGTGGTCTCTGTGTTTAGTGGGTGGGTTTTTGAGGTTGATGGCTCTAGGTTTCAAATGTATAGCGTCGGTTCGAGCTCTATTTATTTATGTATTGTCATTGGTATGTCTTCGATTCTATGAAGGTTTTTGGTTGGGCTGATTCAATAATATTTTTGTAATGGCTAAAGTATGGTGTTTGGGGTGGTGTAACTGGGTGGCTTTGGCATCCGACCAGAGAATTTTGATTCAAAATCTATGATGTAATTTTCTTTTTTTTATTAATAAAATACTGATATTATCGATCAAAAAAATAAATTGACCAAACATAGCTTAAGGGCTGAATACCTAATCAAAGATAAGACAACTCCAATGCTTGCATCTAAAGATCAAACCTAAATCTCTTTTCTTGAAATATGATCCTTCAATGTTCTTACACCCATATTAATATATGAGGAAGATAGGTAAAATCCATGAGAGGAGACAAGTCTAAGGCTATTATAGAATGGCACATGACCCTCATTCAAACTAGACTAAGCATGTACACACCTAAGACGTTATTTGTTTATTAGGACTGAGTTTAAACCTTGGATCCTTCATGCACTTGGGCCACATTGTTAATCATAACCTAACGAGAAGGCTAGTCATCTAAATCTAAAGTGTCACAAAGAAAAAATGCAAAAAGTTGAAGATCAGAAGCATTTGATGAGTGTCGATAAGGGGGTCAATACTACAAATTTCTTTATGCATGTTCCAATGGATCTATAATGTGCACCTATGCCCCCCACAAACTTGCTATGTACCCTGGAGATGCATCCCCTCTGTTTTCAGATCTTGTCCCCTCTAAGGTACATTTTGGTCACAATTTACTAAATGTTCCCAAGACACCTTTGTTTTTTAGAAAACAGCAAAGGATAGCTAGCTGTATCCTGCCAAGTCAAATGAGCAATTCAAAACTCAAATTTGAGAAAAATAAGTAAAATGAAGAATGAAGAATTTGAAAAAAATACATACACTTCTCCTCTCTAGTTGGTAGCCTTAAGGCTCAAAATGTAGTTGTTAATAGTTTTAGAACTAATTTGACATAGTTGCTAACAGTCTCAATACTTAATGTGAAAAATTGGACAATGTTGTTATTCCTAACCAGTTACTGAGAGGGGGGGTGAATCGGTAAATTCAATTTCTACTTCTCTTTTACGCAAACAGATATTCTTGTTAATACAGAAAACAAAAGAATATTATAAGAACCATAAACAAAAATCAAATGCACAGGTCAACACAACATTTATACGTGGAAACCCTCGGTTAGAAGGAAAAAACCACAGTGGGACAAAACACACAAAACTCCACTACTGCAATAAACAATAAAGAGCCTGACTGGCTATTGGCTCCAGGAAGTTCAATTTTTGAAATAGATAACACTTTCACAGAATTTTATCAAGGAAAATATATAACTTGGAAATTTCTTCACAATTATAATATCATAAATTTTAAATAATCCATTTATAAGTAAACTCACAGGTATGCATGTTCAAAGAATTTGTAAATTCAAATTCTGAAAATTATTTCCATAAAAAAATGGCCCCTGGCAAGCAAAGTATGTGTGCTGAATGATGAATAAACTTCAGGTGTTATCACGCAGCCCAAGGAAGTATTTCGCAGATCAGTGAATTAAAACACTGCCTCCAGGATGGACTCGCAGGCAAGATAGAACTCCACACAGCCAGAGGAGGAGTCTGGATCCTCACGTGTGGACTCTATGCAGCTGTAAATGAAGTCACAGCCCTGTCTTGTGGTCTCACGCAGCAATTTAGGAGTCCACGTGACACCTTAGGAACCCCATGCAGCAGTTTGTAATCAAAACGTGGCTCCCTGAATTTTGAACGCAGCTTTCATAATAATTAATGCAGCCTGTACTTATTGGTAGGCAGTTGTACAATCAATGCAGCAATCATAAGGAGATACATCAGCCTCCCTTACTCAACAATGGCATCCAGATAAGACAAAATCAAACCCAACTGTCGAAGTAATGAATTAAATTTATTCTTAAACCAAATTGACATACATCAGCATCAATTTGCAGCCAAGAATTATCAGAATTTCTTCAGTAGAATCAAATGCACAATTCACCACCACAGGAATGATTCAAAGTGCAGCAGAGGAGAATCAATCCTCAAACCCTTGTTGAATGCTCTCAACAAAAGACTTCATAAAAATTAATCAATTCAATAATGGATAAATGAAAGTGCTTTTTCGAGTTGTATATATAGCTTTTTCAGAAAAAACACAATTTCACTTTTTTCATATTAAAGGCTTTTTAATGATAACTTCACTTTATAACATTAAAGTTATAAAGTTATTAAGTTATTAAATTAAAATAATTTAATTTAATAACGATAACTTTAAAAACCAAAAGCCTTTGAATCCCGCTGACTGTACAAACACATTTCCGACACCAGAGCCTCAAACGCCAACTGCCCTGCCGAAAATAACTCACTGTCAAAAATAGCCAATTGCTAAAAATAGACTTACTATAAATAGTAAGTCTCTCAAACTGGAGATTTCCTAAAACTCGATCCTGAGACATCTGACACTCCGTGCAGACACCCTGCTAATCCTAGCAATACCCAAAAAACCACTTACTAAAAATAGTAAGTTGACCAAAATGACCCGAACGAAGAGCAAACCTGGTAATTTGAACCTCCAGAATGGAATCCCAACACTGGCTCCGCCATCTGACCCCCTTTGATCGCCTAATTAGCCTGTGAGGGTGGCCAAACCAAGCTGATCCCACAAGTCTGAAAACGGGGACATTATAGTCCTCCCTTCCCAAGATTGTTTGTCCTCAAGCAATCAGGAAAACAAGCAACATCATAAACCACCTGGATCCCAAGGATGGTCATAAGTAATGTCCCGATCCTCACCATACTCCTGTGAAGTAAAAACCAACATCAACAGAACAGACACCATTGAAAACAACATCCGAAGACCAACTACAGATGCCGCTGCAGAAAACAACTTAGCAGAACTCAACCCACCTGAAATAACAACTCTATCAAAACTTGAGTCACTGTCTATCCGACACTCACACTCAATTGCACTGAGAAAACGACAATGACCAAATGTGTCTGAAACACTGTTATCAATTCTGCCATTTGATAAAGAGTCCTGAATGTGTGGATACTGGAAGTAATTTGACTTGCAACTGCCAAATCCATCCGCAAAAGATGGTGCTAATCCATCCCATAATGGATGGTAAGAAACTGGAGCAGGTTTAGCCCTGTGTGAGATGAAATCTGACAGTCCCAACCGGTGCTGAGAGGGAGGGGTGAATCAGCACCTCTAATAACTTTTTCTCACTAAATCCAGTGAAGTAAACTTATAGCACTAAAGGCAAGCAGATTTAAGCAAATAATAACAGTAAGTAAACAATCACAAAGTGACACCAGATTTATTAAGTGGAAACCCGGTTAGGGTAAAAACCACGGTGTGAGGAGATCTCACAAATTTTGTACTCTCCTGGAGTATGCCCTGTTAAGAGCCTTCCCCGTTAAAGGATAAAAATGCACTTGCTAGATGCGACCTGGTCAATGGATTTGTTACAAAAGGTATGTTAGGACCTGCCTAGTTAAAGGACTTTAAACACCTTGAAAGATATCACCCGGTTAAGGGATTTTGATACAAGGGACCTGTTAGAGTCCACCCAAATACTGGGATTTGTCTATTGTAGTTTGCTAGAAAACAATAGAAGTGTGATCTTTGCAAATGGCTTTGCTTAGCCTGATAAGATCTCTATTTGTGCTCAACTGAGAATCATCACCGGTCACCGCAGGTGTATTCTCATCTACTGTTGTGCTACTTTGCACAATCTTCTATCTCTCTTTCTCAGTTTTCTTTTACCCCTACTTCTGTAGCATATAGGTTCACTCTTTTTCTCGACAGAATAAAGGCAACTCTTCTTCTCAACAGGCATAAGAATATATATAGTTTTGTTGCCCTGACTGCGCCTCAAATGCATGACCTAATCCTGAAATCTTACGAATACATCACCCAGTGAAGTGTTGGTTCACTGAGCAAGCATCCGATGCAAGCTCTGGCTTCATCCACTACATGAAGAAAACAGCAGTTGCGTGTTAGGCAACCTTTCTTCATAGGAGATAATACCTTGATTTAAACCCACTGACTCCGGCTTTAAATCCTTCAGTCGTGCCTCAAGAAACCATTGATTCCGGCTTTAAATCCTTTACCTGCTCCTCAAACCGATCACCAAGACAACTCAAAATCACCCGGATTTATTGCAATAACTCCCGGTAGAAAGAGCTAGTTGGAACAGATAGTTGACAGTTGACTATGACTTCCTCGGTTCATACCGAAGTCTTATAACATATCGGATTGAGTTCTTAGATCTATTGCAGTCTCTTTCTTGTCTTACCGGTTGCATTGTCCCGATTGTGTTATAGACACTAGTTGGATATTGTTGTTGGCTGTACTTGTCTATACTGGTTTGTAGTTCGGTTCTTGGTTGATACTGGAATACTCTCTTCCCTAATTGAGTGCATTGCCCGGTTACTGATGCTTAGTGTGGAGACCGGTTACAATGGATTACAGTTTATTTTTCTTGCCAAACCAACCTCTCTTGATGTATATTTTCTTAGAGCTTTAGCCTGTATAGAGATGACAAATCTCTACCCTGTTTTGTCAATCAATGACAATACTAGGACCGGTAGAGAGCTTACTGGTTACTATCATTTGATGCTAACAATCTCCCCCTTTGGCATTGATGGCAAAACTCAAAACTTTGAAAGGCATTTGGAGTCTTGCATTACTTACCCGGTTTGATTGCCGATTGTCGATTGCCAATCGCCACAAACAATCTCTCCCCCTTTTTGACAATAATGCCAAAAGACTAATCAGAAGGATTTCCATTCTCTAATCTGCTCCCCCTACAAGCAGTAGTCTCTTTTCATCAGTTCATAAAAGATAAACTGTAACCTTCTGTTGAATCATAATGAACTGATGACTTCTTGTTGATGATTACTGATGATTTGAGAGGGGTACAACCCCCAATCTACCTCTGAGATACTCAAAAGTATTCTTTGGTAATGGTTTTGTAAATATATCAGCAATTTGTTCTTTGGTGGGGACATACTCCAATCTTACTTCTTTATCATGTACTAGTTCCCTCAAGTAGTGATATTTGATGGCAATGTGCTTGGTCTTGGAGTGCATAACATGATTTTTGGATATGTTGATGGCACTAGTACTGTCACAGTGAATTGCGATTGGTTCAAGTACCTGTTCCTGAATACCTTCCAGCAGTTTTTTGATCCAAATCACCTATGTGCAGTTGATTGCAGCAACAACATATTCAGCTTCAGCAATGGACTGTGAAATGCAATTCTGCTTCTTGTCCACGATACAATTCTCCCACCTAGAAAGAATGCACCATCGCTTGTGCTCTTTCTGTCATCAATGTTGTCAGCCCAGTCTGCATCAGTGTAGACTTTTATTTGGAATCCTCCCTTGTGTGGAAGCCACAAGCCATATTCTTCGGTTCCTCTTAGATATCTGAAGATTCTCTTTACTGCCATCAGATGTGTTTCTTTGGGATTAGCTGAGAATCTTGCCACTATGCCAACTGCATGAGCAATGTCTGGTCTGCTGTGAACAGCATACTGCAATTTTCCTATCATGGACCGATACATTGTTTCATTTACTTCTTTGGCATCATCCTCTTTTGATAACTTGAGATTAGTTATCATTGGAGTTCCAACCGGTTTGGATTCTTCTCGTCCAAAAGTCTTAAGAATTTCTTTAATGTACTTGGACTGAGAGATGAAGATACCTTCTTTTAGCTAATGGACTTGTAGTCCAATAAAGAATTTTATGGGCCCAATCATAGACATCTCAAATTCTTTCTTCATTTCTTCAGCAAAGGCTTTGCTCATCCTGTCATCTCCTCCAAAAATGATGTCATCAATAAAGATTTCAGCAATTAGATTTCCATCTTTTCCGGTCTTGAGATACATATTGTTGTTGTCACCGGTTCTTGTGAATCCAATGGTCAGAAGGAATGAATGCAACCTTTCATACCAAGCCCTTGGAGCTTGCTTAAGCCCATAGAGAGCCTTTTTTAGTCTGCAAACCATATCAGTCTTTTGAGCAGATGTAAATCCTTCTGGTTGCTCAATGTAGACCTCTTCCTCCAGTATTCCATTGAGGAACGCAGACTTCACATCCATCTGGTAAACTTTAAATCTTTTGTGAGCTGCATAGGCAAGAAGAATTCTACCCCTTCCAATCTAGCCACTGGTGCAAAAGTTTCCCCATAGTCTAGTCCAACTTCCTGAGCATATCCTTTGCAAACCAGTCTTGCTTTATTCCTGATGACTTTACCGTCCTCATTCAGTTTGTTCCTGTAGACCCATTTTGTCTCAATGACATTTTTGTCCTGAGGTCTAGGCACAAGTTCCCATGTATCGTTCTTCTCAATTTGTTCGATTTCTTCATCCATGGCCTTGACCCAATTCTCATCTTCCAGGGCTTCTCTGGTGGATTTGGGCTCAACACATGAAAGCAGACAGATGTTTTCTTTGGCCTTCTTCTTGGTTAAGACGTTCCCATGTTTGTCACCAATTATATTGTCAGTAGGATGATATGTGACATACCTTGGAAGAACGGGTCTCTGTTCCTGGTCTGGTTCTTCCGGTTGAGCATTGTCTTCAACATGGTTCGGGATATCAATTGGTTCGCCATCCTGTGTCAACTTGTTGGGTTCAGGTAAATTCTCTTGCTCTAGATGTCTGTCCATGTGTATTTCTCCTTCATCTTCGGTCATAACTCCGTTGAACTCGAAGGCATTCCCTTCGTTTGGGCCTTGAAGACTGTTAAGATCATCATGATCGGTCCTCATTTCAGGTTCTGAAGATTCATCAACTTTTACATTGATCCTTTCAACTATCTTCCCTGTTCTTTTGTTCAGACACCGATAGGCCTTACTTTTGGAAGAGTAACCCAAGAATGTTCCCTCATCGCTCTTGGGATCAAACTTCCCAGAGTACATATCTCTTTTCATGTAGCACTTACTACCAAAGATTTTGAAATAGCCTACACTGGGAGTATGTTTGAACCAAAGTTCATAAGGAGTCTTACCGGTTCCCTTTTTGACTTGAACTCGATTGAGTCTGTAGACTATAGTATTGATAGCTTCCCTCTAGAAGTGATGAGGCAGATCTTTTTGAATCAGCAATGTTCTAGCACAATCAATCAACGTTCTGTTTCTTCTTTCTGCTACTCCATTTTGCTGAAGAGTCCTTAGTGCAGATAGCTGTCTTTTTATTCCATGTTCCTCACAGTAGTGAGTGAACTCTTGAGAGGTAAATTCACCTCCTTTGTCTGATCTCAGACACTTCAAGCTTTTACCGGTTTTTTTTTCCACTCTAGCTTTGTAGATTTTGAACATGTGGAAAGCTTCTGATTTCTCCTTGAGAAAGAGTGTCCACATCATTCTAGAGAAGTCGTACACAAAGAGCATAAAGTACCGGTCTCCATGGTAACTCTTTGTTCTCATTGGTCCGCACAGGTCAGTGTGCACTAAATCTAGAACATTCTCAGCATAGAAGGACTTACTGTTGAAAGATGTTCCGGTCAACTTTCCTAATTGACAATCTTTACAAACGCCCTTGATGGGCTTTGTAATCTCAAGAAGTCCTCTTACTATTTTCTTTTTGCTTACTTTGACAATACTGTCAAAGTTTATGTGGCAGAGCCTCCTGTGCCATAACCAATTGTTTTCTTTTTTGGTCATAAGACAGATTTTGCTTGATTCTTCTTTGATCGAGGCTATGAGACAGGCTCCTTCCATTGAGTCAAGATAGAAAAAATTACCTTTTCTCTATCTATCGGTTGCAACATGAGTTCTGGATTGATTATTTACTACACAAGAACCTTGTCCAAATTCTAGCAGGAATCCTTTGTTGTTTAGTTGTGCAACACTCATCAAGTTGTACTTGAGTCCTTCAACCCAGTACACATCTTCACAAACAACATTGTTGCAGAGAGCAATAGAACCTTTACCTTTGATACCATAGGGAGCATTGTTCCCAAAGGTAACCGATCCGGTGTCATTGAGCTCGAGGTTGATAAACTTACTCTTGTCACCGGTCATGTGGTGAGTGCATCCACTGTCAATGATCCAGTCATCATACTAATGAGATCTTGATATGAGTGCAACTTCTATTACTAGGCTCTCCTCCTTTATTGCAACAAATGCAATTTCTAGATCCTCTGAGTCTTCAGATTTGTTATCTGTAACTCCTTCTGCAAGATAGCACTCTTTTGCTTTGTTCTTGAACCGGTCTCTTTTATCTTTATGTTCATTATCAAGACATCTTGCAGAAATATGACCTATTTTATTGCAAGAGAAGCATTTCAAAGGGAGTTTTCCCTTGTACTTCCATTTCCCTCTGGGGAATCTTCTTGCAATGAGTGCTTCAAACTCTTCTTGCTCCATCTCTTCTGAGAACAAATTCTCAGCAAGGTTGTCAATCTTACCGATAGAGCAGTTACCGATTTCTCTTCCCTTTTTAGTGGAACAGATATTGGAGGAAGACTTGAAAGCTGCTTCCTGAATAGGTAAGCAATTATCAAAATTACTTAATTCAAAGGCAGCTAGCTTACCGATTAGGGAGTCTAGAGTGACTTCATCTTTGGTCACCGATCTGAACTCTTGAATGGCAAAAATCTTGATAGCATACTGAGGTCTGAGAGTTCTCAGTATTTTGCTGATTACTTCCTCTTCACTGAGCTTTCCTCCTGCACATCTGATGGAATTGATCACTTCTTTGATCCGATTGTTGTATTGCATGATGTCTTCTCCTTCATTCATCCTCATATCGTCGTACTTTCCTCTGAGGCTTTCAACCTTGGCTCTTTGAACATTAGGATCCTCTCCATAGACTATTTGCAGCTTTCCCCACATCATGCAGGCCGATTCAAGATGTTCAATCTCAGCATAGACATGATCAGGTGGCGTGCTAACTATCATATCTATAACTGCCCTGTGCTCGGTCTTGATCTTTTGTTCATCAGGTGTCAACATGCCAGAAGGTTTAGTGTACTCGGTGGCAACATGATTCCAGTATTAATCTCCAGTGGTCTTCATATATAGTTTCATTCTACTGCACCACAGGGTGAAGTTTTCGTTTGAAAACTTTGGTCCTTCCTTTCTCATCATCTTGACTTTTCCTTTGAGCAGTTAAGCGGCAAAAAAAACAAGACTTGGCTCTGATACCAATTGACAGTCCCAACCGGTGCTGAGAGGGGAGGGGTGAATCAGCACCTCTAATAACTTTTTCTCACTAAATCCAGTGAAGTAACTTATAGCACTAAAGGCAAGCAGATTTAAGCAAATAATAACAGTAAGTAAACAATCACAAAGTGACACCAAATTTATCGCATGGAAACTCGGTTAGGATAAAAACCACGATATGAGGAGACCTCACAAATTTTGTACTCTCCTGGAGTACGCCCTGTTAAGAGCCTTCCCCGTTAAAAGATAAAAACACACTTGCTAGATGCGACCCGGTCAAGGGATTTGTTACAAAAGGTATGTTAGGACCTGCCTGGTTAAAAGACTTTAAACACCTTGAAAGATGTCACCCGGTTAAGGGATTTTGAAACAAGGGCCCTGTTAGAGTCCACCCAAATACTGGGATTTGTCTATTGTAGTTTGCTAGAAAACAATAGAAGTGTGATCTTTGCAAATGGCTTTGCTTAACCTGATAAGATCTCTATTTGTGCTCAACTGAGAATCATCACCAGTCACCGCAGGTGTATTCTCATCTATTGTTGTGCTACTTTGCACAATCTTCTATCTTTCTTTCTCAGTTTTCTTTTACCCCTGCTTCTGTAGCATATAGGTTCACTCTTTTTCTCGGCAGAATGAAGGCAACTCTTCTTCTCAACGGGCATAAGCATATATACAGTTTTGTTGCCCTGACTACGCCTCAAATGCATGACCTAATCCTGAGATCTTACGAATACATCACTCAGTGAAATGTTGGTTCACTGAGCAAGCATCTAATGCAAGCTCTGGCTTCATCCACTACATGAAGAAAACAGCAGTTGCATGTCAGGCAACCTTTTTTCATAGGAGATAATACCTTGATTTAAACCCACTGACTCTGGCTTTAAATCCTTCAGTCGTGCCTCAAGAAACCATTGATTCCGGCTTTACATCCTTTACCTGCGCCTCAAACCGATCACCAAGACAACTCAAGATCACCCAGATTTACTGCAATAAATCCCGATAGAAAGAGCTGGTTGGAACAGATAGTTGACAGTTGACTATGACTTCCTGAAGTCTTATAACATATCCAATTAAGTCCTTAGATCTGTTGCAGTCTCTTTCTTGTCTTACCATTGCATTGTCCCAATTGTGTTATAGACACTAGTTGGATATTACTGTTGGTTGTACTTGTCTATACCAGTTTGTAGTTTGGTTCTTGGTTGATACTGGAATACTCTCTTCCCTAATTGAGTGCATTGCCTGGTTACTGATGCTTAGTGTGGAAACCGGTTACAATGGATTACAGTTTATTTTTCTTGCCAAACTAGCCTCTCTTGATGTATATTTTCTTAGAGCTTTAGCATGTATGGAGATGACAAATATCTATCCTACTTTGCCAATCAATGACAATACTAGGACCGGTAGAGAGCTTACAGGTTACTATCATTTGATGCTAACAAAATCTTCTACTTGTGGGTCAAAAGACAAATGATGAACATACCCCACCATATACTGCCGGCCGAAAGCCCCAATCTCTGTCAATAGCTCATCATTACCACACTGGGAATCATGAGATGGCTCCAATCTCTAACTCCGCATAACTATAGGTTGGGTAGGAACCTGAGCAACCCTCTCAACAAACCCAACCTCGAAATCCCTGTGGGGAAGCATAGTAGATAGTCTCCCCAATCTTCCCTACCAACCTCTGAATAGCACAAGAGCCTCGAATGAGAGTACCCTCAGACACTCTATAAGAATCTTGTCGCACATCTGCACTCTCAAGTAAATACTCCATAAATGACTTGGTGCAGTAGAAATTATACGTGGAAGCGTCAACTTGCTCCCCCGCAATCCAAAGCTGATCCCTCTGAAAAAGTAACACAGCCAACTGTCCCATGCTATCAGCTATGTGAGATGATGAAATAGATTCACTCCAAGCTAAAGGAAGCTAAAGGAAGCAAATCAACCTGAGAGCTTGACTCCACTGGTAGTCCTACCCCATCCGTACCATGTGCTCCTATATCTTGAACATATGTGTTTGCCACATCATCATGTTCCTCATCACCAACCATAGGGGCAAACTCACCAACAACCACCTCAATGTGCAATCGAACTAGATCTGGGGCTGGTGTGGACTGTAAATGCTCCAACTCCACGGTCACCTCCTTTAACTAGATATGCGATTCCTGAAGAGCCCGCTGAGTGTCCTCTAAAACCTCAGTAGTCGCTGTGAGCTCCTGGGTAAGCTCACTCACCTCGTCTCTGTCCATCAGTGCCTCATAAGCTGTACTCCCCCACTCAACTAGGTGATCTCGGTCGGCTACCATCTGTAACTAACTCTGTCTCAAAATCTTGACAGCCTTACGCAAAGAATGAATCTCTATCAAAGAAAGGTAACCACCGCTGGACTCATCTGTCATAGGAGCACCCCAACCATAAACAGCCAACAACTGACGAGCGGCATCAAAATGCTCGAGAGTAGAAGTAATATCTCTCTCATCAACTCGCAACTAGCTAGTCGCATGATGACTCTGCACAACGGGCCTCCTATGAACAACCTCAAATGCACTGTCTACACTATGAGAGTTAGTTGTACCCAACAAACTCCCCTCAAGATCACCATCTCTCAGTGTACTTACATCTGAATACACATCTACAAACTAAGTACAGGCATCGGACACATCCTCATCTAACCCCGGGGAAGCTGCTGCTGTTGAATCTGACTCAACACAATCTCCAGCTGCCTCGTCCTCTGCAACCATCTGACAGTCCAGATCTTGGGATACATCCTCATGAGTTACCGACGAAGTAACCCTCTCTAGAAGTGGAAGCCCTGGCTGTAACAAACTCCTACCACTCATAAGCTTCCCTGTCCTTATATGTGAGTCCCTATAACACAGAATCCTGGAACCCACCACCACCATATGACAATGTTGAATCTACACCCAAAGTCAGATATAGAAAGCCAGAAACACTACAACACTCATCATCTTCGCTCTCAGCATCGGAGATATCTGCAATGCTAGTGTACACATCATTTATCTGCATCTCCTCTACTAACTCTAGCTGCATACACGACTCAATGTCATCATGTGAATCAACTAAACTGTGGCATAAAACTACATCGGCCAAATCAACTGCAACACTCCCATCCTGAGTGTCATCACTAGAAAGCTCCATGCTCACATCCTCAACACAAGAAAAAACCACTGTCTCCTGTACTGATCCCATACTGCAACTACTATCATAAATCTCTGAGCTGTCAAAGCTCATACGCTCCTCGCAGTCATCACCCAACAACTCACAGGGGGTGTCATCTCCAATGCAACTCATAGCATCCTCAAAAGTGTCATCAGATGTGTCTATACTATCAGCTCCCACATCTCCTGCTAAAATCTCAACTGCTGACACGTGACTCTGCACACATGACTCAACGTCAAGCTGTGCACCAATAATGCTGGAGCCCGAACTGTCATCAACTAACCCTACTGTAATGCCCAGATAACCAACCTCACCACTGGGAGACTTCATACATGCCTCGCTCCCAACTGAGGAAACAACTGCCTCTTGAACTAGAGCAACACTACTACAGCTGACATAAACATCTCCAATAATAACTCCCTCCATGAAAGAGTCTGAACACTCAGTGATAACTGCAACATCAGCTGCCTCTGTTGAATCCGTAGTGACTGCTCTAGGAGCCTCAACCTGGTGATGCTCAGCACTATTGTCAACCAAAGGCACTGAAACATCCACTAGCTCCTGTGCAATAAATCCATCACCAGCACTGTGAATGGGAATAGCAGGTGCTAAACTAGATGTAGGAACATCAACATCATGGACAACTGTCGGAGAAAACTCCAGCCTTCTCCCCTGCAAACTCGATGTCGACCTTCTAAAGGCAGAGACCATATATCTCGCTGCCCTATCTACTGTAACTGAATCCGACAAACTCTCTGCCAATCTTTGTTGATGCAGTCTAAGTCTCTCCATGCTTTCTACTAAAGCATTTAATTCCTCTCTATTTCCCTTACTGCTTCGACGACTTCCGGAACTGGGTCTCCTGTATTTATCCATAGCTAGGGAAAGTGTAAGTGCCGATCACTTTTAAAATAACTTCAGAATATAAATGAATCCAAACCCCACAGGATGGCAGGAAAAATGCTCTGATTCCACTATAAAGAGCCTGACTGGCTCTTGGCTCCAAGAAGTTCAATTTTTGAAATAGATAACACTTTCAAAGAATTTTATCAAGGAAAATATATAACTTGGAAATTTTTTCACAATTATAATATCATAAATTTCAAATAATCCATTTATAAGTAAACTCACAGGTATGCATGTTCAAAGAATTTGTAAATTCAAATTCTGAAAATTATTTCCATAAAAAAAATGGCACCTGGCAAGAGAAGTATGCGTGCTGAATGATGAATAAACTCCAGGTGTTATCACGCAGCCCAAGGAAGTATTTCGCAGATCAGTGAATTAAAATGCTGCCTCCAGGATGGACTCGCAGGCAAGATAGAACTCCACGCAGCCAGAGGAGTCTGGATCCTCACGTGTGGACTCTATGCAGCTGTAAATGAAGTCACGGCCCTGTCTTGTGGTCTCACGCAGCAATTTAGGAGTCCATGTGACACCTTAGGAACCCCACGCAGCAATTTGTAATCAAAACGTGGCTCCCTGAATTTGAAACGCAGCTTTCATAATAATCAATGCAGCCTGTATTTATTGGTAGGCAGACGTACAATCAATGCAGCAATCATAAGGAGATACATCAGCCTCCCTTACTCAACAATGGCATCCAGATAAGACAAAATCGAACCCAGCTGTAGAAGTAATGAATTCAATTTATTCTTGAACCAAATTGATATACATCAACATCAATTTGCAGCCAAGAATTATCAGAATTTCTTCAGTAGAATCAAATGCACAATTCACCACCACAGAAATGATTCAAAGTGTAGCAGAGAGGAATCAGCCCTCAAACCCTTGTTGAAAGCTCTCAACAAAAGACTTCATAAAAATTAATCAATTCAATAATGGATAAACAAAAGTGCTTTTTCGAGTTGTATATATAGCTTTTTCGGAAAAAGCACAATTTCACTTTTTTTTTCATATTAAAGGTTTTTTAATGATAACTTCACTTTATAACATTAAAGTTATAAAGTTATTAAGTTATTAAATTAAAATAATTTAATTTAATAACGATAACTTTAAAAACCAAAAGCATTTGAATCCCGCTGACTGTACAAACACATTTTCGACATCAGAGCCTCAAACACCAACTGCCCTGTCGGAAATAACCCACTACCAAAAATAGCCAACTGCTAAAAATAAACTTACTATAAATAGTAAGTCTCTCAAATTGGAGATTCTCTGAAACTCAATCCTGAGACATCTGACACTCCGTGCAGACACCCTGCTAATACTGGCCATAGCCAAAATACCAATTACTAAAAATAGTAAGTTGACCAAAATGACCCGAACGAAGAGCAGACCTAGTAATTTGAACCTCCAGAATGGAATCCCAACACTGGCTCCGCCATTTGACCCCCTCTGATCACCTGATTAGCCTGTGAGGGTCGCCAAACCAAGCTAATCCCACAAGTCTGAAAACGGGGACATTACAAGAGGCTTACAAAGCACTGGTGAGAGTGCTACCCGGTTAAGGGATTTGATAGAAGACCTGTTAGGATCCTGACCCTGTTAGGAGTCGCCTTATCAGAGGACTTAAAACACCAATAAAGATGTTACCCAGTAAAGGGATTTATAAAAAAGAACTTATAAGGGTTCACCCTGATTGAAGGATTTAAAAATGCTTCACAACTAAAGCAAATGAACTTATGATGACACTAGATTTGTTGATTCAGATCATTCTTGTTCACCCTTTCCTCTGCTTGGCTATTGAATCTTTCTCTCCCTTTCACCTTTTGTAATTGTTGTTTCCCCTCGGGGGTAACAGAGATTGATTGCATACAGACAAATAAGTACTCAGCATAGAATGTAAAAGAGCATTGTATTCATATATTCATAAGAGATTGTAATCCCATTATCACCGTGTCCTTATCAAAGGAACGAGTACATATATATAACGTCCGAAGGGATGCGAGGCGAACCGTCGCACCCGTGTAACTCCCTCGGACAGACCAACCATCTAACTACCCAACTTACCCGACTACAACTGTGATTACTCTCAGAAGATTCTTCTCTCCTGCTCTCCTTCGCTCTATGCTCTTGATTTTCAACAACACAACTTTCATGTCTTTCGACCTGTATTTATAAGAAATTATCTTATTAAAAAAAAATCTAATAGCTTCGCCAAGCTGTAAACTCTCCCATAAATCATGCATGCAAAACCCTTGATCAAAAAGCTTGCAAATGGATCCTTAGTTTACCTCGAAACGCTCGCAGAAAAAAAAAGCTAACTCCAGTTTAACTTAAAAACACTCAGCATAATCCGGTTCAGATTATCATGCACTTAAATGGTGTAGAATTTGTAACCAGTTAGTCATCTGTTCCCTGTGTGTTTGACAAGACCGGTTGGACAAAACCTAGACCGGTATAAGCGTGATCGATTAAAGTACACTTCTTTCTTGCTCAATCTATCCAATTCATAATCATGAGTACTGGTGTGATGTACCGGTGTGATGGTGGGATTGATGTTTGCCAATGACTTTACCAATGACAACTAACTTTATGTCAACAATCTTCCCCATTGACATTGGTGCCAAAACATATCAACACATCACCTGCAGACTTCCCCTGTAGATCTTCTCGTCTACCAATAGCATATTTTGACACACTGTTACTATTATTTGTCATTTGTTTTTGTCTTCTCTTCTCTTTTCTCTGCACTTATATGTTCCCCTTTTTGCCTCCAAGGGACAA
The DNA here is from genome assembly GCA_027943335.1 of Chamaecyparis obtusa. Classification (NCBI taxonomy): domain Eukaryota; kingdom Viridiplantae; phylum Streptophyta; class Pinopsida; order Cupressales; family Cupressaceae; genus Chamaecyparis; species Chamaecyparis obtusa. Next base: position 802,087 of record BSBK01003280.1, read on the forward strand.
AGGGTTGTTACTCTTTATAATTGTAACTTATTGAAGATAGCTTTATAGATCTTCTTTGTAGATTCTAGGAATGGTTTCCAAATACCTGTTACATGATCTAAAGTTTTCTTGGCATCTTGCAGGGAGACAATGAGATTTTCCATGTCTTCAACTGTCTTGTAATGAGGTTCCTTGAGAAGTCTATCTGTATCAATTGCCATTGTTTGCATCAGATCAAATGTTGGTGCAATGAATAACTAAAATCCAATAAGATCTTGGATTCTTTTTGTGTTTTCTTCTTAAGCCTTTCTCAAAGTGAGAGCTAGACCTGTTAGCTCTCAGCTGTACTCTATTGTAGAGGAGCTCTTAGCATCAAATTTTGATGTTAAAACCTTTATCTATTTTGTTGCCCTTTTAGTTCTCTCAGTTATATCCTTCACAAAGTCTTCAAAGTTAGAAGTTCTTGTGAATAACCTTCCAGCTTCTTGTACTTGTTGTAGCTCTCCAGTTCTTGTAGTTACAGTGACTTTGAGTTCTTCAACCTGTTTATGAAGAATATATATTATTTTCTTCTCATAATGATCAATAGCATCTGTTTTTGGGTCAATGACATCTTCCCCAATTGCTTGCACCAGTACCTCTAATTGATCAATCACCGGTTTGTCTTCATCTATTTTAGCATCTGGTACAAAATTGTACAAGATATTCTTTACAGTTTTGAGAACCATATCCTGTTTTCTCTTTGTGAGCTCCTTCAGCTGCCTTGTCGACATTTTGCTTATGTCAACAACAGTTTCACTTGCTTGAGATGGGCTAACTTTGCCTCTTTTCAATTCAGAATCTTTTGCAAAGGATAGCTTTCTCTTTGATGTTGATGTACTCGGAACATCTACTGGTTCCTTCTGCCTTATTTCCTGTGCAAATTCTTATGCAGGCTTCTACTGTTCTTCTGTAACAGGAAACTCCTGTTGTTGAGGTATTTCTTGTTGTAGTGTCTCCTCTAGACGTACCTCTTCTTCTGGATGTACTTCCTCTTCTAGATGTACTCCTTTATCCGGTAGTTGCTCTGTTCGTTGTTGTTCGCCAGCAAACTTTTGATCATTTAAAACAATTTCTACTTTATCGGTTTCATTTTCTACAGTTATCTTTGCTGATGACTCCCCCAGTTCTTGTTTTGTTGGTCTCATAGATGTACCTTGTTCACCTGTTTGAACCTCTTCTCCTAGGTTGACCTGTTCACTGGCTATGAACTGTTGACCAATAACTCCCTTTTCACTAGTTGTTCCTTGTTCACCTATGGAAACTTGTTCACCAGTTGTGAACTGTACATGTGGAACCATCTCCTTTTCAAGTTCATCTTGTGAGATGTCCTGAGGCTTGTAGACTTGAGAGTGTTGAAGTCATATTTTTGCCAAAATTCTAATGAATCTTCATACACATCTTTATCTTGACCATTAATGATTTTGGCAACCTTGTCCCTTGTATCCAAGTTGAGTGACACTGCTTCCAACAAAATTTTTATTGTCTCATCGTTAAGATCTGGTTTAACTTTTGCCAAAGTTTCCCTTATTATTTTATTATTTTGAGCTAAACCGGTTCTCCATTTGGTCATTAGCCTCTTATTCAATTTTGCAGGAAAGAGGGGTCTGTAGTCCCTAGGACTTTTGTTGAAATCTAGAAAGGTTTCTAACAAAGCAATCTCAATTTTCTCCTTATCTTCATTTCCCAGAACACTGAACCACTTTGCAGCATTCGACACTTCACCGAAATCCATAATTTCATCAACTATATTATCTACGTTTAAAGTTCGAGCTTTACATTTTTCTGGAGAAGCAAGTAGGGTTGGTGGAGTGAGATCACCACCTGTCTCCAATTATGTCCATGCTGACCAGTTCTGTTGCAGACTTTGCTTGGACCGGAGTCTCGACTCCTAGTATGCCCTTTCCTTTTCCAGTGTCTTTTATTGGTGGCTCTGTGGTCTTTTGGCATTCTACTTCAACTTGATGTTGTTGCTTCAGAACAGTCGTCCATATAGAAACCCCTTCACCGTGTACTTTATCCACTTCTCCAATCAGGACCTAGCTTCAGCTTGATTAGTTGCCTCTTGCAAGCTAAGGTGATTTTGTGCTTCTAGTAGAGCCCTTATCCTCAGTTCTCTTTCCTTATCTAAGGAAGATTTCCATCTACCTTCAATTATCTCTTGTGGATCTTCAGGTATTGTATAATGAAGTCCAGTGGGTGTTAACTTGAACTTGTGAAGAATGTAAACTGCAGCTTCTAGCTTTCTCTTATCTTCTTCATTACCAAGCTCATATCTTCTTCCGACTGCACCCAATCCACCTGTTTCCTTTATTCCTTCAACCACTTCATCTATGGTTGGTTTCCTTCCTTTTGGTGCATCCCCCTTTACCGATTTCTCGGTCTTTCTCTTTCTGAGAAAAGTAATGGTTTCTTCAGTTTCTGTTTCCACCATTTCCTCACCTTGTGACAGTTCGGTGGACGCTGGTTGTGTCTTCATCCTTTGAACGTTTGGTTTTTCTGCAACTGACTTCCTTTTCCTAGGAGTTGGAGTGTGTTTTACATAAACCTTCTTAGGTTCCCTAGAAGGTGCCTTTTTCTTCAAATTAGCTTGAATTTCCTCATAGGTACCAAATCGGTATGCAGAGAAATCTAAGTTGCTTTCCTGTAGTGAATCAGCATAAGCCTTGGCAATCTTAGATGTAATTTCGTACCCAAGCTCCGGTACATACTCGGTCCTAAGCTCCACAGTCTGGATAATGCAATGATCAATGCTCACCAGAAAGCACATTTCTTCCTTGTATGCCTCTACAATGGTTGAGGGAATTCTTTCCCTGTTGTGCATTCTTAACTGAAAGGCTTCAAAATAATCGGTCATAACCTTATTGAACTGGTTCCCCAAATTATTTACTATGTCTCCTATCTGAACCATTACCGGTTTATCTACTAACCATGTAACTTTGCCTATCCCTAGAAAGAAGTTTTGATAATAGAAAAACAAACATACCAGCAACATCCCATATTTGAGAAACTTCTTTTTGACCAAACTGAGCTTCTTCGGGTTTTCAAAGATTTGGCTCCTCAGCATAGCACAAATGTCATACCTAACATTATCATGCATTATTCTGTGCGCAGCATGAATCGCACCTCCAGGTATGCTATTCAGGTTACTCGATTGATATTCTTTGTAGCTGATAACTGCAGCAGCAAACCGAACACCATCGTCTTCAATATCATTCACAGTCATCATTCGACTGTCGTATTTGGACTTAGTCAACCGTGTGACTTCGCATTTGCTATTGTTCTTAGGGTTAGAGCTATTAATGTTTTCAGATTATAGCAAGGAATGTACAATCTATAGAGGTCTTTCAAAACTAAGCACAGGGTATAAATAAGTAATCACAAAGGAGAGATAGTACCCGGATAGTATCTCCAAAATCAGACTTAGGAGACTTCAAAAACTGAGCCTTCAACTCCCTCTAGCTATGACCCGAGTTAACCCACCTAGGGCTTCTTTCAAGTCATCCTAGATCTAATTCAATTTGACCTTAATTTGACTTCCGATCTGTGTTGTAGTAGTCTTCCAATCAGGCTGTTTGAAACAATCCTATGAATGTATATAAGTGCTGCTCCTTAAGTCAAATGAATTCGTTCTTGGATCTGCCCTTGAGATTGATCTTAAGGTCTTGCGAATTCATCATGAAAGATGAATTCACTGCCAGCAGATTTCACTTTCTAGATCTGCCCAAAGTATAACCAAACATGCACCCTTTTGATCTGGTCCAAGTCGCCACAAGTATGCTCCAATTCGCTATCTCTAGTGGTCACTGATTTGTACTTTAATTCGTCATTAAGGTCTGCTTCTAAATGCATGAATTCGCTCCTCAATGTCAGCACTAATTCGCTTTATTTATCTGCTCTTTTCTTCTCTAATTTGAACCTTTGGATCTGCTATTTCAAGCCTTAATTCGATCCTTCAATTCACTTCCTAGAAGGTCTGAAATAAATCGCTCAAGAAGAATAAGAATAGTATGAAAGAGTGAACTTGTAAATCTGCTCAAGTACTTATCACATTATGTTTTCGGTGAGTTCCTTGAGCAGATCTACATTCTTCATTTATACCCATAACGGTGACTCTTCAAGAGTCACAACCCTTCCTCAAGGCTGGCCAACTTGCACCTTGAAATAATTAATTAATTAATTCCAAGTCGTCCCTCTTGGAATTAATCCAAGTCATCCCCTTTGTCATTTACTTCATTATTATTATTTCAAGATCAAAACATTAACAAGAGCTTCCCCTACGGCATTGTACCCAGTTACCTTGTGTAAATCTTCTTTAGTGATAGGTGTAACCACACCTTTCACTAGCCACATCCCTGGTTCGTGAACCCTGCTAAGCACAAGCCTAACCCAATCCAGTCGAAACACGGTTGGATATTTGACTCCGTTAATGAAACCTGATGATTCCAGCTTAGTGTATTTTTCTTGTAGCTTCCCGTCTTCACACAGCGAGAGGTATTCACTTTGAATAAAAGTTTCGCCCAGTTCCTCCTGTTTGTTGTGGATGAAAGCTGTTACATCTTCAGTTAGCAAAACAGCTTCAGGGATGGATGATAGAGCTCCTGCCATATCATTCGCTCGATTTTGAACCACCATGATGTCATAAACAGGTCTATCAATTTGATTGGCATTGATGAGGCTCACCACAGAAGATGAAGATGTCATATAACTAGACTAGTATGTGCAGAAAGTTCTTGATAAAATTTACGGAATTCGCACAGCAAAGATCATAAATCACAGCAAGAAAAGATTACTCAGGCTTTTGAAAACAATAATCACAAAATGCAATGTAAAGTGAAATGACTAATCGGCTTTCCCTTTTATTCACTTAGGTCGTAACGGTAATTAGCAAACGGTAACTTTTGTTAATGATTACTGTATTAATTACCCTTACCTAACCTTTCTTTCGACAACCGGTTCACACTCTTTACCTGTTTACAAATCCTCGGTTGCAACATCCACCTTGCTACATCAGCAACTCTTACCTATCCGATTAACAAGTTAGACCGGTGACTCCTTCCCGGTTCCAATTCTTGACTGAGTGAGATCACAACTCACCAGTTCCTCTGGGAACAGTAGCTTTGCTACCTATTCCCCTTAAGCCTTTAAGCTTAATTTGCTAAAGAGATAACACCATCAGTAAATGATGACCTTAACTCAGATTTCTCCTCAGTGGAACTCTTTGTCCCCTTTATTGACCAAGTCTTCTTGATTTCCCTGTTGGTCTCTTTACTCATGTTATCCTTCTGGTTGGGGGACAACTTCTTCTTGACCTGTTTAGCTGGTCCTTGGCCTTTGTTCATTGACCGGTTCCTACAGTCCTTAGCCAGATGCCCAATCTTGTTACAGTTGTAACAAGCCACTCCGGCTCCTCCCCATGGATTAACCCTTCTTTCCTTGTCCATGGGTGAGTGACAATCAGAGTTCTTATGCCCTGATGGTCCATAGGTAGCACAATTGGATGTGCTCCAGTTTACATTCCTATTATGGAATACCGCTCTTGGTGGAGATTTGAATGCCATTGTTTTGGACCTACATTCTTCCGCTTTGTGTCCAAATTTATTGCAAGCATAGCAATAACCCTTGAAGCTTCCCCTACTTCTACTGGACACGCTATCGGAGCGAGACCTAAATTCAAAGGTCCTGTGACCATACTTGTAACAATTGTTGCAATAACTGTTAGAAGTAAATGGTTTCATCGGTGCATTTCTGCAATCATTGGTTTTATGACCCGGTTTGCCACAATCTTTGCAAGAGGGTTTGAAGATATTTTTACCTTTGTCTTCTGTAGGTTTCTTCATTTCCTTCTTGGCTTGCTTGTCTCCATAGGACTCACCGGTTTCATTATTGCTTTGATCAATGTACCCAAGTCCTGTGGGATCCTTGTGCTTCCTTTGAGCTCTTAGTTACTCATCAAGCTTCTCAGAACTTTCATTATACCTTTTGAGTTTCTCATTCCTCTCTTCAAGAGTTTTTGGTTGTTCCTTTAGTTGATCCAATTCAGCAGCCATCTTTTTGCATGCTTCATCTTTGTCATGCAAGTGCTCATGCATGATTGCATTCTCCTTATTTATACCCTACATGCCTGCATGCAGTTGCAATATGAGCGCATCACTCTTTCTTAATGCATCTTTAGCCAAATTTCTTGCTCTTTCAACAGTTAACTGTGCTTCTATGGCACTAGTCGTCTCGTCCTCAGCTTTTCTTGTGGCTTCAACGAGTTCGGTCATCCTCAGAGCATGACCTTCCTGCTCCCTTTTTAAGTTGGAGATTTGATCGGTCAGATTCAGATTTTTCTCTATGAGATCAATGACTGCTTCTTCTGCTTCATCAGAGCCACTCTGCCCAGAGAGTTCCTCAATGGTTTCATGACTTTCACTCAGTTGTAGAGCCAGCTCTTTCCTCTTGGCAAGAGACCTCCTCAGTCTATTTTCCAGAGAGGCTATCATTTCATTAGCTTCGTCCAGGTGCTTTTGATACTAGTAACCCTCCATGATCTTTTCTCAAGCGGTTAAGCTTTCTATTTCTGAGAACCTAAGCTCTGATGCCAATTGTTATTCCTAACCGGTTACTGAGAGGGGGGTGAATCAGTAAATTCAATTGCTACTTCTCTTTTAAGCAAACAAATATTCTTGTTAATACAGAAATCAAAAGAATATTATAAGAACCATAAATAGAAATTAAATGCAAAAGTCAACACAGCATTTATACGTGGAAACCCTCGATTAGAAGGAAAAAACCACAGTGGGACAGAACCCACAAAACTCCACTACTGCAGTAATAAAGTTGCCCTGTTAGAGGCTTACAAAGCACTAGTGAGAGTGCTACCTGGTTAAGGGATTTGATAGAAGACCTGTTAGGATCTTGACCCTGTTAGGAGTTGCCTTATCAGAGGACTTAAAACACCAATAAAGACGTTACCCGATAAAGGGATTTATACAAAAGAACCTAACGGGTTCACCCTAATTGAGGGATTTAAATATGTTTCACAACTAAAGCAAATGATCTTATGATGACACTATATCTGTCGATTCAGATCATACCTGTTCACCCATTCCTCTGCTTGGCTGTTGAATCTTTCTCTCCCTTTCACTTTTGTGACTGTGATTCCTATCAAAAAATTCTTCTCTCCTGCTCTCCTTCGCTCTATGCTCTTGATTTTCAACAACACAACTTTCATGTCTTTCGACCTATATTTATAAGAAATTATCTTATTAAAAATACATCTAATAGTTCTGCCAAGCTGTAAACTCTCCCATATATCACGCATGCAAAACCCTTGATCAAAAAGCTTGCAAACTGATCCTTAGTTTACCTCGAAACACTTACAGAAAAAACAAAGCTAACTCCAATTCCACTGAAAAAGCTAACTCTAGTTTAACTGAAAAACGCTCCGCATAATCCGGTTCGGATTATCATGCACTTAACCGGTGTAGAATTTGTAACCAATTAGTCATATGTTCCCTATGTGTTTGACAAGACCGGTTGGACAAAACTTGGACCGGTATAAGCGTGACCGGTTAAAGTACAATGCTTTCTTGCTCAATCTACCTGGTTCATAATCATGAGTACCGGTGTTCCGGTGGGATTGATGTTTGCCAATGACTTTACCATTGACAACTAACTTTATGTCAACAAATGTAATGTCCCCACCTCCTGGTTGATTGTAGCTTGATTCCTTGATATGAAAAATGTAAGAATCCCCTTCAAGTTCTAACTCTGACAAACCACTAATTTGCTGTGTAGATGATAAATACGACTAATTTTTGAAATAGATATGCAATTTCTTGAATTTTAATAAAGTATTGCCAAGCAAGATAATAACTTTGCATAAAATAACAACACATGAATTGAAATTGGAAGTGATTATGATTAACCCACAATGATTTGTCTTATCCATTCAATAGACAATAACATGTAATACATTCTCTTACAATTATAGGTATTAGAAAATGACGTTTGCAGCAAACATAGAGAACCTAAAGCTTGACACAGAACTATGAATTTGCCAATTTGCTTCTATAAACCCCTAGATGCCAAATTATGAAGTGATTGTAAACCCCTGAATGTCATACATTTGGACCTGATCTTGATGACTCACGTGGCTGGAAATTATGGAATGACTGCCTCAAATCTTCAACAACTCTATCAAAAGGGCTGCGATTTAGTATTATTTATGCAGCCACCAAAATCTGCAAACAAATCTGAAGGAAATACTATAAATTCAACACCAAACTCATCACAAATTAATCTAGTCATGACCTCAAAGAAAAGCCATCGCCATTGCACAATTCACCTAGTGTTTCACAGATTCAAAGTGCTGAAATTGTGAAGAATTCTCAATTCTCCAACAATGTTGAAACCCTTGTCTCATTCTCCCCTCCAAGCAGCAAATTATCAAATGCACAAGAATGAATCATTTCTTTTCGTCTTTGCTTTTTATTTCTCACAAACTCCAAATCGGTCATGTAGCTTCAGCTACACACTCCACATTATTTGAATCCATATTTGTTTTTTGTTCCAAAGTTTGAAATATAATATTTTATTATATTTCCCTCCAAGAGCAACTTTAAGTTATAATTTAAAGTTGACATATAATAAAGTCACTTTATAAAATTTAAACTCCCCCATTGCTTCAAAAATGGCCTTTTCATTAATATCCTAACATTTTGACATACAAGGTCCTTGTTTCATGTGCCCAATATTTAAAACTTCTCATCTCAATTCCAACGTGCTATAACACTAAGGTGTCCATTAAACAATTTCAATAGAAATAGCAACCTTAGTGCACATAATTAAATTATAACCAATAATGCATGTGACTTTGCGAAAATGGCCCAACAACACTGGAAGTGAAATCTGATCGCACAGGAGTGATCCTGATGATGAAATATGATGAATAATACCAACTAGGTGACTTTCTAAAAATAGACGCTCCCTCCAAGAATGTTGGAGTCCAAACAAAAAATTAGAAATAACATTTGAAAGCACCATATAACTCCTCTAAATCATCTGACATCATTGGAATCATCTGTTGACTTACTATAAATAGCAAGTCCCTCAAAACGGAGACAAAACCCATTGAAAAAACTAGCTTCAGAATATATGGAGGGTCTGGAGAGATAAACACTCAACTAACCTCTGGAGAGCCAAATAGCTCCACAACAAGGTCCTCTAATCACCAGTATTAGCCTACAAGGACCCAGTGACAAGATAAATCCATTAACTCTGATGCAACTCAAAAATGGGGACATTACAGTCCACCCTCCCTAAAATTGCTTGTCCCCGAGTAATCTCCATTGCAAAGAAACTCCACTAAACTGGAAATCCAAAGGAAGACTATGAAATATCTCACATAACAAGAACATTGTTGAAGCATCAACATAAACACATCTGCACAGAAATGAACAACAAAACCAACTGTCCCATCCGTGCACAATGGAGTTGTGCTTCTGAAACCAATAATGTACATGAGAACCATAAATGTAACTGCAAATAATCCACACCATGTACACACTGCAATACCCCCCAGTGAACCCAGACTAGAACCCCGATGCACCAAAGGATCTCACTGCATATTGAAGAGTGACCACCAAATATACCTAGATGCCAAATCCAAAATAGAAGCCTACCAACGAGAGGCACTCCCAAACTTTTGCTGCTCAACACTAAACCCAACTTCACCATACCAAAAGTGGTGAAGCAATCCTATGAGACCCATCCAACTTGCAGTACTAACCTTGTCAACACCTAGATCCCAGTATAAACGAAACTCACATCCATTCATCATAACGAGGTGAGAATATCCAAAAGCATCTACTACAGTGAAACCCATAATCCACTTCGTCAGTCCCCCATGGATGTGAAAACCAACCAAGACATCATGCCCACTGACTCGATAATCACCCTGTAACCATGTATCCGTAAGAAATCCACGTGGTCTAGAAGTAGAAAACCCTATTGGATACATAACAGCATGATGGATAATTGACCGCTAACCCTGTGGCTAATTTCCCTCTAACAACTAAGTCGGGTACTTGCAACCACTAATTCAATCTTTTGAAGATGGTGAGTATCCATCCCACAGTGGATGGTATGATCCCGAAGCCAAACCACACTAACGCATCATTGGGTCCACCTGAGGATCAAAAGAGAAATGATGAGCACTCCTCACTATGTAGTTACAGTAAAAGGCTCTGATCTCTGTCGAAGGCTCATCACTGACAACTCTAGAATCAGAAGATGGCTCCAAACTCTAACCCTGAACAGCTAGTTGGGTAAGGCCTTTGGTTACCCTCTCTGCAAACCCAACCACAAAATCTCGGTGAGGAAGCGTTCTAGTAAGAGTATCTACAACCGCTCCAACCAATTGTCGAATCCTGCGAGAACCTCGGATGAGAGTACCCTCAGTGACTCCAAATGGTCCCTCTTGCAACTTTGGACTCTCAAGAAGGTACTCAATAAACGTATCTATGCAGTAAAAAAGATATGATGTAGACTCAACCCTATCCTATGAAACCTGCAGCTGATCACATGGACCCTGTGACACAACAAGTTTTATCACCATCAGCTTGTTGGCTAAAAATTTTGTAAGTTATTGAAACCACAACTTACAAAATTGTGACTTTAGACGTCTAATGAGATTTCTCTCTCCTCTAAGCAATAAGGGAGGCTCCCTTCTTACCGCAGGTGGCTTCAATAAGAACTTAACTAAAATTACAAAAAGGGGCAGATCTCTTAATCAATTCCTCTTTTTTTTAGGAATGATTTAACAAACAGCAACTTTCAACTTAACAAAAAGGTCCTATTGCTACGATAATACCGGTGGCTCAGGGGTTGACATAAGAACAATACCCAAGCCAACAGTCTACTTATATATTTTGCGAAACAAACACAGGAACCCAAAGTCTCTTACGCTTGTCTCGAATGAGGATTCAATAATCAGAATAACCAGTAAGGCACAAAGTCTCTTACTAGATACTCTCAAACTTAATAAAAATACTTACAACTAAAGCCCAAAGTCTTTCAATTCTAAGTAATTGAAGCCACTACTAACTATAACAATTTGTCCTGCAGCACAAAGTCTTCAAAAGGAAAAATTGACTCAAAATACAATAGGCAACTCAAAGTCTACACAATTGAATTCCAATCCCTCTTGAACAAGGCACCAAAACTCACAATCAACTCAAGAAAATGTCGTCGCATAACAGTTTGAATTGATACAAAGTCTCAAAACAATCTAACTTTTTTATTGAAATGGATCCATCACATGAAGATGTACTCATGTTTTGGAATTTTCAAATCACAGCTACTCAGCCATATCATATTGCCATGTCAGGAGAATTTATAGCCAACACTAGAAAAGGAAGAAGAAAAGGCCCAAAGGATTGAAAGGGAGAATCAAGAAAGGTTGGAACATGAGAGGCAAAACTGAAAGAATGATCTATGATGGTGTTGCCTTCCTATGCTAACTATCTAGTTGTGCAACCAGGTTTGAATATAAACATAAGGCAGGAAGATATCATTTCAAACTTAGGGGCTTTCATTTGGAATCAAAGAGAAGATGACACACACTATATAGTTGCTCAAGCCATCTTGGAGGAAGAGAAGGAAGTTTGTATTGAATTTGAAAGAGAAAGACAAAGAATTGAAAAGGGGCTTAGAGAAAGATTGGGACATGAGAAAAGAGAAAGGATACAAAGAGAAAGGGAAGCCCATAGGAGAGCTCAAAGGCCACCCTTAAGAGAAATTCAACTTCAAGGGAATCAAGGAAATCAAAATTAGAACACAAGTTGGATAAGAAGATAGGATAAGAAGATAGGATCTTTCTCCCTAGAAAGGTTCGAAAGACTACAATCAGAAAGAATGCTTTCAAGACAAAGATGGAAAGAAACAACTATGATACAAGACAACCAAGGATGCATGTTCATGTTCCAGATAAAGATGCTTTCACCAAACCAAAGTATATCAACCATCAAGCATCATATAGCAACATGAAGACTAACAAAGGATGACGTAATAGGTGTTGTGTCTTGTCAAACACTTAGAATCTTTTTGTCATGTGTTTGTAATTAACAGATTACATGTATTGAAAAAACAAGATGTAATTGCATGTGATAGTATCACGTGCACAGTTGTAACATGTAATCAAGTTGCAAGTGCTTTAGGCCTTGTAGCATTGAATAAGTCAAAGTTAGTTAGTTAGTTAGGGAATAAATCAAGGTGGTTAAGGGTTTTCCCCTTCTTTCTCCACCTTTATCTCCACTATTTTCCTATATAAAGGAGGGAGCTTCATTGTAATTTTCATCTTTTGGGAATGCAAGAAAATTCTGTCAGTTTGTATATGCACTCTAAGACTTTATGCTTGGATGTAAATCAAATTGCTTTCAATAAAAGAGGCAGGTTGTTTTGAGACTTTGTGCCAATTCAAACTGTTATGTGACGAAATTTTCTTGAGTTGATTGTCAATTTTGGTGCCTTGTTCAAGAGGGGTTTGAATTCAATTGTGCAGACTTTGAGTTGCCTATTGTATTCAAAGTCAATTTGAACTTTTGAAAACTTCGTGTTATAGGAGGACAAATTGTTATAGTTAGTAGTGGCCCCAATTACTTAGAACTGAAAGACTTTGGGCTTCAGTTGTAAGTATTTTTATTAAGTTTGAGAGTATCCACTAAGAGACTTTGTGCCTTAGTGGTTATTCTGATTATTGAATCCTCATTCGAGACAAGCGCAGGAGGCTTTGGGTTCCTGTATTTGTTTCACAAAATATATAAGTAGATTGTTGTCTCAGGTATTGTTCTTATGTCAACCCCTGATCCACCGGTATTATCATAGCAATAGGACCTTTTTGTTAACTTGAAAGTTGTTGTTTGTTAAATCATTCTTGAAAAAAGAGGAATTGATTAAGAGATCCACCCCTTTTCGTAATTTCAATTAAGTTCTTATTAAAGCCACCTACGGTAAGAAGGGAGCCTCTCCTATCGCTGAGAGGAGAGAAAAATCTCATGAGACGTTGCCTAAAGTCACAATTTTGTAATTTGTGGTTTCAGTGACTTAAAAAAAATTTAGCCAACAGTTTTTGGTGACTCTATTGTGGAGACGACACGCATTCGAAAGCCACATGCTTTCGTTTGAAGTATACCTGTGTCCTATTTGTTGTAATTATTCCATTGTAATTAATTTCTTTTAGTTTTTCAAGCTTTCACCAATGACATGTAAATGGCTGTCCAAGGTCCTTGGGGAAATGCTTTTGGTTCTTTAAATTTTACTCTACCTCTACATGCTCTTCCTGATGGCTCACGGAAGAATTTTACAAAGTTATTCGGTGATGGACGACAACATCCTAATGAACATATTTCTGCTTTTTATATTGCATGCAGTGTTTATGGTGTTGAACATGAGGACGTGTCTGTAACGTTGTTCATGGAAACTCTCCAAGGTGTGGCTATTGACTATTTTCACCATCTACCACCACGGGTTATCACAAATTGGGCTACTCTCATAGCTAAGTTTGAAGAAAGGTTCAAGCCTCCAGAAAATGCTCATACACTATTGGCCCAACTCACCCAACTGAAGAAGGCATCTCATGCGCCTATGCATGAATTTGTCACTCATTTCAACAAGTTGACACGAAGAATTCGAATTGTTGCTCAACCTACAACTGCAAATTTGACACTTCTTTTTAAATGCACAAACAGGTTGCATATTCCCAAAGATTAAATCAGAAACAACAATTATCCTTTTATTGCTATAAGTGATAAGGGAAAGACTAACAACACATGGTTATCGCTATATCAGAAACAGCTTGAAGCAGTTGAGAGATAACTTGTAGCAGAATATACATTGATATTTCGGGGAGAGTGGAGTAAATCCTACTATTGTGGATCAGCATCTAACAGAGATCAATCTTTGCCTAATTAACTTAGTCCATATCAGAGATGGCAAGATTTCTCTATTATAGACTTGAATATCAAGTTGTCATTTCATACCATCCTCTTGTAATACATATTGCACATTTGGTGTATGACATGTTTCAGAATTGTTATCAGCCTTGTAAGATTCATAAGGGCTTAGAGTTTTTGTTAAGAAGAAGTCTCTCATAGTTGTTTTGCAAGTTGATTGTCCCAAATCCCAAGATATCCTAATAGGGGACATTATAGTGGTATCAAAGCATAAACCTACGATCCTGTGAAAGATAGTTCATGCAAACCTATCAACGTAGAAAAGGTGCAGCTGCCATGACAAGACAATTAGCAAATGAACTTAGAGCCTTCATGGAACAAACAAATGGAAGATTTGAAAGAACAAATAAGGAAGAATTTATGTTTCAAATGCAAAAAAAAATGGGGACCAAGACGTATATGTGGAAAAAGGAATCAAGCATGTATAATAGAAGAAATATGCGACAAGGAAAGAAGATGGAGACACCAAAGTATAGAATATCCATAAGGCCTAGGAAGAGATGAGTTTGTCCCAAAGATTCTAAGGATGGATACACCAAAGTATAGGGTTTCCATAAGGCCTGGGAAGAGACGAGTCTCTCTCAAGGATTATAAGAATGGACATACCAAAGTATAGGGTATCCATAATAGGAGAAAGGGGCTGCAATTAAGGGAGAACTGCCAAGGGCACCCTACAGCTAGCACCTATCCAAGGCTGCAATTAAGGGAGAATTGCTAAGAGAACCCTATTGCAATGATAATTAAGGGAGAACAACTATAAGGGAGCCCTATTGCGTTGTGATTAAGAGAGAACCACTAAGGGCACACTATTGCAGAAGTAGTTAAGGGAGAACCACTAAAGGCTGTAAAGAGTCTAAGTAGACTCACAATCTTATAACTGAATTTCACAAGTCAACTGCAAACTTTCTTGTCTTTTATTTGATTTTTTAAAAATATGCAACAATTATTGAAAAACTTAAACATATAATAAATTACGATTGCAATTGTGCTATTCCAAACGCACTAAATATTGGTGTTTGAACAATATCAAATTAACCAAATTCCCACACATTAGATGTATCGAAATTAAGCACCTGTTATTACCACGGCTGCTGAAGAATGACACTATTCTCTAACTTGCAGCTGGTTGAAGGCTTGTCTCCAAACTCTGATCTGATTCCCTGCTGAAGACTATAAACACACCCACAACTCTTCTAATCTCCCACGTCAACCTTCCTGTTAACGCCAACACACTCCCTGTTGGCTTCCGCATTAACCCATACAGCATATGCAATGCGGCCTGAATTTATCAAGGCCTGAGATCGACGCACACAACTCCAGACTGCTACACGGCCCATTCTGAATTAATATTGCAACCTGTATATTCAATGTCGTAACACCAAGCACAATTTGTTGGCAAATGATCCAACTTAGAGCGCATTAACATTCTCTAGAGAAAGATCGTTTCTCTGAGATAATTTCTCCAAACCCTCGTTTTAATGATTCCATTCTCAACTCACAATTCCTCAAATCGATAATCAAAAGCATAATAATCTTTTACGCAAATCCAAGGCTTTAAACAATAACTTCAATCTTCCTCAACACACTAAACTCCAGCTTCAAATACACACCTTTCACTTAAGTGCCTTGAATCGTCAAGCTCACACTTTTAAATTAGAACACAAAAGTGACATGACAATAAATTAAGCCAAGCTTAACTGCATAAAATATGCAGACGGGGACAAATTACAAATCAAACTGAAGAAGATTGAAGATCAATCCGGAACCCAACTGCCTTGCCCAAAATAGAAACCAATAACTGACTTACTATAAATAGTAAGTGCAACACAGAGATCCCCTAAACATTCCATCAGCTCACGGGAATCGCATTAATGAACTAACAATAACAAGCACAGGTACCTGCTAAAACGGGGACATTACAAAGGCACCCTATTACAGTGGTAGGGAGAACAACAATCAAGGCACCCTAATACACTGTGATTAAGGGAGAACCGCTAAGGGCACCCTACAAAGCAGAGATCACACATCTCTGAAGACCTATATACATTGTTATATTATAAGTGATATATGTATATAAGGATCAACATGGATATACTAGAGTATAGGGTATCCATATGGCCTGGGAAGAGATAAAGTGTAATGAGATGGTGAAATGTCTTTAAGAGTTATTCTACGATGACCATAAAGGCAACTAGAGCCCCACAAGGTCCTTACCTAAGGAGCCAAGTAACCTAATTATGGTCTCTTCCCAAGGATTAGGAGGGAAGTGAGAATGGGAAGTCACAAGCCGCCAAGTTTAGTTAGAGAGTTGCATGAAGTAACTTCTCTGAAACTTGGTGTAGAAATGGCCCAAGACAAGGCCTCCCTTTGGCTTACCCTTATTACGTAAAGAAGCTAGATGCTCTTATATATAGTTTTATATTTGTATATATGTTTATACAAAAAATTTACTATAATGTGCAAGTTCATCCATCAAGAACTATTGTAAAGAGGGACAAGTACCATACTAAGTAGGACACCTAGGGGTTTTTAATCAAGTACATAATGAAGAAATAAAATAATAGACTGTGATGTCCCCTTTTGTAAAGAGAGTTTAAAAAATAAATAATTAAATATTAAAAAATAATTAAACAATAATAATATTATAATATAGTTTCTAATCATCGACATTATTTTAGTCGACTTCTCTGGGTAGGGTTTTAGTTTCTAGGACTTCTTGATCTTTTGTAAAGCTCGGTTTTGTAATCTTCTTGAAAATCCTCAAGCATTTCTATTTGATATGGGGCCATGAACGGAGTTTTTCTTTCTAGTTCTTTTCTCCGGGAGCTCCTTTTAAACCAGTGTAAAAATATGTAAAATTTTATTATATTAATATATCAAGTGGCTCTGCCACCTTATTTCAAAAAAAATATATAGTTATACAAAAGTATTAATGTCTAGCTAAACAACGGAGGAGCAAACTAAGCATGGATATTATAAAGATTGATTCATGGACATTAGTATCTACCATTCAAATTAGAAACACAAGTCACTCAGTATTGTAAAAGAAAATTAATATTGGAAGATATCAACAATGATAAAAAGGCAAGTTAAACAGACATAATGCCTTCCAAAGATGATTAATAGAGCTACGACTATGAAGATCGTTTTATATAAACAAGGAAGAGTTATTAGATGAGCATAGGGATTAATATTGAATAAGATGAATGAGCTAGCTATTGTACGTCTCAACCAAGCAGCAACCGATAGCATTCCAACATGGCACGTCCATTGTTATTCCTATCACTCGATGACTCTGGTGATGTGTGGTGCTGAAGAGAACTGAAGCGTAGCTTCCAAATAACTTGGCTCACAACTTTTAATACTTGCTAAAATATGTACCAGAAATCTCTGGTCTCCACCAATACTTCCATGGACGTTTTTTTAGCCTCATGGTAACTAAAGGATCATTGTTGGGATATTTTATTCATTTGACCATCGGAATATATTTGGCAATATTGGCATAAGCTCACTACTTAAGGAGGAGAAGCTCTTAATAATCACTGCATGTCATTGCATACAATCATCAGCGCCACTAAAGGATTTTATCAAGCCTTTAATCATTCTCCTCCATTTAGAAATATAGAGCAGTGAATCTTTCAATACTCTGCAGGTGACCCTGTCTTATCGTGAACAACCTCTCAAGCTTGTCAAATGCAAGGACGAGCAGGCAGTTCATGGATTAGTCAGTCGATGAAGACTTGTTGAGGATCAGTGATTATAATCAAATTAGCAATGGAAGATCGGTCAACTGTGTTAACATCATAAGGCGGCGAATAAAATGAATAATTGTTAAGGCAGAGATCATGATAATCATTATCATTGGTGTGCAGTAGCGATATAGTGTATTATGAAAGGCACGAGTCCACTGAATAATAGCAGCATCAAGTAATGCAATCCAAACTACTAAGTCAGCAGGGGAAAGATAATGTGAAGAGTCTCATACAGCAGTTAGTTTGGAATGGTAATTACTAAAGTAATCTGATTACCAACAGCAATTAACATAAGACAATCAAACATACATGTAGTTAAATAGTAAAGATTGTTATTAAGATTTTCTATGGAGAGGTGTGATAGTAAGGAAGATAAATTAATCATTGACAAAAAATATGTCTATTCCCCATAAGTCACAACCATTCAGTACCAAGGGTATTTAATGAGTACTGAAACAGCTTGAAGTAGTTGAGAGATAACTTGTAACAGAATATACATTGACATATCAGGGAGAGTGGAGTAAATCCTACTATTGTGGATCAGCATCTAACAGAGATCAATCTTTGCATAATTATCTCCGGACATATCAGAGACAGCAAGATTTCTCTATTACAGATTTGAATATCAAGTTGTCATTTCATACATCCCCTTGTATTTACATATTGCACATTTGGTATACATGTTTCAGAATTGTTATCAGCCTTGTAAGATTCATAAGGGTTTAGATTTTTTGTTAAGAAGTCTCTTGTAATTAGTTTACAAATTGATTGTCCCAAATCCCAAGATATCCTAAAAGGGGACATTACATAGGAAGCCAAACAACCAAGATGAGGAGGCTTGGTCTTTCTTTTCTAAAGCTTAAATGAACTGAGCAATTATTATTGATAAAAAGTTAAAAAAAATGGGTGTCAGCTATGAAACAGAACTAAATCACCAGCTGAAATTTCCTATGAAAGTTGGTAACAGTAATAAGGAATCCCCATTCATGAGTTGAGAGGAAACAATCTTAGAAGAGTGTAGGTCCCTAAGAGGAGAAGTGGTTTCCTCCCCAAAACTCTCAAAAATTAAGCTTTAATGGTGGCACAACACAAGGGAACCCAGGCATTGCAAGTGGATGCTTTTGGATTAGAGATTCCTTAGGAGGAAGCTCTCTATCTTAAGGTATTCACATTAACAATGAAGCAAAATGGGAGCCTTGATTACAAGACAGAGGGTGGTGTTTTCTCATAACCAAACTAGGTTAATAGTAGGAGACTATAGTTGTGATCAAAGTTATTAACTAGAGTCGAAGTCCAAGATGGAAATCTAAACCTTTGAATGATCAAATTTCAATATTGCAAAAGACATTTAAATCTGGTAACATACTATTTGGAAAATGAGGGCA
This sequence comes from Chamaecyparis obtusa, assembly GCA_027943335.1. Classification (NCBI taxonomy): domain Eukaryota; kingdom Viridiplantae; phylum Streptophyta; class Pinopsida; order Cupressales; family Cupressaceae; genus Chamaecyparis; species Chamaecyparis obtusa. Next base: position 821,242 of record BSBK01003280.1, read on the forward strand.
TCAATCAAAAGCCAATAATAGCTATATATAACTATAATGTAAATACCTAGAAAATTGTGGAAAATTTCCTATAACCGTCCTTAAGCTACAGCAGTTGAACAAGGGCAAATGAATCCCTTTGTGCTTAGTGTAGCCTAGTTATGTTATTGACCATTGTATTCAAATTATAGACTAATCTAAAATAAAGCAAAGGAGTGGTAGGTTGTTCTAATGGGATAGAAAATAATAATTGAAATGAAATCATGATGAATAGGAAGCTAAGGATCGATTAGGAGAATAAAATGCATTAATGACATCAACTGAGTTTGCAGCAAGGTGTTGTGAAAAATTATTAAAGGAGCAATATCACTTCAAAATATTGCAATGATATGATGGGGGTGGAGTGAGGGCTATCATCTAGTTTGTCTTTTGGCTAGGCTCTTTATAGATCATTGGCAACACATGGAAAACAAGCATAAGGAGGTGCATGAATGAGAGTAGGTGCCACAAGGGAGGATTTCAAAAATATTATGTATATTCTCATGTGTGCTAGCAGCACTAGGATTTGTCAAGAGCATACTTGGAGAGCAAACTCTATGTGTAGGGAGGTAATCAAAGGCTACTATTCATGATGATTTTCTCACCAACCTAACGTATTTCCTCCCAGATGCAACAGTTCATCTATGGATTAACTATGGTCAATGCAGAGGTGGAGTAAGGGCCTAAGAAGAAGAATGGCTCTAGGTGTAGAGGTGAAGGCTCTACTTCCACACCAGCCTAGGTTTTAAGAAAAGATGATGAACTCACAAGGATAAGGAGAGAAATCTAAGTCTTGCACACATATTGTGGTTATGTGGGAAAAATATTGGCACATTTACATATGCAACACCATTGAGGATGGCCTGAAGTTGGAAATGACTTCAAAATTCTAGTATTAAGTGGCTCCTCTATGCAGAGTTATCATATTGAAGGGAGATTTTCTTGCAGGTCTGTCACGACCCCTCTATAGCCATCATTTGCGATTTCTATGTACTTGTAGATAACTTGATAAGTACATCATCTTTTATCACTATGCTCTATCTAATTTAGTTGATTTTTAAATTTCTTAGGTGCTAATTATTTAATTATTTTGAGATTATTTTTTATAGATGATTCTTTCCTATATGTTATTTATTTAATTATCTCCCAATGAATTATTTGTATCCTATGGTATTAACGAGATGCTGGATTAAAACATTTTCAAATATCCGACAAAACATTTCGAATAATTAAATATAAAACTAAACTAGATTTTCTTTATAATTATTGTTGAACATTATAAGTAATTATGAGACATTAAAATAATATATATGAAAATAATAACTAAATAAATAAAAACATTAATAATTAAATAACAAATACGTAATAATGTTATTGGTAATAAATAAATATAACCAAACTTTAAAACACTATAATTCTACCAAACAAGCATATTTAAAAAAAAAAATCTCTAGCCGACTTCCCTATACCAACACTTATAAAGCAAATATAAAATATATGTCCCAAAATATTAAGCTATCTTACCTTGCAATTCAAATGTTATTAATAATCCTTGCATTTCATTTATAATGAAGTTTTCTATAAACAAAAAAACACATGAGCTAAACAGATATTTAGGTTCCAAAAGCCAATATATTTTTTTAGAACAAATTGGGGAAAATGGAGAAGGAAGCACATGGGAAGACTAGCACGCGTCCATTTCTGAGAGGAGAAGTGACGCTAATGGTGAACGTGGCCAGTAGAGAAGGGAATGCCCACACATGGAGACAGGAAGATCAGATTTGTAAACATCTATAGGTGCCTCTAGAAGAAAGGAAAAGAAAAAAAAACCGCCCAAGCAGCACTGAAAAGAAATGTTAATAAATAGGGTTTGGATGTTTGTTTTCAGGGATTCAGAGGCAGTGGCTGGGAAGAAGTCACAACTGCTTATTTTTTCTTTCAAAAATATATTTACATCCTTGTTTGTGGTTTTTCCACAAGCAAACTGGTTTTATTTTGTGTTTTTTTTAGAAGAAAATAAAAGTAGAAAAAGAGAGCGTTGCATCTGAAACTAGGCATGTCTTGCAACTAAGGCTGGGATAACTCCTTTTCAAAACATACCAGGTATGTAACACTTGTTTACACTGTTGGTATGTTTCAGCAAACAGCTAAGCATGCCTAACGAAAAAAACCATCTTGATTAGTGATTTAGTAGTTCATTGTACCTTATTGTTTTCTTAAGAAGAATGGTAAAGTAGTTCCAACAAGCCAACTCTTGATAAACGGTTGTTGAATTCATGAAGATGGAACAAACACTATAAGAAAAAAACTCTCAATAACCTCAAGGCAAATTCGACATAATAACATTTAACGGAGAGGAATAGGGCACATGCGCATAGGTAATTATTACACATGGTTAAATTATAACTTTGAATCAAGTACTATTGATGTTATAGTAAATAGCTCAGGAATTCCGCCTGATTCGCCCGAGTGGGTGTATGAGGGCGGAGATTTGTTTGGGACAGGTAATGCCCCAAAAGGGTTTGTTTCCACAAAAATTACACCAAAACTCAGTAAAAAATAGAACTACATACTACGTTAGTGCGAGTGGTTCAAGGGCCTTGATCGCGTGGATACAGGTATGTAGGCAGCCTAGTAGGCAAAGGATACCTCCAGTGCACAGGCGCCTCAAACATAATTAAAGTAGTTTCATGTTAACAATCAAGTCAAGATGCAAACTTCTAAATTCATTAAACTCAGAAAGAATGATTCTAAGGAAGGTATCTATACCCGGTCGAATGCCTGAAAGCTGAGAGAGGGTATAGAACTAAAAATTACTCTCGGTGGTCTTGCACCTGGGTATAAGCCTAAAAACCAAGGAAGGGTGCGGATCCTGTTTATAACCTTGCTAAAGAACCTTGGCACAGTCTTGGGCTGACTGTAATATTCTAGCAAGCCACTCTGGACCCAGATGGTCCCGAAGAGTGCAAGTCTCTGATCAAAGCAGTGAGTATTTCCTGTCCTTAAGAGAACACATCCCAGATGGATGGAAGAACAACTTCTAGGTCGTTTACATCACCCTCTATTCCGCACGGAAAGAGATTGGAACCGGCTGACCCCTTTACTTGCCTAGGACAGAAGAGCCCGGATGGGTAAGAAGAAATTTTGTCCCAGAGGAACTCTTTTAAGATTTATCTCCTGATTAATCAATGATCAACTTTATTAAGTAAACAAAAAAAATTTATAGCCTTGTATTCAAGTTGATATGTTGTTAATGAAGTTTCTAATATTTCTGTCATTTTAATTCTTAGGACAGGTTGGTCCTTACAAGGTCAATCATAGAGGTAGACCTATGCATGATGAAGAGTAACAAGAAGAGGTGGTAGATATGATTCATGCTTATCCCATTTGCAAGGAACATGAGAAGTTGTCTAAGGTTGGTTTTTGGTATATAATTAGGATCACATCTCCTTTTTTTGTCCTAGATATCAAGATATATGGAACTAGTTCTGTTTGGTTGTAGCTGCATCTTTCTAACAACTATTGTTTATGGTATTACTTGGTTTGTTCATATAAACTATTTGTAAGATTTTCATTAAGGTTGGGGGCCCCTTTAGATCCCCAGCTATTATATCTAGGAAAACAATAATCAAGATATAGGTAATAATTATAATAAAGATTTATATTAAATATTTGTTTATTCTCAGATCCTCCCTATTGCATCATTTTCTCAAGAGTACGACTAGTGTGAAGTTTGCAACGACTTCATGATGCTAGTGTTTAGCAGCCCGTCTTTGCAAAGGTCTTGTTGCCATAGGCAGATTTTCTATGAGGTTAGATTCCTATCACTGGTAGATCATCACAAACGTAGGCTCATGTATGATGAAGAGCAAAAGGTGGCAGAGATTGTAGATATGTTTTATGTTTATCATGTTTTCAAAGAACATAAGGAGTTGTCTAAGCTTGGTTTGTGGTATGTTGTTACTGTCACAGTTAACACACAAAATCAATTCAAACTCAGCATACCAAAAAAATAACTGACTTGGCAAAAACTCGGCTACTTAAAATACTTAAATTTTTTTAAAAGTACATTTTTTATGCAAAACATAGTTATGATATGTGTATCAAATGAGTTTCCTGGGGTTCTAGGGGCAACACCCTATCAAAGTCAAGGATTAGTGGCCCCATTCATGTCACATTCCATTTTTAAAAAATTTAGAAAGACAAAAAACTATGTTTTTTGAGTGTGAAAATAGCATTTTTTAGTGTCCCGCCATCATTCCTACACATCACAAGTTTTTCACATGGACTCATTTTGTACTTAACCACAAACTTGTAAAAAAACTCAGAAGTGACTCATTTAAAAAAATTGGCAAGTAAACAATAGAAAACTCAGGCCATGTAAAAAGTGGACACTACTCAACGACTCACCAAGTAGTCAAACTATGGATAGGATCTTTGTCTTGGATATTGAGATATATGGAATTGGTTCTATTTGGTTGTAATTGCATCTTCTTAGCAACATTTTGTTTATGGTATTACTTTGTTTGTTTATATAGTCTATGTCTATAAGCCTTTTATTAAGGCTGAAGGGCCCTATAGATCCCCCACCATTATATCAAGAAAAACAATAATAATAAAGATTATTATTGTTAATTATTATTACAATGATGGAATACAAGATATTTATATATTCTAAGAATCCCCCTTTATTACATCATTTTCTCAAGAGTACAAGGCAAAAGGCAAAACTGTTGAAAAGCTTTGAACTTCACTACCACAAGTGATTGCATAAACATGTTAGCACATTGAAAAATACTAAAGCTGAATATTCTATTGTTGCATATACTCATGAATGTAGTGGCATTAAACCTCAATGTGTTTAGTGCACTGATGGAAACTTAGATAACAAACAAGCTTCAATACTCCCTAATTTGTTACAAAACAAAATTGTAGATCGTCTCGTGGACTCACCCATTATTGTACATATGCAATGTAAGACTATTGCTTCACAAACAGGTTCCTTTTAACACATAGCTGTAATACCCCAAAATTGGCACCTATTTAATTTCATCAATTTTGGTGCATTATCTCAATTTTACATCACCAAAGTTCTAGTTCCCTAGGCAATTTTCTCTCTCCTACCTGACCTAATTTGACTTGATGTCAATTGCAAAGACCATAAATTGCAATAATCAAATGCTAATTCCTAAAGTCTTAGACTTAATTGGCTAAATTACCCCTATGATAAATTAATTTAATTATAAAGTCCTAAGTGCTTTCTAATTAAATTAAAATCTACCCTCTTTAACTAATTACCCATAAAAAGGAATTAATAATTACTTGATATTCGAATGGACACACTTTTTTGAATTGATAATTCAAGATATTCGAAAGGTCACCTGCGTGGCATTTTCCATTCTTTTTATTAAGTAATTCTTGCATTTTTGTCTCAATATGGGAATGAAGGGCCAGGAGTTTCGAATCAAGAAACTCTTCATTCCTCTCCCGAGCTTTTCTATTTAATGAGCCTCTTCTTCTCATTCAAAAAAAGGCAATTTGGAGAGTAATTGAATTATAGCGAATTTGTGTCTCATTTGATTCAAAGCTTTTTATTGCATATTTAGTCTATTATCTCATCTTAGTTTAATATTGCATTTCATATTAGAGTTAATTTGCTTATGGATTTCTTAGTATAATAACATCTTTATTTCAAAATCAAATAAAAAAAAACTGCACTTCATATTTCCTTTCAAGCAATTTAGATTAACTGCATCTCATTTTAGCTTAATTTCAATTAGATTGCTCATTTTCATGCTTTTGAAAATCCTCCATTGTTAGGTTGGTCTTATGGTTGTTGGCTCTTCAATCTGAGAGCGATTAAACACCCCGCCTGCATAGGAGGCAACAAGTCGCTTCCTCATGAATTTCGGATTGAATAATTCATATTCTCTTCGTAATTCAATCATAGGAGTAAGGACTATGTTGCGTTTGTGCCTGATTTAGAGGTCACATTCAAGCACACACATTTTGGCGCCCACCGTGGGGCAGAAAAGATCAATTTCTGGCCTCATTCTTGATTGTTTTTCAATTTTAGTGTTGGTTTCAGGCCTTGTACGGCTATGTACAGCCTGAAAACATTATAATATAGTAATGGATGGATAGAATGATGAATCCTCTTTCTCATGCTTTTGGTTTGGTTCATTTTTATAAAGAAATGAATAATTTATGATCATTTTGGTGAAAGTGGGTATTTGCAAATTTGAGATTCTCTGAATACAGTCAAATTGAAACATCCGGTACGAACAAATTATGAAGAATCAGGATCTCTAATAATATTCATTGGAAAGATAAATGAATTAGCTTTCATTTCCTTTTTGTTTGAGTCATTTTTATGCAGATTTGTGAAAGTTATGGGCATTTGAGTGAAAACTGGTTTTTAACAATCTGCATTGGAGTTGCAAGCAATGATTTATTCTTAGAAAATGATTTATGAATGGAAAAAATAAATGGCTTACATATTTGGAAACTAGATTCATTAATAGTTACTATGAAATTGGTTTGGTTTCATTTGGATTCTTTTTGAGAAAGATATGTGATTCCCTAGGCAGGGTTTGGTGTTTTAAATCTGATTTATGACAGAAAAATTGCAGTCTGAAAAGGTTATTGGTTGAGGAACCAAATGGAATCATAAGACCTTGTAATTTTGGAAAATGGTAGTTCTTGATGTTGGCTAAAAACTTCATTCTTTCCAGAAATTTTAATATTGTGATTTTATGGGTCAAATAAATCAATCTTTAAAGACTGTCTTGAAGACAACAATGTTACATATCTTACGGTTTGCCATTGATTTGTCTTGATTCTGTACTTTCGGATGTGTGCTAAATGCTGGATTGCAGATCTTTGGACCTAAGGTGAGTTCTTAAAATCTCTATAACATTTGGACTTTGGGATTAAAATTGAACCTCTCATGTGTTTGGCTTGAGTGTTTACATGCTTTCATAGAACACATTTTAATTGATGCTCTTAATGGGAAATGAATGAACATAGATTTTCTTTCATACAAGTTTATGTAAGTGAATGCTTGTGTTTAAACCATAAGTAATTCTTGGTTCCAATATCAAATATCTCATTGAGTAATTGAGGGCATGGATTCATTCCTTGTTTACATGAAGAGTTAAATGCACCACTTTGTGGACTCACTTCATGTTTACTTGGAAAGTTAAATATTTCATGATTCAAACCCTCTTGCACTTATGAGTAGTATTGATTAGCAGTCTTAGATTACTTGTGATTGATCTAGATTGCTATCTTGGGTTATTGGACTCGCTAATCCGCCAGCCCCTCATTTCCGCCCTGTGGTTGCAATCTCAGCGCCACATTAAAGGGGAGGGGTCTATAGGAAAGAAGCGTTAATTGTTCCACTTGGCAACCCTTTTGTGCTTTTTTGGAACTCACTTGTTTTCTAGGGTGTGGACTCACTTTGAATTTGTGTGAGGAGTTAAATGCACCACTTTGTGGACTCACCTCACATTTACTTGAAGGGTTAAATGCACCACCTTTAGTGCTTCCCAATACTTTTGATAGTGAATTACTTACTTTTTTATTTTTAGAAGGCCTGCTTGGGGATTTCATCACCTCAAGGGACGACCTTAACTCCCGTGTTCCGGCAGAGTATAAATATCGGGAGGTGAATCCAAAGACACCTCTCTTGGGAATGAGTTAGATTTCACTCTTGGCTAAGCCTCAAAGAACTTTATACCTTTGAGAAGTGAAGGAGGAGATTTGGGTTACCGTCTCCCCCCGGCTGTGTGATTTCAAATTCTTCTCATCTACGGATTTGTGCCTCACGTACCTTGCGTATATCGAGGACTCCCTTTAGAAAAGCCATGTATATCCTTGTAGACAACTTGCTAGGATGTTGTTGTGTTTTAAGTGCCTGCTAAAACATTCTCAAGAACATACACAAGTAGAGTCCTTAGGGAGTAGAAATAATAAGTCACTATTCATGTTCATGTGCAAGGTTGCTTTGTCCCTTGCCCATTGCTTGAAGAATGTTTGCTTGAACTCCTTGATTGTTGTCTTATGTGCTTGATCAATGACATAAATCTGATCTGCCTTTTTGTCCGTGATCTATTTTTCTATTTTCCTGTCGTTCACCGTCAGAAACTGGTTGTCCTGAGTTAGGAATCGATCGATCTTTGCTTTGACTCGTATTGTCTCTCATTAGTCTACCTTATCTCGTTGTGCTCTTGTACCTTGCGTTGCGATTGTCTTATCTCGGCTGTTCTAGCCATCTCTTTTTGACAATTCGTACCAGGTTCATCTTGCATCTTGGCTGTTCTAGCCATTTATCTCCTTTCGTTATCTTTGAGACAGAGTCTAGCTTTATCCCGAATCTTTGCTCGTTACATCTTCGTTTATGACTGTCACAACTCGAAGTGGCAAGACTTATCCCGTTCAGAATACTGATCAAGGTAGAAGCGAATCTCATAATCAAGACATAGGTCATCCCAAATCTGTTATGAAATCTGAGTATTGTGAGGGATCCTCACATTCTTCGTCATTCCAAGAGTATTACAATCCATTGTTTCAGATACAGTCTGACTTATTATTTCAAGAATATTATAACCCATTATTTCAAGACCAGCAAGACTCTGAAGGGTCACTTTCTAAAATCGAACCTATTGATTCTTTTGAACCTATCGACTCTTTCACAATCTCTCAAAATACTACCAACATTATGGGAGATCTATTCCACTTCCCAAGGGGAGGTAAATTCAGCGATAGTCATGAGCAATCTCCAAATGACCAAGGTCATGGTCAGTCTTGAAATGACAAGAGTTATGGTCAATCCCACAATATTCAATATTTGGTCAACATCCAAGACCTTTGCAATTTGAAACAACGACAAGGGGAGCCTCTACTAAAATTTCTCCAGAGATGGAGACAACTATGCATGAAGTATCCACATGAATTACCTGAGTCTGAAAAGCTCGATATCTTCTTGGACAATCTTGTCCCAAATTTTGGATACCAAGTACGATTACGAGGTCCCCTCACTTTTGACAATATGATTAGGTGGGCTGTGAGGATAGAAGTGTTTATGGTCAAGAAGGGAGAATTGACTTTGAACAAAGACAACAAGCAAGGACCACCTCCCTCAAACAAGGATAAGGATAAGATTGTCAACAAAAACATAGATGTTATGAATGACAGGGTTGTTGACAATGTGATGCCAAAACCCTCAAAGTCTGTCTTTAATCTTAGCTCTAGCATGCAAACAGTCAAAGCCATTGAGAAGGCTACAACAGAAGCTCAACCGCCTTCCAGATTTGCTAGAAACAAACCTTGGATCTCTCACTGTGACATGATCATTGCTCCAGGGAGCAAGGATACTCCTAAACCCAAAACTCCCTTTGTCTTGCGAGGCCTGCGTCTCCCTCGTATAACTCTACACAAAATCTCCAGCTTGTGCGAATGCTATCCCTCGATCTCATGCAAAGATTGTTCTCAAAGGTCCCGAACCTTCGACATCCAGACCAAAACTATCTATGGATAAAGCCCTCACTAAGGCAAACGTCCCCAAAGATCTCAATCTCGACCAGTTTCAATCTATGGTGGGTCATTTGACCTCGCCTCATTATTTATCATTCTCTGAGGAAGACGATCACTTGCTGAGCCACCCGCATAATTCTCTCCTGCACACTGAAGTTATGATAGGCCCGAAGATTATCCCTCACGTCCTCATTGAAAATAGTGCTAGCCAAAATACTTGCTCTGCTAAGATGCTTACCAAAACAACAGATAGTTTTGTTCCTGCCAATAGAGAGTCCACTGAGTTCTATGATGCTAAGCTAAAAGAAATAGAAAAGACTGTGAAGATCAAAGATATTGGCATGGGGGAATATCATATTGAGTCTGCCTTGTCACTAACATCTCTCCCCATAGCTTCATGTTCCTGTGAGGAACCCTCTGAAGACAACTTTGGTATTAGCTATCAGACCTATGAGCTTGACCAACCTAGCTACAGCTTTCACTCATGCAAGGATTCAGATAATGAAGAAACACAGATTCAGCCTATGACACATGAAAGATCTTTGAATGTTCAAAATTCTGATTTAGACTACCAAAAAGAGTCTTATCTACCTTCTCAAGTGCTTCAAGAACATGATCTTGGTCCTCACCAGGAGGATTTTATACACTCTACTGAACAGATTTCTACTACTGCAGCTACTACTGAATATGTCACTGCCTCTAATGGCACACATACTGATTGGGAGCAACTGTTGGATGCTTCCCTTATCTTTGGTATGCCTCAAGGTATGCCTATTCTAGATTGTTCTACCACTTCTACTGTTGAACAAAATCCTACTACTGCCGATTCCAATGATACACATACTGATTGGGAGCAACTACTGGATGCTTCCCTTATCTTGGGTATGCCCTGGGGTATGCCTACTCTAGATTGTTCCACCACTTCTGCTATTGAACAGACTCCTACTATTGCCAACTCCAATGGCACACATACTGATTGGGAGCAACTGTTGGATGCTTCCCTCCTCTTGGGTATGCTTCAAGGTATGCCTATTCCAGATTACTTTGCTGCTTCTACTACTGAACAAGATCCTGCTGTTGAAGAAACATTTCCTTTGACAGATGATAGTGATGAAGAAAGTCTGCCTCCGACTATGTCTCTAGCTGAATCGGACTCCATATCAGATGCTACTACAGAAATACCAGTTGATGCTATGCACTTATATGCTAGTCTTAACAACTCAGAAAGAGGAGAAATTTATGATCCTCCAGATCAAGCTATTGATGACAATCCTTTCCACCCTCCTGTGGAGATCATTCCTATGGCTCCTAGGCCATCTGCTCCAAGCTATACTCCTATTGCTCCAGAAAATCATGGGTATGTAAGACCCCATTCTGTTACAGCTTCATGGAATATTGGTAGATCCAAAATTGAAATGGTTCCTATTCGTGCACTCTTACCACCTGAAAGGGGACCTGACTCTTGGAATAGACCATCTTGGTTAGGCTCACATAATATTCCTCCAAACTTATCTGACTCTTCTAAGATGACTCACAATCAACAACGCTCTATGGAAGATTACTTTCTTGATCTATCTAATGCATTCATGAATGATGAGGATGATATTGATATATTTGCACTTGAGCCCATCCATCGATTTCTCTTCCCTCTTCATCTCCCAGAAAAGTGGCCCGTCCACTTCCATTTCCACCTCTCCACCTGAACCAGTCATATAAGCCTCTTTCATCCATCATTCCTGAGTCTTTTGGAAGTAACTTGGATGTGCAACATAAAAATAAAAATAATGAGAATCCACTTATATCTCAAGGTCACCATGTCCCATCTAATCGACATGTGACTATGAAGAAAGGAAAGAAACAAAGGTGTTCAAAAGACCGCAAAGGTCCTCAAAAAGAAGAAGACAATCAAAAGCCAGAAAATAAAATAAAAAATGGATCTCGAAATCCATTCTATAGGCATTGTCATCAAAAGCACCTCAAAGTAAAGAAGAAAAAATTCAAAAGCTATGTGGATTCCAAAGAAAGAAAAAATCAAAGTTGTCATTCGAGCTTCCAAAATTCTCATGCTTCCCTCCATTCCATCACCCTTGCCTCTCATACTTTACCCTCTTCACTCCATCTTGCCTTTTCCCAAAGTGCATATCAGTATCTCCTTATTACTAATGACATGATTAAGAGAAATCCAGAATGTACTCCTCCTAAGCGTTTAGAGCATGGGAAATCTGATGAAGAGTTAAGATGTGTTCATGAGGATATTTGTGGGTCTTTCTTAAGTGATCTTTTCTTGACTATGGATCTCTTGATGGTTGGACACTACTGGTTGGATCTCCTCTTACTGCTACAACATCTAGTTCTGATTTTGCAACTTCTCAGCTGGCTACTACTACAAATGACCGTGTTTCCAGAGATCACCACTAAAGGAGAGGCACTCAAAGAGCCAATCAACGCTCTTCATCTAAAGAAGTTCTATAGCTGACATTCTCTATGTGCTCATGTACATACTTATTGATCCTAAAAAAATCCTAAAAATTGCAATATGCTCAAAAATCCTAAAAAATTGCAAAATGTCCTGAAAAAAATGATCATCTTAGTGAAAACCTGGCAAACAGGTGCTTTGATGTATCTATTATCCTGGTGAAAACCTAGTAAACAGGCGCCTTGATAATACAAAAAAAAATAGAAAATTTCAAAAATACAAAAAAAAAGAAATATTCGAAAAAATACAAAAAAATAAAAAAAAGAGAAAAGTACAAAAAAATTGAAAAAGAAAAAAATGTGCCATTGATGAAAACCTAGTAAACAGGCGTCATGATAGAAAAAATAGAATCTCTGCCAAGATGGTGAAAACCTAGTAAATAGGCACCTCTTGTTTCCTGAAGCTGCATCTCATCTCAGCGTCGCTTGGCTCTTAGTTTCCTGCTTTAGTTTCCTTCCTTTACTGCTTCAGTTTGTTTTCCCACTTTCCTGCTTTGGTTTGCTAGCTCATGCGCTTGTCTTTGAGTTTTCCTCGACTCTTCATGGATTGGAACTGGTTCACACTTGGGGGCACCTGCCTGGTCTGGGGGGCATTGTCCTATCGCTTTCGGAAACTCTTTTGAGCATTGGTCGCCAGTGGTTCCCACTATGCCTGCCTATGGATACCTAGCTTTCGTTCGATCTCTCTTCTTCGGGATTTCTCCCTTATATCAATCACCAGTGATTCTCACTACGTCTACCTACTGTCATTATCTCATTGAGACTTCGAATGTTGTTCGCTTCCAATTTGTCTTCAATCCACTTGAACACGAATGTAAACTGAAACTAAAACTCTTTGTGTGTGCCTGTGCAGTGTACTGAGATTTTCTCTTGCTTGTTTGTTTGCTTTATCATTTCCCCTCGAGTGAATCTAAGATGTCTTTCTTGACTGAGAAATGCAAAGACTGGGGGCATGATCTTTTCTTTGTTTTCTGCTTGCTGGTTTAGTTCCAATGATCCAAGAAATCTACATAAGAGGGGTGTCCATCTATAAGAGCCTTCATCTCATATTGGATGGCCATGTGTACCTCAACTCCTTTTATATGGACACCTTGGTGAGGTTGGTTCTTCTCCTTGTTTGTTTTGAGTGACTTCTTTTGCTACATTTGAAATTGCTAACGCTCGTCTTGCTAAGTGAACGTAGGGTTCACTACGAGCACTCTTTGGCAAAAGAAAGATCTCTCATGTGTTTGGTGTGTTTGTTCACAAGAGACATTCAGGTCATTCTAGCAAATGTGCTTTGATGCTTACGTTAACTTGCTAAATTAAAAGGAATAGGTGTTCAGGTCATTCTAGCTTCTTGTGCCTTAATGCTTACAACTCATTCCGACAAATTTAAGACTTATGTCATATTCATATTCTCATGTTGGGGAGAATTGTATGGCATCTTGTGATTGTCCCATGCTTAAATAAACTCAATGATGATAAATACGATGAGTCCAACAGCCGAGTCCGGAGGATTGCATTTGTTCATCCTAGGCCTGCATTTAGACTTGCATCTTTCATTCTAGGCTTGCATTTGGAGTGCTTTCTTGTTGCTCTCTTGATTGCTTTCTTTTGGATCTGCTCATCAAAGGTTCTCATCTTTTGTCCCAGTCTCATCTTGGCTGCATCCTTTTTCGGGATCGAAATCAAAATCTGACATCTCTAAGTGGCTCGAAATCGCGTTTTAAATATTGGACTCCTTCTGGATCGGATGCTTGTGCAGTCAGCCTTCTGGTGTCATCTTCTTGCCAGATCCTCATCTTTGCATCATGTTCTTGAGATCTTTGCTTCTTTTCATCAAGTCAACCCTAGTCAAAATTTGGTCAACCATGGTCAAACTTGGTCAACAAGACCTCTGCTTTGCTCCGATTCGCTTCTGCAGCTTCGCGACTCTAGTCTAATTGCTTTTTCTCTGCAATCTCTTGTTGTTTATCATCCTTCTGACATGTCATCTTTCGATTTCGCTCCCGAGGGGGCAGGATGATTACATCATTTGAATCTTGTCGAATCTATTCTTGAATCAGTCTGATCTGAATCATCAGTTTTCATTGCTTGGGGCATCTCGATGTCTCACATCTTCTTATCTCATCATCTATCTTTTAGGTATTGGGGCAATCTAACCCTAATCCCTGGGAGTCAAGCTTCATTCTAGAGATGGCTCTTGAAATCTCTCTTAGACCGTTATCTGGGCAATCTAACCCAGGTCTCGGAGGACTAAGCTTCATATTGGGGCAATCTAACCCTGATTCGGAGATAGTCCTAAATCTGCATCTTCGTCAATTGGTATTGGGGCAATCTAACCCTGATTCCAGTTCTCTTCTAAGATCGTTGTCTTCGCAATCTAACATAGACTTCGAAAATTCTCAATCATCTGTCACTTCAGACTATTCTTTGAATCAACGCGCTGTTCGCACATCAATTCAAAGAGGGGCAAATGTAATACCCCAAAATTGGCACCTATTTAATTTCATCAATTTTGGTGCATTATCTCGATTTTACATCACCAAAGTCCTAGTTCCCTAGGCAATTTTCTCTCTCCTACCTGACCTAATTTGACTTGATGTCAATTGCAAAGACCATAAATTGCAATAATCAAACGCTAAATTAATTCCTAAAGTCTTAGACTTAATTGGCTAAATTACCCCTATGATAAATTAATTTAATTATAAAGTCCTAAGTGCTTTCTAATTAAATTAAAATCTACCCTCTTTAACTAATTACCCATAAAAAGGAATTAATAATTACTTGATATTCGAATGGACACACTTTTTTGAATTGATAATTCAAGATATTCGAAAGGTCACCTGCGTGGCATTTTCCATTCTTTTTATTAAGTAATTCTTGCATTTTTGTCTCAATATGGGAATGAAGGGCTAGGAGTTTCGAATCAAGAAACTCTTCATTCCTCTCCCGAGCTTTTCTATTTAATGAGCCTCTTCTTCTCATTCAAAAAAAGGCAATTTGGAGAGTAATTGAATTATAGCGAATTTGTGTCTCATTTGATTCAAAGCTTTTTATTGCATATTTAGTCTATTATCTCATCTTAGTTTAATATTGCATTTCATATTAGAGTTAATTTGCTTATGGATTTCTTAGTATAATAACATCTTTATTTCAAAATCAAATAAAAAAAAAACTGCACTTCATATTTCCTTTCAAGCAATTTAGATTAACTGCATCTCATTTTAGCTTAATTTCAATCAGATTGCTCATTTTCATGCTTTTGAAAATCCTCCATTGTTAGGTTGGTCTTATGGTTGTTGGCTCTTCAATCTAAGAGCTATTAAACACCCCGCCTGCATAGGAGGCAACAGGTCGCTTCCTCATGAATTTCGGATTGAATAATTCATATTCTCTTCGTAATTCAATCATAGGAGTAAGGACTATGTTGCGTTTGTGCCTGATTTAGAGGTCACATTCAAGCACACACAATAGCAAGTTGTGTTAAAATTGTGATAACAAACAAGTTCTTCCCCTCACTTGAAAGCTGCATTGAATTAGTTTTTCCCTTCAATGTTGCAAGTTGAAAAATGATCCTTCCCATGGCACATATGTTCTTCCCATGTTTTTTCCAACTTGTGTTATGTCTTCTAAGACCCAAATTATTCAATCATATTGATAATTTTGGGTTTTGGAAACATCATTGCATATTTTACACATGAAATATAATAGTTCTTCCCAAATTTGTAATGGATCTTCCAAGACCTGAATATGGCCTTAAAAGGCATATTTTACACTTGTAAAATTACTAAAATGTAAAGTACCTCCCACTACTTTCACTTGATCTTCCAAAACTTGAATTTGGACTAAAATGTACTAAAAAGTCACTTAAAATTGGGTCTCTGACACACGATTACAAGTGCAAGGTGGCGTACTTGTAATGTCCCCTTTTTAGCGTGACCATGACTATGGATTAGCCTATCATGTGACCCTCGTAGGCTAATGAAGATGGATAGAGGGTCTCTTTCAATGGGCATCTACTTCAGGATTCAGTATGCTTTGGTTTAGCTTTCATTTGGCATCATTTAGACTTCATTTGCTACACTTTTTTCACTTTTACTATTTATAGTAAGCCCGATGTTGTTCGAAAAGGACCCTTTCTATTTTTGGAAAGTGCATTTGGTCACATGGGTAAATAATAGGTGTAACTTCTATTTTAGACGACTCATATTGGTTGGAAAAAGTGTGTGAGTTCTTCATGAAAGTTATAAAAGACTCAAATGAGTTCATTTTTCATTATGTTGATTATGCTTTTTGACATTTGGTGACTTTGGTTGAGAAGTTTGGGGAAGGGTTTCAAATATTGAGAGCTGGAAGAACTGAGAATTCTTCTAAGTGTTTTGCACTCTAAGCTAGTGAAACTATCTAGTGAATTGTGCTTAAGGATGGTTTAATTTAGAGCCATCATTGTGCTTCTTTGGCGATCAAATTGTGAGAAGTATTTCAGGGTAAGGTTTCAGTCAATTATTGCAAGGAAAGAAGATAATTATAATTGCAAATCACAGTTCTAATTTGAGGCTGCGTACATATTACCATTTCAAGCCCTTGTTGGCATATTTAAGTTTTCATTGGTTAAGTTAGATGCAAACATCATTCCCACCGGTACACCGATAGACCACTCATACTCCTTCATAGGCACCGGTAGACCTAATAGAGTATATTTACCGGTAGACCAAACAAAGAAGGAGATACCAGTCTTCTGTGCATACAAGGGATGTATGGACAACCGGGTATAAGATTGATACCGGTCGAGTGTATAATAATCCGCACCGGATTATGTGGAGCTGTCTGAGTTAAAACCGAATAATACGGAGCATTCACCATTTAGAACTAGAGTTAGCTTTTTAACAGGAGTTAGTTTTATTTCTACGTGGATGTTTCAAGGTCATAGGACACAAAAGAAGTGTTGTTGAAAATACAAAGCAGGAGAGAGATACCTTCTCAGAGAAGTTATGGTCACAAAAGGTGAAAGGCAGAGAGAGGTTCAACAGCCAAGCAGAGCAAGAAGGAGAACATGTATGATCTAATCAGACAGAGAGTGTCAATTAAGATCATTGATTTTACATTGTTAAAGCACATCCAAATCCCTCTATCAGGGTGAACCCTAATAGGTTCTTTGTATAAATCCTTTAACCGGGTAGCATCTTAATTGATGTTGAAAGTCCTTTAACAAGGCGGCTCCTAACAGAGTCAAGATCTTAACCGATCTTCTACCAAATCCCTTTACAAGGTAGCACGCTTACAAGTGCTTTGTAAGCTCTTAACAAAGCACCTTTATTACTGCAACAGTGAAGTTGTGAGCTCTGTCTCACCGTGGTTTTTTCCTTCTAACCCAGGGTTTCCATGTACATATGTTGTGTTGATCTAAGTACTTCTATTTCTATTTATGAATGGTTGATTACATGTTGTTTATTCTACAAGAATCTACATACAAGGTTTAATTGAGATAGAAATAGTATTTACTGATTCACCCCCCCCTCTCCGTAACCGATTAGTAATAACAGCCCTAACCTCATAGAAGTTCATCTGTAGATTATGTTTTCAAATAGTGGGCCAACATTGAGTGTAGAGGGCTGAATTTGTTCTAAAGGTGACAGCACTTCTGATTGCAGCATTCCACGTGAGAAATTTGCAAATCCCAAGTCGCTGCAAATGCAATTGGTTGGGTCAATGCCAAGGCAAGCAACTCCGGGTTATGAGCTTCTCATGTTTTCCATATTGAGGTGTTCATTTCAATATTTGTAAAAGCTGACATATTTGGTTAAATGAATGAAGTTGTAATTGCATTGTAATAATTTGCATGTGAAAATGGAAGTAATAAAAATTAGATGTGCAACGCTGTTTTGCAATTCGAGTTTCATGCATTGTATATGTCTAGAAATTGCAAAATCAATTAAATTCAAACAAGCATATCAGTTACATTCAGAAATTCGAACTTAGGCATCGCATGACAACTGTTTGACGAAATCTCAAACCTTTAGATTTGAGTTTTTCAGCAGTTAGAACCAGCAGGGTTCTTACAGTACTTCCCATATATATGCAAAGTGCAATAATATCTTCCCATTTGGAAATGAAATACCCATGTTCTTCCCCACTTGCAATGTACTTCCCAAGATCTTAAATTTATTGACGGTGTCATTTTGAAGTCATTCCCATTCTTGTCCTTTCAAGATTGTTCTTCCCAAGTGTGGCTTTTGTGCTTTGCTACTTTCTTCTCTTGGAGAATATTCCATGGCTTCCCTTGTAGCACAAAATGATGTTTTAATGCTTTGGAATTTTCATCGCAACATTGCATCTTCTTGTTCAATGTCGGAAGAGCCAGTGTCTCCCACCAACAGGAAGATGAAGTTCAAATATGAAAGATACCAGAAAGCAATTCCACCTACTCAAGTGACCTCTCCCATTGATGAAATCAGAGATACAGAAATTGGACATGTTGATATGTCTGATTTTCTTGAGTATAGTTACCAATGTAGAAGATAATGATATGTTGTTGTAGAAAAGTCATATACACTTTGCGTCTACCTTCTCAGTGGCTTCCCTGGAACTTGAATTTGTCTTTGCTTGTGCATCTCACTTCGATAAGAAGTCGAGAACCATCAGGGATGCTGAGGGCAAGATTGTTATCCGGCTGGATGCAGAAATTATTGATAAAATCTTCAAAGTTCCCACTACCCCAGTATATGTAGACATAACCATGGAGAAGGTTATTGATCACTATAACAAAAAAACCAAGGAATCCATAAGGCACATCAATGAAAAGTGGCTTCTGTAAAAGAGAACTCGCCAATCCCAATGGCCCAAGCTATTCCGTGGTGACTTCAAAGAGACATGATTACCCTCTTGAGTCAAAGCATGGGTTTGAAGGAGTCTAATGTTTTTGAGACATGGATGTATAGATACATTGTGGTAATAAGACAAAAGCAGCAACAATATACATAGTATTATCAAAGTAGTTTTATAAATTATTAATTATTAAATTTTAGGGTTGTCATTTTATAACTATAAAGTTTTAAAAGTTATTCTTATCGAAACAATATACATTTGCATTTTCCAGATTTTCAGAAAATCTTATATAGTAAATTGTATACTACAATACTACAAGCTAAGAAATGGCAACAAGCAAGAAACAACAGAACAAGCTATAAAGCTTCAGCAACATGCAACGGCATGAATCCTCAAGAAATTTTTGCATTTTTTTCAAATTTCTTTATATTGTGTGACGAATGAAGACCTACCTGTTCCTCTACGTGTGCTCATCATTTTCCTCTGTACCAAAATGGCGGTCATTTTTTCCGCTACATCAATTTTAGCCTCCAGTGTTCTCAACGCATGCATTTTACGATTTCATTCTAGGGTTTTTGACTTTTTTTTGTTTTTTTTTTACATTTACTAGGCACATCGAGGTACATTGATGTGGTGTATCCAGATGGTGGGTTCGTACCCTTATGCATATCAAGCAAGAGATGTGTGTCCCAGATCTCAAGACACATCCCAAGGTTTTGGGTACGGGTACCCCTGCAACCCTAAGAAACTCATGTGTTGGCAGCAGCTTATTCCTCTTCTCCAATACCAGAGCATGCTCTTTATCTAACACACAAATGATCTCTAAATCAGAAATGGAAGGTCAACAATTTACTCTGCCATGTGACTTCTTTCACAGGGGCTTCCATTTTTTCTTTCTCAAGCATTTCTCCCAGATTCTTTCAATCGCAAGCACAACATTAGTGGTGCTCTAATACCATAACAAACTCAGGCAAACATTGAACAACATATTACTAATGAAAGGTGGAATAAGTATATGAGAATATTGGTTAAGAAACCAAAGCAATCAACAACCCAAAAAACTTCCTATGAAGGTTATTTTTTGGGGGGGTCGGTAATAATAGTTTTTATTAAGAAAGTCGGGGAAGAACATGGCCCAAACCATGAGTGGTAACAATCATGGGTACCACCTCCCCAAGGAACACAAAAGAAATAACAAAACACCACGGAAAAAACAGCAAAATCCAAACACAATCTAAACATTCAGTTTTGTAGCATCCTTGGAATGGGACCACAGAACCACACCGAAAGAGTCCTTAAACTTCCTACCCTTCCTCCCTTTCACCGTGTGCCAACAACTTCTAAATTGGCTGCCTCCTTCTCCCACTCCAGATCAATTGAGCCCTTCGCAATATCATCCATGCATGAATCCATTTCCTAGGTCTGCTCATCCACTGTTAACACAACCATCTCCACACTATGAGTCCCCATCATTCTGTATTTCTTTTCTTTCCCCTCCGGAGTGCAAATTTCTTTTGTTTGTGCTTCCACCCCAACTTCCTTGTTCAAACCAAGATTGTTTGGCTGCCCTTCCTGAACAGGAAACTCATGAGGCTTCTGCTTCTCCTTCTCAGCAACAACCTATGAGAAACTTCATTGTTTCTCACCCTTCTTCTCAACTGTATGATGTTGTTGGGAGACATCTTTCAACCAGGAAGCCTTCTTCACTAGTTTACCTTTGTCACATTGTGCAGTCACATGTCCGGTTTGGAAGCATTGTTTACATCTAAAGGGAAACCCTTCATAATCCATCGGCTAACTCCAACATCCCTTTGAAGTTTTTATTGAAATTTCAGCAGGAAACCCCACAAAGATATCCATTTAAACTAATATACGAGCATATATAGAATGAAAGAAGTTTGAAGAACTGTCATCTACCATCAGAAATTCACCCAAAGAATTTTCGACAACCTCTAACAAAGAATCAAACCACAGATGAAGAGGGAGATTAGGGAGCCTTACCCAAAGCAGAATCTTGTCAAAAATCTCTATAGAAGGATAGAAATTAGGATGCCAAGGCTTCAACATCAGAGGAAACTTATCTTCCCAGCTCCAAAAAAGCTCACACAAAACTTTGTTTTTGTCCTGACTAGTTTCAAAGATGGCTATAAAAAACCCTTTTGCCATAGGGTAGATTTAAACACAACCATCTATAATGGGTTCCCAATGATCAGAAATCCACATATGAAGCTCATTCAAGCTTGGCTATAGGCCTCTCAAACGCCCGATCACACCCAGATTAGACAAAACTAGAACATTCATGTCAATCTCCTCCAAAGCCGCCTCATTCAAAATCACTTCCATTGTTTTGTCCCCAGGCATTAAGAAAACCCCCAAATCTTCTGCCAAATGTTGCATCTTAGATTGAGGCTCATTAGTAGAAACAATGCCCTAAGTCGTCGCTCCCAATGGTCTCATCCAACTCCCACCTTCATTGGCTTCCTTGCCCTTGTGGATGCTCCCGTCATTACGCGGAAGCTAATGTTTTGTTCCCACATAAACCCTCGCCATTCCCTACACCACATTCTCCACTGCTGAAACATCCACCCGTCCCTGCGACAACAAGTGTCATGTCGTCCAACCCAACTGAGAACCACTCGCATAGGAGGAATCTCCCTTCATAAAACCTACAAAACCCTTTTCCTCCATCCGAAAAGCCAGCCGATCATTTGCACCATTAAAACCCTGAGACATAGCACTCAAACCAGCCCTGCCATGGTGAGGAGAAACAGCAAACTTCACCCGATTTCCAGAATCCAAAACCCTAGCTCCAACGGTTGGAGGTTTCAAACAGCTTCGCAGTGCCATCTTCAAACTCATTAACAATAATAATATTACAATGATATAATAAATGACATCTATTTATTCTAACCATAGGCAACTAGCAAGCTCTTGGTCAACAAATCCTAAGGAAAAATCAGCCCTTCCAAGAAATAATATCTATCTTGAGAGACTAACAATCTCTTGTTTAAAATGTTAATTTCTTTGAGTAATAAACTGCAAAAATAATGAGGGTAGCTTTTAAAATTATAAGAAAAAAGAAGGAAACTACACTCCATGTGTAGGAAGAAAAATTCAAATCTTCTTTCAAATGCCCTTCAATTTTAGAAATTAAATCACAATTTACATTTTGTGTCTTTTTAATGCAAGTAAATTCAAAGCAAGTTTAAATAGCCTAGGCAAGTACCATAAATAATAAACTCATACAAAATAAATAGAAAAAAAACAGTTAATCTCAATGTGATGTAGCAGACAACTGCTTCTTGTTGTCATGAAAATTAAATTGTTTGCACAATTCAAAGACAATCAATTGATTGATCATCCATGAAAAAATAAATGCCTTAGCAAAATAAAGTTAGTGATAAGTTCAAACTCAATGAGAGTAAGCATTTGTAATTAAAATTTGTAATGAAAAACTGTGATTGTACTGTGTAAACATAGTGAAGATATAAAAGATTGAAATGTCAGGAATAAAACAAACCTGATTTAGTTTGGAATAACAGCATGCAACATTGTAACTAGTCACAGCTACTTCTTTTGGTTCAGGCTTTGATCCTAAAACAGACTCAAACTTCTCCAGCGCTGATTCATACTTTCCTTCCCTGAAGTGAATAGAATGTCCATTGTCAAATCACTATTCACGAGAAAAGTACTATGGAACACTGGAGGCCAAACACCTAAACAAAACTTAAAATTATACAAAATCTTCAACTAAGAAAACAATGAAGGGCATGCTGAAGTTGAACTATCTGTATCCTCTAATTTAAACCGAAAAAAAAAGCTAAGATAAGTGTCTTTCAGGAAGAATGTTTTGCAATCACTATGGGAATGATCTTTTCTTCTAAGTTCTAATATTTCACCAAAAACACTTCAACCAGTGTTAGTGAGATTCAAAATGGCGGAAACATAACACATTCCATAGTATAACTACCCAAATAGAACAAGTGAACAACACATACACTTTTGTTAAAGTTTAGAATACCAAGTTATCTGAGCCAAAAGTGATCTAGCAACAAGATGATGGAATGGATAAAATTTGGCATTCTATACTCAAGACATTAATAGTAAAAGTGCACATGGTGCAAGTAACTAAAGGACATGTTGCCCACGAACCCTATAAATTCCATCTAAAACTATCAGATCTGCCGAGAGTATTACTCAAAACTGATAATAGAAAAACTAAAAATTTCAAAAATCAATCCTGAATGCCACTTACGATGTCATCACTACTAAGATCTAATTTGGATTGTTTGTTGTCTTTGGTCTTAGGCTCTGAGGTTTACCTCCAGTAGTTTTGATAATTCCCTCTCTCACCTTGACGGTATTATTATCATGCAGATGTGCTGACAGGACCCCATTATTGCTGGGTGGATGCAGATTTTGGAAATTTGGCCATTTCCTATCTACATTGATAAAATCAATTTTTTTACATTTTTATTATAATATTACCTTAAGTACTTATTTTGAACTGACAAAATGATAGAAAGCCACTGCAGAGAAACTTCAAGCATCCAAACAAAAGTAAAGGCTTGAAATCAGGTCCTTAAAGATTGCAAGTTCAAAATCAGCAAGGCGAACCTTAATTAAATATCTACCTTTTTGGCTGATTTTGCAATGTCTTCTAACATGGATTGCAAAGTCAGATGCTACTGATGTGATGGCAAATCTCCACGAATTCAAACAGAATTACATTAGACTTGTTCCTTAGAAAACTGTTAACACTTTAACCTTGTGGTATTATTTAACTCATATGATTTTCACATTTGTTGGAGTTTGAGAAAAAAACTAACATTTTGTGACAATTAATCATGTGATATAAAGAAAGTATGGTTTCAAAACCTTGTGCCCAGAATTTTTCTCTTCAAAATTTTCATACAGATTGTTTTCCTTAGGAAGTGTTTGAATCCACTTGCAAGTTGCAAAGATTGAAATAACAATTAAAAAAATTATTTATGTAGATAGAAAAAATTTAAGAAAACAAGCTTCTTACTTATAAAACTTTAGTCCTTCTGTAAGTTCGGCCTCTCTTTTGCTCTTGAGTTCCATTTTCCGCATATAGTTTTGCATCTGCAAGAATTTATCCATTTAGGAATAGAATCATAAATTTAATTATAATATCAAATTTAAACATTTGAATGTTGAGATGTATTTTCAAATAAAATTATAAATTATTAAATTGTTAACAATAGAGGATAACAAACATTTGGGTGTGAATTGCACATAATTGATTTTCAAGGTTCTGCCAAGGAATGCTTTTTGAGTCAGAAAATTATTCCCGTTAGAAATAGGTGTGAAGAGTAATGTGTAGAATTCTCTGGCTAAAAATTCTCTACTGAAGACATCACAAAGTTTGTCCTAGAGGAATACTTATGGTGGTGGGAAAGTCAGATACTCAGAGAAAGTATTACCAGAACCTTTTGTAAAATTAACCATCTCTTTACAACCTTATTAAAGAATGTGAAATATTATCTCATTAAATTTTTTCACCTTTGAATAAACCGATTCAATACATATACAGCATATCTGCAATATTCTAGACCAACCAAAATATACTCCTTTTAATACCAACATAGCAATCTTGAAAAACTTAGTAAATACATTGTTTTTAACGTACACAGAAAAGTAAACAATAGAATCATATCACTTACTTGAATTTCCCTCACTTTATCGCTGACAACGCCTGAGTTCCTCTCTGCTCTTATTATATCTTTTTCATTAACAGCACTATCTACAACTTTTCCTGGTCACATAGAGCAACTTAAAGAATGGAATGACTCAGTTGATTAACAAAAATTTCCACAAGGAGAAAAACGATCAGTTAATAAAGTTCTGCATATAAAGGAATGGTTATGCCATATTTCTCCAATGAATTTGGAAAACCAACGAATTTGCTCAAAGGCAATTTAACTAACCATAGTGATTCAAACCAATGCTGAAATAAAGCTGTTAGTAATTGGTCAAATTCTACTTACGTTAAAATTTCCTAATCACAAAAATGTGCCCTGAGCCTTTCAGAACAAATTATACATGTTTGTTTCAAGTCCAAACTAGAACATATACTACATGTCTGCCTTGAAGAGATAATTGGTATTTAGAATCACCAAAAAAAAAATCGTACTGACTAACTTATGTGACAGACCTCTGATCGATGGGATGTGTACACATAAAGTGAGAGATATCAAACACTTTCAAGTACAATGTTCTACAATAAGCACAAAGAGATGCACATATTACAAGAGATAAGAAATCAAAGAGACCATTTTCGTTTAAGTTTAAAGAAATTAATAAGGATATTTAGGAATTTATAACATATACCATTGCTGTCAAAAAAGCACTTGGAAGAGGGATAGATTCAAGTAACTGTGTACTTCTCACATATAGTGAAAGCTTTTGTGATTCACAAAAAGGCAATATGCTCTTATGAAATGAGCATTATCATATACATGCTCCGCTGAAGGTAGCTATTGTGGTTAACACTTGGCATCTATCATGTTGATGATTCACATAAAAATGTCAGAAAAGCAGCATATTGATTATTGCTTAACAATGTTGATGAATATGTCATGTCAAAGTCTAGTTAAAATATTACATTTAAGAGTTTTACTTATTATCAAGTCAAGTTTTGCCCCTGGCTTGTAACCTGTGCTGGTATTCATAGTCCATTTTCATATGTTAGAAATTTGGTGGGGGATCATAGATGTACATAACCTAATATTTATCATTTATACCATATTTCTCCACTAATTCTCCTTCATATTTTTTCATTGTTTATGGGCACTGTTTCTCCAACTGTAATGTTGAGCATTATAATAGCATCACCATATTTTTTTGCTGATGGTCACTGTTTCTCTAACTGCAATGCTAGCATTCTAACTGAAAGGTTGGTGGCGCCAGTGTTCAATCCTCAAGCAGGAACAAATATGAGCAAGCATCACCAAAGATAACAAGGAGTTGACCCTTGATACATCAATCAACAAGGTCTGGATCTGTGACATACCAATTTACGTTGGTGCTGAAGTGAATCCACTAAAGAGAGAATGCATGGGAGGCAATGGGCAGTCCACCATTTTGTCCCTCCTGTTAGTTTTTTAGCCCATATTGAAACTTCTGCACAAGTTTAGTGTGAATGTGTTGGAAGTGGTTCAAGTTATTCGAGTTATTCTATTTTTCATTTCACTTTAAGGATTAATGTGAGTCTTTTCTCTAGCAAATTAAGTCTAATAAAGTATAGATGAACCATAATGACTTATGCTTATCTTTCAAATCATCTCTTGTAAGAGATAAGGATGTCTTTTGGAAGATTAGATTTCTAGCTGAATAGTATAAAGATAGGAGCAAGATAAAAGAATAAAATGTACAAGAACAAAATAGTACATGTTGATTTCCATGCAGCTGAATGCTGAACAGCATGTAGAGGTTTGTTTGTAAGTTAAGGAATGAAAAGCTGTTTCAAAGGTATAATTATCTGTGTATTTATTTTATGCTCCCATACTTCAAAGTTTCAACTGTTGTGTGATTGATACAATGAAAACTTAACAGCATGTAGAGGTTTATTTTGAGTTGCTGATTTTGAGACAGAAAAGAAAGATGAACTTGCATAGCTTCATTCTCTCTTAATACTTTCTAAAACAATTTAGGAAAAATCACTTATTTAAAAGATACATTAATCTAATTCAGGGAAAAAAATTCCTCGTTCTAACACTTGACTTAAAAAGCATGCCATACTGAAGGCAAGGTACCACAAATTGCAGTCTTTCCCAACAATTCTAAAACAGAAAAATTGTAGCAGCTATACTACCTCAAATACAGCTCCAAAATGATCAATTTTGTGGTTGTTAGAAACATATCTAGATCTATTATTTAACCACACAAAAAAAAATCCAAATCCAACCCTCTAAAAGAAATTTATGCCCTTTACAAAAGATAGTTTGTTTTCTTCCCTTAAAAGCCACCTCTGATAGTATTTGTCTATGTTACCAGGTTCATCCCTGTAACCTTGTTGATTTGAGGACGATCTATTTTTTATTCGGACTCTGGTTCGGTTTGGCATGGGTATGGGTAGGGTTTGGTTTTTAACTTTTTTGTCTATGGGTTTGTTCCAAGAGACTTTAGGAGAACCTGCAACAAATTTTTGACTTTTTTCTGACATCATGTCATGGGGTTCGCTGATTTTATGAAATTTGACAAACCTTTTGGAAAGGTAAATAAATCATTCGAGCTTGCATGTGTCTTGCACACGATAGGAGAAGGAACAATTGCAGATGGAATTTATTGGAAGCTATCTATAATGTCCCCTACTAGGAGGGTGTCAATTTCCAATGATAAACGTATATTTTTTATGCGTCCAAATCCATTCAATTCAAGAAAACAATGAAAAGTTCATAATACATTAGGTAGTTAACATGTTTAAGCCTCGATTCCTTACTTCTCTTCTAAACTCAACCCTAAGGAGATTGTGGATTTACTTGTCATAGGGTGCTTGACACCAAATCTACAAGTAGGTTCCCTCAAGGCTTTGGGACCCCATCCCTATCCTGTCTTGGGATTCCCCTACCTTTTGTGAATTTACTCTGTCATTCCCTACACAACACCGACCTATCCTCTTGAGGAGCTATAGTGAGTGATTAAGGAATAGGCTAAATGTATACATTAATATCTCATGTATTACCACTATATATACAAATGTATAAAACATTAAAACATAACATACATATAATTCTGATTTTTTTATTATTAACCCCCCCCCCCCACACACACACATATATATTACATATATATTTACACATTTATGCTCTTACCATTATAAAGGATATTAATATATATTTTA
Source organism: Chamaecyparis obtusa (assembly GCA_027943335.1). Taxonomy (NCBI): domain Eukaryota; kingdom Viridiplantae; phylum Streptophyta; class Pinopsida; order Cupressales; family Cupressaceae; genus Chamaecyparis; species Chamaecyparis obtusa. The sequence goes on from BSBK01003280.1 coordinate 848,948, forward strand.
TAGATATATAGGATTATGATTTCATTCTTATAAGCATACAATATATATATATATTAGACCATAGTTCAAAAACTCGCGTGGAATTGCAAGGACTCGCATGGACTCATGAGTCCAATGGCTAGCCAAGTCGACTCACGAGCCGAGTCTTGCCCAAATGACTCGCGAGTTTTTCCAATGACTCACGCGAGTCTTTGAGATGGACTCATGAGTTTTTCTGATTGACTCGCATAGCCCAGCCAAATGCCCAACCATGTGATAAAAAAGGTTTTTTTTCCACTTTTTCTCTTATTTGGTCTATGCTCTGTCATATCAGCAAAATACATCAATTATGGCTCTTATGTTCTTTAAATGCATTAATTTCTTTGTGTTTTAAGTAAAACTATGGTTTTTTCCTCTTGCCAAGTCTTTGTCAAGTCCTTTAGCGAGTCTTTCGCGAGTCCGAGTCCCAGTCCACACCATGGAGAGTCCGAGTCTTTGAACTATGTATTAGACTATATATGATTCTTTGTTCCTTATATATAGACACACACACACATCTGACACATTATGTATATGTCTATTCACATATGAAATATAACATACCTATATAATTCTTATTATTTATTTATTTATATATATAATTCTGATTACATCATCATTAATTATATATATATATGGATCCCTTGCCTATAATAGAATTCAGGTATAATACACAGTTATTAACTTCATAGACAATTCACAACATACCAATTTTCTGTTATCAATAATAAGTATCAATATATTCTTTTTAATCTCTGACCACCACAATCTATATCCTATTTTTAATTGAATCCTCTTCAATTTATATATTGAAAGGGACACATCCTTTACAAATCATGCCTCTTCTTATAAACAATTTTATTTGCTAACCGCTGCCTTTATATATTCACTGTATCCATTTTTGTCTCACTTCTTACCAAATGCATCTTTATAAAATTGTTTTGCATACGTGATATGGACCGCCACTTAAGCTTGTTTTTCTCTTTAATATTTGTTTGACATTTCTTTTGGTGAATTGCTGCTTAGTAACATTCTTATCTTATCAGATTTCCACAATCCATTTTAAATTTAAATTCATTTCTGGATTTGATTGTGTATGTTTTTTTAGCATCAACGTTTCGTATCACATTCCATGATCCTGTTGAGAGATAGCTGTGTTCGGATTATGCCAATACTGGAATACATACATATTGTTGACAGATATATATATATATATATATATATGTATATATATATATATATATATATATATATATATATGTTAAGCAAATATAAATAACTAATGGCATGATACCGTTAACAGCATTATCCTATCTTATGTGATATACCAAGGAAACCACGGTAAACAGTAATCGTGACCATGTTTACACAGTCCTGATACTATGTATCGGGTACCTTGTTATTATACACCAACTCGTGCTGTCGGGTGCCTTGTGTTAGGCAACAAGTTATGCATTGTGTTTATAACACTAACTAAGAGATGTTAAACAAACAACCATGTAATGAAGTGACATGATCATAAGTATACATGGTCATGTATCTTCATTGTATGACTGTTCAATACATTATATATACCCTATTGTGGTTGAAGAATAGATCAATAACAAAGGTAATCATATTCTACAATACCACACTTGTATATATCATTTCTATTGGACGATCTAGGTTTTATAACATGGTATCAGAGCCTAACCAATAAGAAAGAAATATACATTCTATCTGCGATTTTACTATGCTCAGAGGTCAGCGATATTAGAATATATATCAGCGAATTACTTCTACAGCGAGACTTGATTATTAAAAGGCAGTGATTATAAGAAGTAGCAAATCTGGTTGTGGAGGCAGCGATTACTGTGCTGTTGCTTCAACATGCATTACTCAGTGATCTACTTGCTATCATCTGCTATTGGCATCAGAAGTATATACTCAGATTACATATTCATTATCGGGAAAGCCGCTGGAATTATCAAATTGTATTTCTTTATCATAAGTGTTTATAAACACTTGATTGCAGTTGCAGTTCGCCATTTTTGGTGCTGGATCTAAACTAGCCACATTAATAGCATTGGAAGTGTAGACTAGATGTTAATATTGACAGCGACATTGTTGAAGATCGAAAGCATCGATATTATAAACAACGATATTGTTTACCGCGGCTATAACAGCAACTCGTTAACTTATATCGTTGATATTATTATTCAACTGAATCTAGATATTGAAAACAAGTATATTAAATTGTGAACAAGGTCTGATAAATATATATAAAATCCTTATGGCAAACGGAATAAGAGTAGAAGACAGACTCGAAGGAGCATATAACTTTGTATCATGGAAAATTCGTGTAATTACAATCCTTCAAGAACTTGAATTAGATTCATATATTGAAGAAGATAAAAAGATGCCTGAAGAAGAACCAGAGAAATCAACATGGAAAAGGCGCAATAATAAAGCTAAGAAAATAATTATTGATGCCATAAAAGATCACATCCTTCCATCCATAGCAAGATTATCTACAGCATATGAAGTGTTCAAGACTATTCAAAATACATATGAGATCAATAATGCAAGCAGGTTGCTCACCTTAAAACAACAACTCATGAGTATCAAAATGGATAAAGGGGAAACAATCACATCTTATTTCCTAAGAATTTATGAAATAAGGGATCAACTTTTCACTATTGGAAATAATGTAGATGATCTTGAAATATCTCTAATAGCTCTAAGAGGGTTACCACTTTCTTGGAAATCCTTTATTCAATGCATATGTGGTCGACCACCTCTACCAAAGTTCGACCAACTTAGGAATGATTGCATTCAAGAAGAATCCCGATTAATTTCAAGAGGAATAGGCCCAACTAAAGAAGGAGAAATTCAAGCTCTACATGCAAAAGCAAACGACAAAGGGAAAAAGAATTTCAAAAGGAAAAGAGGAAACCACAAAGATCTCGCCAAAGTTCAATGCTACAAATGTGATAAGTTTGGACACACTCACAGGTTTTGTCCAGAAAGGAAGAAAAATCATGCAGCCATTGCTGAAGTCAGAGAAGAGGAACATGTCTTATTCTGAAGAATTTTAAAGAATTCTGAATTTCTGTTGGGATTAAGAGGGAGTATTCAGTACCATACAATCCTCAACAAAATGGATACAGAATCTATGTTCCAAGACAAAGATCTGTTGAAATCAGCTGGGATGTGAAATTTGAAGAAAATATTAGTCATAAAGAAAATGAAAATGATTTACTTACATAAATAAATGAAGACTACACAATTGAGAATCAGAGGGAGAACATCAAAAAAAAAAAAAATGTTATCAAGTTGGTTTATGTCTAGACTGAAGAAAATGATGATACTTTCACCAAGTCCCTACTAGGTTGAAAATACAATACTTCAAAGGAAAACTTGGTATGACTAAACCATAGTTGTAAATTCTAAGATTAAATCTAAATTATGTGTAATTTATATTCATGAATATTATAAATGGAAAATATTGCAATATTACTCGTGTTATGAAAGGTGACGATCTTTCATATGTGTTGGGTTACTATTGCTAATTGACGACTTAGACAATAGCTTAACCTAGTGTCAGGTATGACTATGTATTGTAGTCATTAGTCCTAACACTGAATTTTTGGAGTTGTTATTAAATCCAGTTACAAATTGGTCGGGGATTATAACAACGTGTGAATCAAGATTAGACTACTTTAAGTTGTTGTCCCGGAATGTGCCGGATATCTTGATTGTTATCGCTAAATCTAGTTCCGAATTGGTCGGGGATTGTGATCCCTCTTCTATCAGGATGAGTACATTATTAATGTCCCGAGCTGTGTCGAATATCCTGATATGAACTGATGTTTTGTTATCGCTAAATCTAGTTCCGAATTGGTCGGGGATTGCGATAACTCTTCTATCAGAATGAGTACATTATTAATGTCCCAAGCTGTGTCGGATATCCTGATATGAACTGATGTTTTGTTATTGCTAAATCTAGTTCCAAATAGGTCGGGGATTGCGATAACTCTTCTATCAAGATGAGTACATTATTAATGTCCCAAGCTGTGTCGGATATCCTGATATGAACTAATGTTTAGTTATCACTAAAATCCAATTCCGAATAAGTCAGGGATTGTGATAACACTCTGCTCAATCCTCTCTTGCTAAGAGGGAGTGTTGAGAGATAGCTGTGTTCGGATTATGCCAATACTGGAATACATACATATTGTTGACAGATATATATATATATATATATATATATATGTTAAGCGAGTATAAATAACTAATGGCATGATATCGTTAACAGCATTATCCTATGTTATGTGATATACCAAGGAAGCCACGATAAACAGTAATTGTGACCATGTTTACACAGTATATATATATATATATATGTTAAGTGAGTATAAATAACTAATGGCATGATATCGTTAACAGCATTATCCTATGTTATGTGATATACCAAGGAAGCCACGATAAACAGTAATTGTGACCATGTTTACACAGTCCCGATACTATGTATCGGGTACCTTGTTATTATACACCAACTCGTGCTGTCGGGTGCCTTGTGTTAGGTAACAAGTTATGCATTGTGTTTATAACACTAAGTATTATGGTTAAGAGATGTTAAACAAACAACCATGTAATGAAGTGACATGATCATAAGTATACATGGTCATGTCTCTTCATTATATGACTGTTCAATACATTATATATACCCTATCGTGGTTGAAGAATAGATCAATAACAAAGGCAATCATATTCTACAATACCACACTTGTATATATCATTTCTATTGGACGATCTAGGTTTTATAACAGATCCATCTAGAAACTTATAATAACTATGATCCATCCATGTTGTTGCATATCCTACACTCTCTCATCCTCATGATGGATCACGGAGTGTGATCCGAAACATTGATGCTAAAAAAACATGCACAATCAAATCCAAAAACGAATTTGAATTCATACCTTGTTTATTAATTATTATCTTATTAACTATTATTGATTTGTCAAGTTGCTGTTTATTAATTATTATCTTATTAACTATACAAATAGCTGTTTATTACTAATAACAGTGGATACATGGTTGATGTTGTTGATTGTCTTGTGTTTCCTTCTGTAGTATTTTTGCTTGATATTAGCTATCTTATAATAATATTATATTATGATTTATTATAATTTATTTATTTATTTTTATTATTAAATCTTATTTCAGGAAAAGGGGATATTCCACTAAATTACATTCATTTTTTTTACACATTCACTGATAAGATAGCTTATAGATATTTATTTTGAATGGTCATCTTTAAATTTATCATTTCTATTATAACCACTGTGGTATCCCTGTCTAGGATTGTGCCAAAAACATAAACCAATTACAAACTTCTCGCAAGGATATTTTGACAAACACTTAAGCTGTTGTAGCAAAATGAGATATCGTCTATAATGCTCAAGAAATAGATTGGACATTCAACACATACAGATCGAACTTATTCCCATTACAACCAATGGCATAAATACAAACAGATGACAGATCAACTATTCTGAAAATACATCATTCTTTATTGGACATTTTGTCATACAGTTGGCACGCAAAGTAAACTCAAAGGCTTTACATTATATTGTGATATTTCCAACAAACATATAGTAGACTTTCTGCAGATTGCAATCGATATAGGCTTCTAGATTTTAATGTACCTCAATGAGAAACTCTTAAGTGTGTGAACAGACAAATAGAAATGGTTCAAACTTCAGACCACGCCTGGTGATTGCTAATGCCCAAACGGCTTGTATTAGAGAAACACCTGCACAGAATTTATTTTATCTCTGTTATCAGCCCACGCTTTACCAGTCATGTTAAAACAAGTGTATAATTCTCAGCTTTGTTTGAGAGTGGACAACTACTATAGATGTCCAAATTGAGATATATAATCAAGTAAAACTCACGCCCAGCTCCCTGCAACTCTGTCCAATGAAAGTTGATCTGCATTGGACTAAAACATCCTTCTTAATAAACTCTCAGAATACCAAAAAGAGTAACAATCGGTTTAGTGTATACATGGGAAAGACATTCAAGGACGTATAGGGCAAAACATCTGAAACTGGTCTCTTCAATCACCAAGACTGATTCAAAAATCTGTCATGAACATTATCTCCTTTCACTATGAAGCTCAATGGTAATCTCAGAAAGTAAGATCACCTCACAATGAAGACTGGGGTTTCGTCCAATCCTTCTTGTTCCAAGGGTTTTTGTCTTTAGAATATTCAGTCACTGCTTTCCAACAACAATGGAGAAATAGTTTCAAACTTTCAATATCCAATTCTCATAACATGCCTCAAATGAAAGGATGCCCTTGCTTATATAGTTTTTTTAGTTGGTGAATGCTTGTACTTTTAGCAATGTGGGATAAAATATTCTTTACTTTTATTCTTTCTTATGAAGTAGCTTCTCGAACACGCTGGAATAACTAAACTGACTTTATATTATAACTTTATTATAGTCACTTCTTAATTCAATTAATGAGGTGCACTTAATAATTAATTATTATTACTTTAATAATAATCATAATATTATAACTACATTAATCATCACAAATCAATTCTGACTTCACCAAGAGGTAGCCCACTACATTGACTACTAACTAGGGTGCCTTACTAAAAATAGTAAGGTTCCATCTCTATCAACCCTTGATTTACTATAATTAGTAAATCCCTAAATACCTGATGAAAACAAAGGTGCTAAAGACCATCAGTACAACTGAGGCCGGTCCAAGTGCCCTGCCAGATATAGAAATGTTGGAAAAATGACATACTACTAGTACTTGCACCAATAAGGTGCAATGGTTACGCAGATAGCATGTTATGTTTAAGTAATGTAATAAAGGGTGGAAAATTTTGGACAAGGAAGTTGGAAGAAAATGCAGTCATCGAAATCTAAACTAAAACAATCAAATTTGTAATATAGCATAAATCATTAGGTGTCAATGCAGCCACCATCCAAAAAATAATTATCAGATATTGAAGAACCTCCCTCCATGCAATGCACCAATAATATTGGTATGTAAGCCACTGACAAAAAAAAGTATAATGCTAAGATTAAAATAGAGATGAAATCTTCTAACCTCTCTATCAGTATTCTAGGAAACTGATAATTCTTTGGAATGATGAGACCAAAGATAAATGCACCAAATATTGTGTGTATACCTATTGCATCTGTTGCAAATCTAGAAAAGAAGTACTCCAACAAATATGATCCATACATGGAGTTCATCAACATGGTCATTGCCAAGAGTTTGACAAGATAGCGAACCTATCAGAGGCTTCACAATAATGAATATGAGAATAATAAAATCAATAGCAGAAAGAAAAACTCAGACAACTATCAAGGGTCTTGTATTTGAACCTGGAAGCGTAACTGCTATAGCAAGAAGAACCCAAGAAATCGCATCATTAAAAAAGGCTGCAGTCATTGCCATCTGTCCAACATTTGTTGTTAGGAGTTTGCATTCAACAAGAATATGAACAAGAACTTGAAAAAGCAGCTCTCCATTTTCCTCTTTTGATACAATTGGATATTCATCAACAAATGATTCATACAGCTTGATCAGCTTGGATCCTGATATCTTATTGCTACCATCATTATTCTACAGCCACCATTTGACCATGGTCAGGGAACTAAAATAATTGTATTCATTCAAACTCTCCTTTTAAGTAGAAAAAATAATAATATTGAACATGCAAATGATTATGACCCTCTTGAAATAAACTACAATTTTCTACGTGATAGTCACCTAGACCATACACACGAAGAAAAAAATATACAATCAAGGATAGCTGGTAAGAACAAAGAAGAATGTCTCCAAACGTTTTATGGATCAACATAAACAAGCAAAGAAGAATGAGAAGAATGATCATCAACTGGGAGCAATATGCTCAGCACTGATAGGACAGGTGCCTTGAAGATGCACGGTCAAGGATAGCAATGGAAAATGCTTCAACAATGAGTTCCCAAAAAGAGTTTTGGAGGTTACTGTCTGATGGAAAGGTGGCATATAAAAGGCATGTTTTTACTTTTAAACAATGGTATGCTCTTCCAGGTTAGAGGAAGCGATAATAACTACAGTGAGATGTTGTTGGTCCTTTGATAGATTACAATCAACAAGAAATCATTGCATGTCTATTTTATTTTAGGACATACAGATACACTGATTCCAATAAATGGCAACACAGTAAAAGCACTAAGAACACCATGAAATCACATCCCCGGATATAGCCCAGTTTTTGTAGGTATAGACCTGTTTTTCAGTGTTGCACACATAGCCACAAATACAAATGAGTGTGGGTAGCCTGAACATACAAAGGGTGATAGTATACTATTGAATGTTGAAACTGTTTGCCAAAAGAAATGATCCTCTAGGCATTTAGATTAAATGTTTCCAATCAATGGCTGCACTGGAAGAGCACTAAGAATGAAAATATATTTACAGCCCCAGGTTATGCAAATGCAGACCTCCTTTTAAATATTGTAAACATAGCAAAAAACAAAAAAGATTGTGTCTAGTCCTAGCATACAATTCTTTTAGTTCCCTGACCATGGGCATATGGTAGCTGCAAAATAATGATGATAGAAATAAGATATTAGGATCCGAGCTGATCAAGCTTTACGAATCATTTGTTGATGAATATCCAATTGTATCAATAGAGGAAAATTACACACAAAGATATTCCAGAAAATAAACTATATACAAAAGGGACTGCAACAAAAATTATCAATAGGGGAAAATTACACAGGCCTCACGGCGCTTCAAACACACATTACATTTATCACATACCTGGGAGTAGAAGATTTAAATGCAATCACTTTTACCATAGAACCCTCTTTCTTTCTCACATTCTCCACTTCCATCGTCATTATGACCATAGCAATCAGAGACTATCGTAATAACCTTTAAAGGTAGAAAATCCTTCCAAGCACTTGAAAAAAATTTCAACAGCATGCTGCAGGCGTGTTTTAATGGCATGTAATGGCCCAAGAACATCGCCCAACTCATCAAGTAATATAAATTAGATCGCAACCATAGCTAACATTGATGCACTTGCCAGAGATGAACCATATCAAATGTGTAAGCTCTCATAGGTATACCTCAGATCGAGCAAACTTTTTAAGAATGGGAATGAAAAAGAAAACAAAACAATCCTTTTAAAACTGATTGAAATTTGCAGCTGCTCATAAACAAAACAATCCTCACGACTAGAATGTATCATTTTTCATGGAGACCTGTCTATAACCAGTCTAAAATAAATAAAATTACAGTTCAAGCAGAATCCCATCTCATTAAAGTATTTCAAATGAAAAATAAAACCCTGAACTCCAATAACATCATTTTACCGACACAAAAAGGCGAAAAAAATTCAATGAGCCAAAAAGAAGTGCAAAGCATCGTCAGCCCGTTTATTTATTTTTAACATTTTATTATGTATATATTTAATTTTAAAATATATAATTATTAATATTTTTTTTTTTTTAATATTAATATAAGTTATTATTATAGTCACATTCTTATTAAATATTTTTATGTTTATATAATTTATATTAATGCATCTTTAATATCTCTTATATATAATAATAAAATTTCATATATTATTATATTAAATATTTTATGTATATTCGATTTTTTATGGACAAAGCCAACCCCAAAAAAAGAATTTGACCAGACCTGCGAACTTGAACCTCGAACCCTAAGGTGAGTGAGAACCAGCGACTTAGATACTTGTTCATGAAAAGCTATGAGAAGAAAGCAATTAAACAAGAGGTGGTAAAAGAGATATAGATGATGCAAATGTATATTGGCACCATATAAATGACCACATTAATGATTTCATCAAGCACCAAAATAATATTTCACAGCATATGAAATTCACAATTGAATTAGAGAAAGATGGGTTTATTCCCACTCTGGATGTTCTAGTTAAAAGGAAGATGTACCTTAACACAAGTCTGTAGTAGAAAGAAGACACATGACCCTTTACAAGTGAACTAACTCCCATCATCATTCAGCACAAAAAACTGATGTATTAGAGACATTGATTACCAGATCCTTATGGATATTAAGGATATTAAATGATAATTATTTTAATCAGAAAAAAGAGGGTACCTAATGAGGGTTCAATGGAAGAATTATTACCGAGGCAAAAAAAAAAATTAACAAAGCATTTCATAATGGAATCAGAGAAAGATGGTTTTATTCTCTTTCTTCATGTTCTTGTTAGAAAGAAGATGTAAACACAACAGGTCTATAGAAAGAAGGCGTGCATCCCTTTACAGTTGAGTTGGCTCCCATCATCATTCGGCATCAAAATATGGTGTATTAGAGAAATTGATTACCAAATCCTTAAAGATATCAATTGATAATAATTTTAATTAGAAAGAGGGTACCCAGTGAAAGTTCAAAGAAAGAATGGTTATGAAAACAAACAAATTAACAAAGAAGGAAGCTAGACCAAGAAAGAAAAAAGAGGGTGAGAAAGAGGAACATAAATAAAAGACCTTTTTGTCTTACATAAAGAACACAGTGGATCGAATCTCAAAAATACCAAAAAAGGAAAAAGAACTGGAATCGCATTTTTGCTATCAACATTCTTGGAAAAAAAGCTGGGATCCGTGAACAGAAAATGTGACCCTAAGAAAAATAGTGGTGTGTACATGATAAAATAATTGTATGGAAAATAAGATCAAAGAAACTGGTAGATCATTCTAGACTACAATTAAGGAACACTGCAGAGATATTTAACAAGATAGGTTAAAAAAATTGTCCTTGGCAGAAATATTTGCATAATAGGGCAAAGGTGTTAGCTAAAACTTAAGGAGGATCAAGTTAAGGGAGCTTGTAAAAACCCTTTGTAAGAATTTTAAAGCCTTGGCATGTTCCTCTTGCAGCTTGTGCCTTGTATGGTTAGTTTCCTGTAGGCTTCTGTTTGTCAGTTGTTTGAGAGGCTGCTCGTTGGCTGTGATCTTTTCTTTGCAGCTTCTTTTTTTTGGGTTCCAACTTCCCGCCAAAATCTGCTTATAGGGTTTCAGGACCCCTTCAAAACTTGTTTTTACCTTAATCGAAAACTTGAGGATCAATACTTTAAAAGGCAGTAAATTGAGGTCATTGAAATCATGTGACACAATATTAACAGCAATAGAGATAGTGTTTGGAAATTAGAAATACCTATAGACCTTTAATCCATAACCTTGATCATCTGATACTAAACAAAAATTATGTAACTCTTTTGGAATCATAACAAAGTAGAATAGCCATCACTAATTTTTGGGTGACTTGAGGCAATAAACCTCTTACACTGTATATGAAAAAGAATAAAAGCGATCAGTCAACCCATAACTAATCCAAAATATTCCCAAAGAGAGGTTTCAAAGGAGACTTAAAAAGTGGAATTAAAAACGTCAACAATGGTGTCTCCAAATACATATCTTGAAATGTTGACTGTGCAAATATCAAATCATTAATTGGTAATTATATACCATTATTTTAAAATGTTAGTATCCTTAGTTTTCCTCAAGGGAATGTCAATCTTTCTCCATGTTACCTAAAAAGTAAGTCAAGCATCCCTAGTATATTTGACCTCTTTGCATATACCTTACACATTGTTTGTCAAACCACCAGCCATAATCAGGCCTGCACATTATTTTCTTATCCACCACACATCTGGAAACAATTCACCTTTCACACTTCCTAATTTGCAAATAAATGACTCAAGTCATAGTCAGCCACATTGGAACCAGGCATCAAAAATAATTGCTAATTTAGCAGCGTTGAAACCAAATAAAGGAAGGAAAGCAATCGTCAAGAAGAGTCTAATATCCTTGATACTCTATTAAGAGCCATCAATGAGCTCAGTGGAAGTCTTCCTCACTTGAAACAAAAACTGGCAATCACGAGACTCAAATCATACTACTAGTAGAACCTATTACACAAATTAATGAATATTTTAAAACCATAAGGCTTGCATACACCAGCTGATGAAAAACAATTACTTCCAACAGCATCAGCTTTGAACAATCGGAAATCTCTTTGTCCATGATACAATCAAGTATTTGGTGCAAGAAGCTGAATCGCCTAGAACTCACAAATGTTATACTGCCAACAGTAGCAGCTCAAGCTCCACACAGGGACAGGCTCTGGACTAGAATGACTGAATATACCATATCCCATCCCTCAAATTCTAAGTGACCCAAAGGAAGGAGAGAAGCGTGTTTCCAAGAAGGGACCTTATATTGAGGGCCTCAACTAGCAAATGTACTTTTTGGGGTGAAAGCAATTCCAGAAATTCAAAGTGAGCCCCAAGATTTTGTATATCTCATGAGTAAGGTTTCCTATAGTATTTCGATTTGTTCTACACACATGGAACTTTTTCCCAGAGCAAAAAGAATATTATGTTTTCCATGTAAATGACCCTTTGAAATTACAAGGGGGTTAAAAAGTTATTGTTATTAGCCTCTTTGATTAAAAGGAGATAGATATAAGAGTGACTTTAAAGTCTTTATGTTTAAAAAGGGGTAAAGAAGGAAATTATGTCATTTGTATTTAATTACCTTTAGCAAAAGGTAATATAAATAAATGCTCGTTTACCAAAAAAAAAAGTCCTAAGAAATAAAAGGAAAAAAGAATTAATTTACTTCTTTGTGAAAGGGTGTATAGTTTACCACCCCTTAATATATTATATACAAAAATTATGTTAGAACTAGAAAAGGCATGAAAATTGCTCAAGGAAGAAGGTGGTTTAGAGAGCTATTGACATAGGAGCAAGGGTATGCAGTGGGCATCCAAGTTAGGCTACATTGTACACCCAAGATTGTCTTGGCCAGGACGATGATGCATGGGTATCAACGTAATGAGTGGGCATATGCTTGAGCACATCTTGTATTTTATTACACAAATTCCTTATAGTGTACCATAGCTAAGAGGATCTAAAACACTAAGATCTTCCTAAGTTTAGGAGGACCTAAAAACTAAGGTCTTCCTAACGTTAGAATAATCATTTTCAAAGTTGTCTCAGTTAAGTATTACTTACCAATTGATTTGAAGTATGAATTTTCAAATTTGATTCAATAATAATATAAACTCTCATTGTTATTTTTAATATTGAATTTCATATTCTAAATGTTAATTTATATTTGTTCAAATATTATTTCTTTTAAAAGTGTATAGCTAAATGTATTATATTGCGTTGGATATATTATTCAATTTCAACCCAAGAAATATTACATTTGGTATTAGAGTCCAAAAACATCCTTAAAATTATCCCTCTCCTCATATATATTAACCTTTTGTAAAGATTTAAAAAAAATATATAAATCTAATTAACTATATTATATTTTTTCAAATCCATTTAAACACAAAATTTAAGTCAAATGGAAAAGAAGATTGATGGAAATTAGGACTGGAAGGTTTAAAAGATAATAAAATTTAAGGAATTTACTCAGAAAAAAAAGGTAGAGAGAGATTTAACCATGTGCTAAAAACGATTACATATGACATTAAATATGAAATCATAAAAAAAGTGAAAATGGAGATTACGGAATCAAAAATTAGGTTCAAAAATTGAACTACATAATAATTAAGTTTAAAAATTTAAACTATATAATAATTAGATAAATCCCAAGTGCAACCATTATAGGGTTGACCCTTATTTCTAACTTAAAGCTACGATATATTGAAAAGCTTGAGTTAAATTAAGAATATTGTTATTAATGCAATATGTAATTACAAAGGTTAAAAATCAATTAGTCATGAGAGGTAAAATTTACGTGTGATTTATAAAGGCTAATATTCAATAATTAAAACACAACTTGTGTAGCAGGCAGATTCATTTCCAAAAGTTTAAGGTGCCTTCCTATGAGCTTGGAGTTCCATTGTTTTGTATAAGGAGTTATTTGAGCCATATAGGCAAATTTATATATAAATTGCTAACATTTTATATAAAATATTATTTGCAATAATGTTGACCAAATACTGTAAGTGTAAATTTATTCCCGAACTGTGAGTAATTAAAGTTTTTTGTTTTATTTTAGCTTTTTAAATAAAATGACGTGAGTATGCACTTTTACCATTACAAATATCATATCATGTAGTTAAAAGTTTAGGTTTATATAGATAATAATTTATTTTGATATCACAATTATGTTGAGTGATTTTATATTCATATATTATTACTATGAATATGAATATAAAGTTTTGCAAAGGATGATTCATATATTATATTTTTCTATTATATTGACTATATATATATTATCTTTTAGAGTATGGTTGATGATATCTTCAATCTCAATGTAACGAGAGCAAAGGTTCAAAACAACAAAGGTGCATAAAGTTCAAGGAAAGACTTAAATACTTAGTGTTAGTGGCTGAAAATGTATTTTAAAGTTAGTAGATCTGTTAGTGGTGAATATAAAAGATAAAAATACATATTAATCTACATCTTATTATTATCAAATAAAGTTTTGGGAAACTAAATTATTAATCAAAAAGCTAACCTATACCTTGTGAACAAATTGAAAATTATACATAAGGGATATTAGGATTAAGGAAGCGATCGTGGTTATCTATAGTTAAAACAAGACATGAGAAATTAACCAGTAAAATTATTTGAAATAGATGAAACATTGTGAACTTGGAAAAATTCTTTAAAATAATATTTTTTAAATGAAGGATGAAACATGATGATACATGATTGTTTCATGTATTGTCCTTGAATTATGTAAATTTGGTTAATTGGTTGGATAAGGTATGCTTCGTGTTATCAGAACCAACATCCACATTTGTTACCTAAGTCTAACATAGTATAATTGTGAGCCGGGAACCCAAAAATTCCAAAATCATAGAACTTGGAGTAATATGATGCTAGTGTTGGAATGAGTTGGTTGGAACAAAACAATGCTTTTATAGAATGTGAAATTAAATATCTTTTCTTAGGCTCAAAGTTGATGACATGTCAAATTTTATAGGAGAGACAATCTCTAAAAATAAAAACCATTTTTGGATTGCTATAAGTCAGTGACACATCAAATTTTATAGGAGAGACAACCTCTAAAAATAAAAACCATTTTTGGATTGCTATTTTATATTAATCATTATAACAAGGTTCAGCCAAACCTAAAGGGCTTTTGTCAAACCTCAAATATTTCTAGAGGGTTGAAACTATTTGACTGAACCTAGCAATGCCCAATTGAGATTTTGATCATGATTTCCTTCATTGCTTACCTAGTAAACTCCATTTTCCATTCCAAATGATGTCTCTCATTTTTAACTCCTCACCAATCCACATGCTTTGAAAACAACAAATATATAGTGTAACATCTGTATCATTTTAGTGGTAGTGTAGATGCATTACATTGGGACATTGACAGTTCTTGTGTTAATCACAAGTTATATCATCGAGCAAGCTTTGCTTTTGACAATGAACTGATTATCATTTTAGAGCCTAGAAACCCTAGGACCTAGAATATGTAGGCACAAGAGATCACATACATCAAGAAAAGTATGAGAATATGACTTATCAAATTTTAAATTATTGCAAACATTGCACATTGAAATGTCTCTTTTATATCATTTTTTGTATTCTATTTATGTGATTCTGAATAATTTTGTATATTGTATGGTCTCCAATCTTTTCCTAAGCCTTCTTAAGAATTCAAATTTCGGGAAACATTTTACCAACTTGAACCTACAGAACTTCTCAACCATTGCAATATGATCATAATAAACAATATTGTGGAAAGTAAGTGAATGACAATCTCAAGCGATAACTAGCACACCAGAGAACATCTTGGTCTTCGGTAATCAAGAAAATCTCCTTGAAATAAATGTGTTACTTCCCCTTTGAGAACAAACAGATCTTTGTAAGAGAAAATTCTCCCTTTTGAAATTTTTCTCCTTGTTTGATAATTTCCTCATTTTTTGGCAAGAACAATTTATTTAAATCATTTTGTTGTATCTCTACAGATTTCTTATGTCTCATTTGATCCTCGTCTTTTATTATGGTTTCTTGGTCCTCGGTAATCAAGAAAATCTCCATGCAATAAATGTATTATTTCCCCTTTGAGAACAAACAGATCTTTGCAAGAGAAAGTTCTCTTTTTTGAAATTTTTCTACTCATTTGATAATTCCCTTATTTTCTGGCAAGAACAATTTACTTAAATCATTTTGTTGTATTTCTCCAGATTTCTTATGTCTCATTTGAACCTCGTCTTTTATCATGGTTTCTGAATTACATTATTTCCATCATCCATTTGTATGCAGATTGGTATACCACAAAACAAATCATATAGTCAAAGGACAAAAATAAATTTCTTCTCTGCACTGACACCTCAAATTTTTGAGGTAAGGAAGGTGTCTACAGAGCTGGGATAGGCAAAACAGGTAAGGATGAGCAGATATTACAGATATAAGCTTAACAACTAATCAAGTCATTGCCTTTATATATCTTTCTCACATGGACTCTTTGAATGTTCAAAATGCCACCAAAACAATGAACCTGATAGCTCCTAAACTGTATAAGCAAATGTAGAGTGTTTAACATAAAAAGGTACCTCTGAACAGTTATTCTCAATACAAGTGTGCATCTTGAAAACAGGAGAAATTAAAAAATACTAGTAAGCATATCTCAAAACAAATAAAAATAATATTTACAATATATAAATTACAAAAGATCCAGGAAACTAACCGTAGCGTTTCTGCATTTTCATATATAATGGCCCAACTCGTTGGCGTATAGTGTACATTGTGCGGCCATACTCAGCTGCAGGCCAAATCTCTGTCCCAAATACAGCACTGCAAAGGCAAAATTTATCTCATCTCATCCATTAAGATGATCAAGAAACATGATTAAAAAAATTGACTGAAATTTGACATAATTTCAAATGAATCACTCTCACACAATGAAGTACAAGAACACAGAAATGCAAAAATGAATTCATATTAAACATAGATTGGATTGCCTATGTTAGGGAGATAAACCAGAAGTATTGTTGTGGAAGTGTCTAAGAAGCTGCAGCATCAATATTAAAATGCTTGTATATAATCAGATTGTGTAGAAATTTCACCACCTCCTAATAGATTGCACTGTACTTCTATGTAAACCATATCACCCAGCTCATCAAGAAACCAAGATCTGTATCGACTCGATGTCCATAAAACACATTTTACTTCAAACAGAAAGAGGATGCAATGGGCTTTACAGAAACATTATGTAATGGGTTTTACAGAAACATTACATAAATGGCCCGGGTGGAATTAAGCAATTAAATGTGTATGCAATGCTCTGAAGAAAATTTCAATGAAGACTAACATGCAAGAAGACTTGTAAATTTAACCATTTAAATAGAATGTAAAACACAAAAAACCTAAAAGTAGAATCCTATATGCTGCTATTTTCAGATTTTTTAAATCTATAATACAAAATGTCAAAACAAAAAGATGATTTATAAGGATATACAAACTGTCTTTCTTTTAGTATCTCCAAACAGTCAATGTAGTTTTGTATCTTGCGTCCTTTAAACACAGTATAAGAACAAATTTTGATTGAAATGGGGCAGAATAGATGAAAAACTTATTGTTTTGAATAAGCTATTGTACTTTGCTAGTTATTTTTGAAATTTACATCCTTGCTTATCACAATTTACCCTTTATACTGTTCTTCATTCTTGTCTCCTACTGTTTCTTGTTGTATCATAACATAAATATTCCAACATTAAACATTTTGTCATAAATTCAAGGTATTAAATATTTTGAATTCCCACAGATAATAAATACATTTTGAGTTTTATCACTATGTCATCCACTTCACATCCATCAATTCAATAACTTGTTTAATTTCCCTGAATGGTTTCTTTTTAGTTACCTACGGCCTCAAAAATATCCTAGAGATCCTTTTTTCTTTTATGTAAACACCTCTTCAAGGGTGAAATGTTAAATCTAACCCCTAGAGCTCAAAATAACATTTCCTGAACTTGAGGGGCTTTTACATTATTCAAAATTGATTACATCTATTGGATATAATCATCATATTGAGATCAAGAAAGGTAATATGGCATCTTCTGCAAGCAATTTAGTATAGATGATTGCATTATGTTGTTTAAATTTTATTAGACAGAAAATTTTGCTACAAGACTTTTAGCATGTTTGATGAAATGAATATCAAATTGCATCATAAATGAAATGATACAATTGTTGGAAAATGTTGTCATTTATGTCGAGGAGACAAAAAGACAATTGTATAGACAAGTTTGTCATTGATGTCAAGAGTGGAATATTGTAGCTGTTGTCAATATGCAGTGATAAATTTATAAGACAAAACAGTTATTGGTGCCTCAAGAAAGCTCCTTGTATTATCTTTATAAATGAGACCGATACAATTAGACCTCTTATGATACCCAGGGACTGAAAGTCTATGATACTAAAGGAAAAGAGACATTCATTGAGCCTTCTCTTAAGCGGATTAGAAACCCAAATATTATCATGTCAGAGCGTTTGGTGAAATTACTTGGCAGAGAACAGGTTGGCAACATATATGTTGTGTTTGAAAACATTAAAGGTAGAAGGATATTAAAATATCATTGTTGAAACTGGGAACATGTTTTTAAAAAAGATGGCTATTAATCAAGAGAAATTGTCATGAGAAGCAACAATTGAAAGGAAGTAAACAAAAGCAGAAAATTATTAATGCAGTGATTACCATCAATTTGTTTTTATAAACAATATAAGGCATATAAGACAAAATTTATCTTGTTCAGAAAAGGCATTTTGTCTTGTTCGCACGTCCAAGGCATATATTAGAATGGCTATGATTATAGCCTTCGAAAGGCAGTAAGGACTACTATCAAAAGAATAAGACAAATATCAGATCAGACAAAAACAGATAAAGAGAAATCCTTTTAGGAAAAAGTACGATTAAGGATATTGAAGGGTGCATAATATATTTATGCCAGCGGTGACATATAATTGTATGCCACAATTTCCATAACTAAAAGGAATCAAAAAGGATCAGTGATTTGTTTAAAAGGCTGCAGCGCTTATAAGTAATAATGGCTTAAATATTAATTATAAACAAAGACAGAAATTTAATCAAGGGTTGTATTGATAATGATTTAAGAGTAGTGATTAGTAAAAGCCGTGTCTCATTTGAAAAAAAATATCTAATCTCAAAAGGTATGTCCCTCCAATAAATATGGAATATAAAAGAGAGATGGGTGGAGTGAGTGTGTGGAATAAAAAAATCTTTTAGAGAAATGTGGGTGTAAAAATATGTGAAGTATAATCATTATAATAGCTAAGTTGCCAATTCGGGTTCAGGTTTGGGTTCAAAGAACTGGTTCACCAATACGGCAAAATTTTGAAATGGGGTTTGGGTTCATTAGTACAAAAACATGTAAAAAGTGTGTGTATGTGTATATAGATACATATATACATACATACATATATATATGCAACCTATAAGCATGAATTAAGATTAGAATGTCACATAATATCATAAAAACACCATAAACTTGTAATCATAGCATCATATACTTCGAGTTCAACATCAAAATATTAAAAATAATATCAAGTTCAAGTATTATTGTTTCAACTTGCAACAAATGGAACTTGATACTAAGTTTCAATCATCGAATGAATTATTAATTTCTTCTTCTTCTTCTTCTTCTTCAATGGCATTAGTTGATTCACAATTAGTGCCAAGGCCAATGGGATCAGCTGCATCAATAACATTCACATTGTCCAAGACCTCCAATGCAGCAACTGCAAGCTAAGAAGTGGAAGCATCCAAGTCCGTATGCTCTACATTTGTATCCCACATCTTTGACTCCCTTTCTTTGTATTCATTTTGCTTGTGTGAAAGGAAACGCAAGCTGGAATGCACATATAATAAGTTCACCCTTTTTGATCGCAACCTATTAAGTTTTACTAAGTGGATGAAAGAATATGTGCTCCAATTTCTTTCCAATGTAGATGAACTAGCAACCTATGAAGACAAGAATAAGTAAACAATTAAAACTAATTTATTAGTTATAAAATTACTAGCAACCTATAAAGACAAAGTAAATTAAAATTATAAATAAAAGTTACTTGTGATATAATTTTGATTGCAAGGGGTTGTAGCAATTGGAAGCGTTGGCCATGGAGGTATCACTAACTATGAGCATACTTCTTAAACTGATGACGAAGAGTGTCAATACTTAGATCTCTTCCATTCACAAACTCTATGAACTCATATCTAATCAAATCTCACATATCATCATCAAGAAAGAGTCTAAGGAATGTTCCCTTGTACCCATTGGACATTTCTAAATCTCTGTATGGAGGAAGCCTTCCCAGCATATCAATATATTGTTTGCCATAATATTTTGGTGTCAATGCATAGGCAAGAAGATGTAGATAAGTGGTCATCTTGTTCCATCAGTCTACAACAGTTGCTTGCAATTGTTTGAAGGTCTCCTCAAGGTCTTGCTCTTTTTCATTTATGATTTTCTTCATCTTCTTATGCATTGAGTCGATGTCACCATACACCTCTCAAACGCAAGGCCTATCCATGTTAGTGTAGCAAAGCAAGCTCATAATGGGCTCAATGAAGTGAAGGAGATACTCCACATGTTCCCACCATGATTCATCCAATATCCTTTGCTTAATTTTTATTGCCCTCTCAGTGTTGCTTTGCCCCCATATAAACCAATTATTGTTGATCACCATATTGCAAAGTGCTGCTTTCACCTTCACAAGTTGTCTGAGGATGATTAAGTTAGATGCAAAATGGGTCTCAACAGTCTGTAATAGAAATTAGAGAAAAAAAAATACAATTAAATAGAAACAAACTTTAAAAAAGAATACACATTACACAATCAAATTATGAAAATCAGAAAATGTAAAATACTAATTTTATTTTTTTCAAATTAAATTGCTACTTCAAGTTCACTTACCTTCACTAGCTCCAAATTTGAGAATAATATATAAAATCCTTGAGACATGTGGTGGTTTGTGATGAACATTTGGATGTCCTCAGCCTCTGCATACACCTTTTTGATCCACCCAATTTTATTCCCAATCTTCTATAGCATAAGATTGATTGAGTGGACCGCACAAGGTGTCCAAAAGATATGCCGACATCACTCTTCAACCAACAAACCAGCAGCTCTACTATTCTTTGCATTGTTTGTTATGACTTGAACAACGTTTCTAGGTCCCATTGTCTCAATGGTAGAGATGAGAATATCAACAATAAATTGTCTATCTTTTACTTGCCCCTCACAATCCACAGATTTCAAGAACATTGCTCTTTTAGGGTACACTGCAATGACATTGATCAAGGGACGATTTCTTGAATCTTTCCACCCATCTGAAATAATGGATACCCTTATCTCAATCCAAGAATCCCTTATGGGCTTCAATGCATCCTCAACCCCCTTGACCTCTCTTTCCAACAAGTTGTTGTGTATCTTCTCATAACCGGGGCCCTTATACCCTCTTGGAGCTATATCTTGGTTGGTAATGTCCCAACTCTCATTTTGAAATGAAGTTTCCAAAGGTCCCTTTCTCTTGCATGGAGCGAGTGCTTGAGTTTCAATTTCAGGCTCAACTGTGGAGTATAAAAGAGGTGGTCTTTTATCACAATATTTAAAGATGGGGGCTGCTTTCCCTTTGATTGTTTTAGTGGGCTTATTTTGTCTATGTGCTTCTCTCCCTTCTACTTCTTCATGCTCCATGATATATATTAATACTATCTCATTTGGTATAGGAACATCTTTTTTTCTAAGGCATTTCTTGACTCCTCTTCCAGGTAATCCACACAAATGGCTTACCACCCAATAATATGAACTATCCTTTCTACATCACAACTCCGGCATTTCCAAAAAAATGCCCCACCTCCTAGAAGGGGTCTTATAATATCAACACACTTCCACAAAAGAGAATCAGAATTTTGATCTATTCTCTGTTGTTCATTAT
The DNA here is from genome assembly GCA_027943335.1 of Chamaecyparis obtusa. Taxonomy (NCBI): domain Eukaryota; kingdom Viridiplantae; phylum Streptophyta; class Pinopsida; order Cupressales; family Cupressaceae; genus Chamaecyparis; species Chamaecyparis obtusa. The sequence goes on from BSBK01003280.1 coordinate 870,958, forward strand.
TGCCTATGGAGGAAAAGGCAGATGCCATTGTAGTTCCTATGGCAAGAAATTTTATACACATTCAAAATAAAAACAAGAGAATAGAAAAAAAGTAGGTAGATGTTATGGACAATTAAGGAGAAATGAATAAAAAATTAAAAACTAAAACAAAATAAAATGAAATAAAACCTATCTCTTTCACCCAATAGAAGCTTGCAAAGGAGTAGGAATGAAGCACAAACACTTGATCAAGCTTCACAAATCAATCTTCCAAGTCCCTCTTGCTCAACCAAACTTTTGCTCCACCACCAATTTGCTCCACCTCAATAGAAAACAATAGATTTGCACACCAAATGAGACATAAAACCCAACATAAGTCATTTTAAAACCACTTTTTACCCGGTTCCATATGTCAAATTTTAATTAAATTTACAAAAAAAAAGAGTTCGCCAGCACTTTTCCGAATGGGTCCATGCTTGGTCCACCGAAATTCGGCCAAGTCCAACCTGGGTTCAAATTTGGTCGAGCTGGATCAAACCGGCACGGACCATATCCGAACCCACAAACGGACCAGCTTCGAACCTAGACCCAATTTGAACTGGACTAGTACCAAGGTCCTAGGGTGACGAACCAGACTTCCTTGATATACAGCAACATATGAAGACTTTAAAGGGCAGAAATATGAAGGTATAAAAACATGTATGCAGGTAGTCTTACATAATAAAAGTTAAGACTATATTGCAGATATATACAAGAGGTTTGGAGCAGATATAAAGAAAGAAAAAGGGAAGCTATATGAGTCAAACTATGGCGAATTTATGAGCCACATTGAAGCATCTCTTGAACAGATATTGTGCAGGAGCCGGATCAGATTTTAAGCAGACCTTATGTCTAATTAGAAGCAAAAAATTGGAACAGGCTCTGGTTCATATATTGATCAATCATAAAGCAGTTGTAAGAGAAAATTTGGAGTAGATATTGGATCAGATATTGGTATATATTTTGGGTAGGCGGATGCCTAGAAATTAGATGAGGGGTCCGTGCCTCTAAATGAATGTGGGCTTGATGCCTCTAGTGAAGTGGTCACGAATAGAATGAGGGGTTGGTACCTCCAGTAGGAAAATTTCTCACGAATTGAATGAGGGGTTGGTGCCTCTAGTAGGTTGGTGCCTACGAACTTTGTAAAAGAAGAATTTATATAGAAAGCATTAATTTGTCGTGGTTCTCTCTTGTATGGGTTTCCACGTGTATCTTGTGTTCTATTTATGTTTCATTATAGTTAGATCTCATGTAAATGATAATATGCTAAGTTGCCGATTCGGAATCAGGTTCAGATGCGGGTTCGAGATTTGGGTTCGAAATTCGTTCAAAATTTTTTGGGGGTGGGTTCGAATTCATTTTGGGTTCGTCCATACAAAAACATATGCTTATATATATGTATGTATATGTATGTGTATATATGTAGCAGCAAATAAGTTCATACACCACTATGCTAATAGTAAAGCAACATAGCAAAATACACCACCATATATATTAATGTTTTAGTCCAAATGACATAATTTTACCTTTTTGACCTTTTTAGTGGTCTATTTTAGGGTTGGAGGGTTGGATTGACTAAAATAGACAAAAAAAAAACTTTTAAAAAGTCAAAAAAATCCATTTTTTGGCCAAACTCAGCCTGGATCCTACCATAGATTTGCAAATTCGCCATAAAAACCGCAAAATTTGTGCCACGTTCGTCTGACAGAATTTGGGCAGACTTTTGCAAGAATATGATAAGGACCAGACTTTTGCAAGAACCGGACCAGACTTTGGGGCTGCTAGGGAAGAATTTGGCAACATAGATAATATGCAATGAATATGTTCGTGAGATTAAGTTATATGCTCATGATATTAAGTTGAAAAAGTAAAAGTTCATTGTTATACTGATTCACCTCCCCTCCCCACCTCCCAATATAAATGTGTGCTCATCAAAAATACAAGTGAAACAGCAGAAGACAAGAATGAAAAATGGGATAAAGTAAAACTCATGATAAACAAGGATGTAAATTTTTTATTAAAAAAATGAATCTTATATTGCATTATTAATGAAATGATACAACATTGAGACAAACAACTAATCATATATCATATACTCGTGAAAACTCTTATAAGAAAAACCAAGCAAATCTGACAGATCGGTTTCGGCACAACCATTTTAAGAAATTGACATCAGTAGGCATGAATTCATCATAGAAACAACTTAAGCAGCTCTCTTTTCAAATGATTCCAACTCCCCAAGTGAGGAGCCTAATAATTATCAATGTTTTTGTAATAAGCTGTCTTGATACCATAATGAGTTGTTTTAAGCATCTTCTTGATTCCAACATCATTGGAGCGTGAAATATCCCCCATTCAGCCCTATCTGTAATATCCTAAACAATAATGTTTTCTTATTCTTTAGGCCAAACCTTGTGACACTCAGCTTTTTCTCCTACTTGCCTACCTATATATGAATTTCTCTTTTGGTATGGATCAGTACTAATAAGTAATAACATAAAATACATTTTGTAATTTCTCTTTTGATGTGCAAGTTTTAACTGCCCTTGAATGGAGAAGGACATCCTATCTGAGAATAATTTTCTACTGTAGATTTTTATTTTATTTCATTTAGGTGTTACGTATTTTCCTACATTTATGTTTAGCGTGCTCAAATTGTTAGGAATGGGTCATGGAGTGAGTTGCCAGCATCTTCTATGGGAGTTACTTCTTCCTGTTTTAATATATTCAGGAATTGCAATCCCTATTGGTTGTATTTGCCACCACATATCTATACGCACGCACCACCTCACATAACTTTGCATTTCATTGTGAAATTTTAATTTATGATCTCACTTATTGAGACTATTGTCTTATGAGCATTTTGAGATGTGTTCTCTCATTCATATAAAAACTTTATTCTGCTATTTTTGTTTTAGAAGCATATGTCAATTAGTGTTCTGTGATTATCCTTGCACTAGGTCTTGGTTTCTCTCACTTGCATCAAAGACAAAAATATAGTCAATTAATAAACTTGTATAGTATGCACAACTGTAAAGTTGTTCATAGCTTTAGGCTTTAGGTTTAGATAGATGTCAAGGAGCTTCCCAGTATAATTTGAACAGCAGTTCTACCATATTTGTTGTCTTAGAAATTTGCATTCATGCAGATCCCCCCATAAACTTGTAAAGCATACACAATTGTAAATTTGTTCATAGCTTTAGGTTTTACTTTAAGATAGATCTCAAGGAGCTTCCTGTCATAATTTGAAGAATGGCTCTACTATGTGTTGCCTTGCAAAAACCAAATTAAAATGTTAATGAGGTGCAAAACTATAGAAAGAATGGTATCCTTGTCATAAATAATAAACTAACCTAAGCCAACTTGATGTGACATTACAACCTTGAGGTTTTCATCTTGTAGATTGCCCTCCTTGAATTAATTTGCCACAAAAAGAGAGGAGATGGATTGAGGTTTTGATTATTTTGGACATTTTCTATCCCATGCTACAACAAATATTTTGTTGTTACTCCAATGTTTTGTGATTGAGTTTAATTTTGATTTGCAATGTCATTTTTTTCATTATTTCTACAATGTTGTTCATATGCTCAATCTAATTTAATATAGTTTGCATTATTTGTGTGGCTAGGTTTTCTCGGAGTCATTTTCATTTTGCTCTATTACCAATGTACTGCTACTAGGAAGCATTTTCCATGGATACCTATATGATGACACATGCAGATGTAAAGAAAATTGCCACATTAATGCTTGGACATAAGGGATAGGGCCTCAATAACCAAAATTCCAAAATGTCTCATATAAGAGGAAACCATGCTTAAAGACCAGCCTGAGTTAACATTTGTCAAAATAAGTTATCTAATTTGGGACTCCAAATAGCTTGTCTGCACCAAAACCAATGAAAGTAAATAAATCATATAGCAATATTATGACTGATGATTCTCAAGTACTTCAGGTTTCAATGTTTTATGGCAATCAAAGACTTCGCTAAACTCAATTCCTTCAGAGACTTCATGGAATTGATGACTTTACATAAATTGGAGCCACATAGCATTCAATGATTCACTAAAACTAATTAGATCTGAGAACTTCATTAAAACTGATTCCTCATGAGGTTTGCAACGAAACCAAAGGCCTTGAGAGAATATAATATTACCACTTAATCAAAAGCTATTACAAAACACTAAATACCAAGAGTGTCTTCCTAAAGCAGAACAATAATTTCAACCCCATATAGAAATAAGCTCGAGGATCCCGCGTGGATCCACGTGGATCCCTAGGGACCCATGGTCAGGCAACTTAAAAAGTGGGTCCAAACCACTTTAAAAAAAAATTACTATTTTTTTTGCTTCTAATTTTGAATTTTCATTTTGTAATTCATTAATTCAATGTGATGATTTTCTTTAGAATCGTGAGCATAGATCAATGATCAAGTATACTATTTAAATTTTTAATGTTTATCTTTGACATTTGGCATTGATCAATGATCAAGCATCATAGATTCATACTATGAAATGATTTAGTTTTAGAATTATGTATATTTCTCTTATTTTTTTATATATATAATGCATATACACACACACACACACAAACCCATACGAATCATAATGGGAAAAAAAATATTTCACGAATCCACGAACTGGATTCTCATGCCCGAATCCATCCCCGAACCCAAACTAGCAACTTAGGGATCCATGAATTGGAGGTATCAGTTATTACCTTGAAATATTTTGAGTTGCCAAGCTTAAACAATTTAAGCTTAAGTAATATTCTCTCAACAAAGGGTACACTTATAATGAGTATAGTGAGAGAAAGAGGTACTTGGAGGGAGAATGAGGTGCTATGAGTTGGCGCCTTTCTTGGAGAGAGAAAGAGGAGCTATGAGTTGGGTGCCATTTGAGGAGAAAGAAAAAAAAGGTGACTTCATAATAAATAAAAAAAGAAAAGTCACTTTACTTGGGGGCTACTCCACTTAGGTTGGACAATAAAAAATTAGCATTAGAATCATATTTAAGTGGGAAACCCTAAGAAAACCTAAATCAAGGCATATGGTTTTGGATTTTGATAAAGGCAACTTGGAGATCATTTTGAACGTGTTAGATGTTTTGTTGATTATTTCTCTTTGCCTCTTGAGAGGAGCTTAGTTAAACATTAGGGTTTTCGAGCAACTTGTGGAGATGGAAATCTCCATAGGTGATCACATTTGCAATGGTGAAAGATCCACCAAAGGTGTGGAAGGAAATCTTGTTACACGGGTTTCATTCACGCTTAAAAATCAATTTTGAATTGTTTTTGGCATAAATTTATGAGTGAGCTACTTCCTTGCTAGGCCTACCAGCTGGGAATCATTTGGGAGCTTGGAAGAATTCATTCTCAATGTCGGTTAGTGTCTTTGCAAATTCCTTTTCCTTTGATAGTGAAGGAGATAGTCATTTTAATAGTTTCCAAGGGTGTGAGAGATCTTTACCATCAAATAGAAGCCCTCAAGGAGTCGTACAACTCACTTCTTGGGCATGGGTTTCCAAGGAGAAAATGCTTGGCTTTTGAAGCATTATTTCTGCCCGTCCTTGGAACCTAGGACAGCAAATGTGATTGGATCAGCTTTCAGGTTGAAGAGGGCAATTTTGAAGACACGGCAAATAAATTTCTGGGTAACCTAAGTGGCTATTAGCTTAGTGTTTCAGACCTGAGACTGGTGTTTGGAGATTTAAAAGATAATTTTTGGGCATGTTAGAAATTGATATGTAAAGTATTTTTCTGATCTAGGCCTCTCTCATTCACATCAAAACTTGTTAATTCCAGATCTGAAATTAAATCTGGAATATATTGCTGAAGGTGGTTGTTTGTTTTTTATTAGGGTAAAAGCAACTTTTGAAGGGGCCCTGAAACCCTTTACAGGCAGATTTTGGCGGGAATCTGAAACCCGGCTAAGAGGAAACTCTGCTAAAGAATATACATTTTAAACCAGCAGACCCAAGACAGAAAACAGCCAGCAGCTGACCAAGAATATACACTAAAACCCCAGTTGCCCAAAGAGCAGGCAAAAGCCCCACATCATTACATTAACTGGAGTGTTAAAACTCCCCAAACAGAACTCCAGGGTTTTGACATGGATTCCAAACCCTAAGTCACAAGGTTTGAGTTCGAGTTCGAGTTCGGCAACTATAAAATTCGGATGAAGTTCAACAAGGGTGAAAAATTCGACATTAAATTCACCTTACATAATGTTATTTTTTAAATATAAGTAATATATCCACAAAAATATTAATATAATTTAACATTTATAAAATAAAAGTCATGAAAAGTCACTTTATTTAAGGAAACATATAATTTATAAATACTAAAATAATATTATATTCAATTTAAATGAACTATAATAAATTTTAAAATATTCATAAATTTATAAGTTAAAAATCTATTAAAATTTTATATTTCTTAGTTTTTATGTTATTAATTTAATATCGAAATTAAATATATCAAAGTATTTCATTTTTAATATCAAATATTTAATTGAAAAAAATAAAAAAATATTAATGATGAATATATTAATATTTAAATGCTAAGTTTTAATTAATATTTAATAATATTGGATTTTTTATAAACTCTATTAGAAAAAAAAAATCCAATCTTTAAAACTTTATAAAACAATGGACATTGTCATAAAAAAATTAAAGAAAAAACTTAAGAAGAAGACCATAAATTAAAAACAACTCGCTGCGAGATGAAGCCTCGATCAATTTGCGATGGCACCTAGTCCTGACGCCTGCCTATCAATTCACGGGTCGACTGCATTTGGCTCATCTCAGAAGTAGAACTCAAAAGATAAAAGAATCGGCTGCAACAGAAATTTCCCCCAAGCTGCTAGTTGTCGCGGTTGAACAAACTCTCCTTTCAGCCTTGTCCAGACTTGCAGACTTATACTCTGTTGAAACCCTAAACGAAAATGCTTTCGAAAAAATACGTAATGAAAAAACTTGCTGACTTTGATGTATAAATTTTGACACACATTTTTACGAATTTATACCTTTTTAAAATGTTCACTGAATTCCAAACTTCAAGCTAGAAATTCAGCGAACCTTGTGACATACTCGAAACCCAACAATACCAACACCAAAGAGCAACATTGCCCCAACCCCAGCCTTTAGCCCTAAACAAAAACAACCAGCCTTCAGAATGGGCCCTTGAAAACTATCAACATCCACCTGCAGGCACCAACCAACCACACACGGCAAACAATGCCAAGACAAAAAAATGGGAAAGCCACGGATTCCCTCTTCCTCATCAATAGTAATAGATCTGATCCCTTCCAGCACCAAAGGAATACTTCCAGCACTGTCCTGGCATCTCAGCACAGCCCACTCAGTCTGCAAAAAACCAAGCCCCAGCCATTTCCAGCTTGCCAACATGTGGTTACATGAGGGAGGAGACCACACTCCACTACCACCAACCCCCTCCCAGCAACCGCAGACCACCTCAATAGGTTGAGCCCTCACCTCAATAGAGTCTTCCACCTCAATAGGACGTGAGGGAGAAGAGAACTGAAGTACAGGGACACTCCACCACTAGGTAGCCACACGATTAGCACCCACCTCATTAGGGGTATACTCCACCTCGATAAGAGTATAGTACAGAGGAAATAAGCCAAAACGGGGTCCATCCCTGCAATATAAATCTTCCAAGAACAGGGGATAAACAAAAATAGCCGGCCTCAACTCAATGAAACAGGAAAAGAAACAATCAACCCAAATAATGACCAGCCATTCAGCCGTCACAAAACGAGCAAACCCCCATCCCAAGCCAACCCAAACCAAGGCCCTCCTAGCAGCATCAACCGCCTTGGACATATCCTTACATCCTCCAAGATCATTAGCCGACCAACTGAGCATAACAAAGTTTCTAAAAATAAGAAACCCGTCATCAGCACATCTGCACTCAACGCCAAGAGGCAGGTCGCTCCAAGGCCGCAAACTGGAAGAGCTAGAAGCAAATATGCTTGAGCTCCCGCCTACCCTGGTCGTCTGACAAGATCCATCCAAGGCAATGATCCCAGGATTCACAGCCCTCAAGAAAAATGCATGGGCATACAGACTGCTCCCAGAATCCCGCCCCCCAGTAGTTTTGGTGCAGACACCACACACGACTCGCATGGGCCTGCAATGGTCTCTTCCACCTTCGTCTCCTCCATGAAGAAGCAAGTCCCATCGAAGCCCCCAGCCACCAACTGCAACAACACGGGCATGTTTGTTTTCCACCCCATCGCCTTCTTCGCTGTCTTCTCCTCCTTCCTCTCCGCTCTCTGTCCCTCCCGCGCCCGCAAAAACCCTAGCGCGGCTCCCTCCTGCGCTGCTCCCTCCCATTTTCCACTATGGTGATATATGTTTCATGTTCCTTGTTGATGATTATTTTAGAATAATGTGAGTTGTGAAGGTGGTTGTTTGTTATTTCCATTCATATATGACATTTATTGCTGATAAAACTTTCTGGGTATTTGTGAAATTGTTTTTGGTGTGTTTGTTACAAGCACATTTGCAAATCAGAATAGAAAAGAAAAAAACAATACAATTTGTGTTTACAGTGTTCCAGATTAGGGTGGGACATCACATTGTAAGACCACACAATCCTTTGTAGGGCATGCCATTTTCATAATTTTTTAAAAAGCAAAAAAACCTTGAATTTTGAGTGAGAATTTCACAATTTCACTGCATTTTTTACTCGTCCAAACTCTTTTCTTACTGGAGCTAAGTACAGCTCATAGACTCGCCAAGTATTTGGCAGAAACTCAGCAAAAAATTGACCAAAACATTATACCCATCGTTAAATGTGTTTTATGCTACTATGGATACATACCTTTCAAATATGTCACATTGGTTGAAAATCACTTAAATAAACTGAAAAATAATGTAATGACAGCCAAAGAGGCAAAGACAATAGAAAAAGACAGCATGGTGAATTAGAATGACATTTTGGGCATTTTTTGCAGCTGAGTGCTGTTTTGTGAGGGTGAGCAAATTTATGACACAAACTCACTAGTTACAACAAGTTTCCAATCCAGAAACATGTAACTCACCTAGCCCTTCCAGCTCCAGAGTACACATGAGTCACCACGTTACTCACCAGATTTTGATACTATTATAGTCACTTTAGAGGTTTGATTGCTCACACAAAGAACTGAGTTTGCATATCGCTTGATGCACGGCTTTATGTTCTTGCACAGAGCAAGTACTTCATATTTGGGTTTGCATGATGTTTAAACAGAGTAACTGATAAAAATTTATAAGCATGCTTACTGTTCTTTCAGATGTCTTATGCTCATTCCAGAAGTATGCCACCTAAGCATGGCACATAGTGTGACTTTTTTCTAGGACTTTGGCTAGAGTCAACATATATGTAATGTTGTAAACACACAAACAAAGGGAAAAAAATGCTTCCATCCAGCATCAATGTTCTCTTGCAGGGTGTAATCTTCAGAGATAGATATACCTTTATTGCCAGGTTGTTGCCTTCAACCTTCTCATATGAATATATCATGCAATGTTTCTTCTCTATAACTGAAGACTATATTTTTGCTTGGCAAATAGTAATATATTTTGGTTGGAAATTTGAAGCAAACCCGCACTCAATCATCTGTTTTGAACAACCAGCCTGCTTTGGCTAATCTGTGGAGGTTCCACTTGATAAGAATACAACAAACATGATGAGGCTCTTTGTGAGCCAAGCAACTTCAGTAGTGAATGCACAGCCTATCGCCTTTTTGACCTATATTGGTCAATGGTGGTTATCATGTTTATTGTAGCATTAAATAGAAGTTTTCTGCTAAGCTTTATACTTTTTGTTGCAGCCATAATTCCCATCGCGCTTCTTGTTGTTGGCATACCTTCCGTCATGCTTTTGTTCATGTCTGGGCTAACATACCATTACCAGTTACCAAGAAATTAGCAACGGTGACGGCATATAACAAATCAAAAATTCAAGGGCTGGCATAGAAAATGAAACAAATAACTGTTTCCAATATAAAAACAGTATTTCTCCTTTTACTTTAGCGCCACATTTTAAAAAAGAAAAGCGTTTTTTAAATGGCTCTGGGTCTACTAATAAAGTTGAATGACCTTTTCAAAGCCTGCCGGATGTAAGTTTTGTTCAGTACAAAACCCCAGTATAAAGGATGAAGCAAATATCATGGAATTTCAGAATTTCCAATCTTATACAGAAAAGGAAATTGAAGAGGAAAACAGTTGAAAGCTCAGATAAATCTGAATCAATGATGCCACAATTGGATAGACAGCATAGATTCTTATTTGTGGGGACAAGTTGAATAGAAGCAAGGAAAGGAAGCAGTCAAAATACCTGGTAGATATGACTTTATCTCCAACAGTGAACATGTTAGTTTTGTCAGCACTGCAGCCTGGAGCAATAGCGTCAATGTAAGTGCCACCATCAGAGCCCTTAAAAAACCTCAGTCCATAGGGCTTATCGAGCTCCACCTCATATTCCTCTGCCTCTCCTTCCACCGGTGCCTCTGCCGTTGCCTCTGCTTCCGCCGCTGCCTCTGACTCTGCCTCCGACCCGAGGGTGCCCGTTTCGCTAGTGGTGGCCTGCAAGACAATGTGTCGAACAGAATGGAGGCGTTCATTCTTTGTCCACGCTATGACTGTGCACGGCTTTGAATTGGGTTTGGCGGAAGTGCAGAGAATGGGAGGAGGTGAATCGAAGCCATGCGATTCTCTGCGCAGGCAGAGGGGCTGTGAAAAGGAGGAAGATCGAGCCGCCAACATGATTTTAGGCGTTACAGCTCAGGTGAAAATCATAAAATTGTACTAGAAGTGCAGGCACGCACTCTCAGCAGCACAACTCCCAGACAGCCTAAACAGTTGCTGCATTTGAGCCACGCTCTGCATGACGCGTGGCAGGATATGAGGATACCGATGGTTGTGGCGAATGGCGTGTGATAGTCTATTTGTTTTCCTTGCCAACCTCGTTAAATCTTTATATTGTGGATGTTTACTTTAATTAAGATTTTTTTTGGAATTTTTAAATTATATGTATTAAGTAGTACGTATGTTAAAAATATAAATTAAAGAGAAAAACATTAGAAGATATGCCAATTCTATATAAATAGATAAGTATCAAATAAATCAAATTCGAGAAAAAGTATAAAGATATGTAATCAATGGTTTATTGAGATTTTTCTTCTTTGATTGAGAGGCCCTAATAAGGATTTGGGAGTTTCATTGGGACAACAGTGTGATGGTAAAAGAGCTTCAACACAAGAGGAATATTCAAGGTTCTTAACATTCTGCAATTTGTGTCCCTCTTAGTGTTATAGAGGTTGTAGGCACTTTGTAAGTTCTTTTAAGAGTACACACATTCAAAAGACTATGCATTTTTCTAATGTGCATTTAGTGAATTGTCATTGGCAAAGAGAGTAGTGAACAAGGGGTCTTTTGCACTTTTCACACAAGACTTGTCCCATTTTAGCGGGACCTAGTTAGAGGAACAGGTTTTCTATAAGAACCCAATTGTTGAAATAGGTTTCCAGACTGAGGTTCAATTTTCCATAGGGGCCTAGTTTTCAAAGGGACCTAGTTGCGAAGATTTCCAAAACAAGGCTCAGTTTCCAAAGGGACCCAGTTTCCAACATGCAAGGGACAAAACCAAGATAAATAAATTTCAAGGTGCTCATCAAGCCCAAGCTATTATTCGACAGGAACAAGTGTGCCTCAAGAGTTTCTTTCTTTCCTTTTCTTTATGTCATATTTAAGATATGTATATCTCCTTTTAATATAGCACATAACACAGGAGAGCAAAAATGACGGTTAACCATGAGGGTTCAAAGGAGAATTTTTCCCTAGTATGTAAGGATTCCAATGTGAAGGAGGCACAAATAACAATAGGAAACATAAATCGCCCCATTGCAATGGAGAGGATAGGGTACAATAGTGGATTTTAAACTCGGCTAAATTGTCCATTGTTAAACCTTTTATATTAAGAGTGTTTGAGTTCCTCTTGGAAGCACACTCTTCATTTTGCAAATGGGCCTACAACTCCTAACCCTACCACAAAAAATGGACGATTTAACAAGGTCTTAGGGATCCTTCATTATAGATTTCTTCCAAAAAGACACAAGTAATATAGGTGAAAGATTGATTTTGGCAAATGCAAAGCAATATAAGGAACTTCAAAGCGTACAAAAATATGAAAACTAACGCAAACACATAAGAAAAAATTGCAATGATCCTATCAAAAATAAATAACATATCTAGCAAGGTTTCCTGAACTTGTATGGAACAAACAGTTCAAGAAAAAAATAAAGGAATACTAGAGTAGGTAGAAACTAGTAAGAATCTCGAATCAAATTTGAGCAAAGCAGTAGTTGTGACAAGCAAAGAGGATAGAAAAGAAGATAAGATCATGATAGCAAAAACCTATATAGACCCACAACAACACCATTAATGTGGTCATCTGAGCCATATGTCAAGGAACTCGTGAGCATGAAATAGAGGCTCATTATTTTAGAAGCAAAGAGATAGTATGAAGGCAACAAAGTAAATGAAGTCATAGGGTTCAAGTGCAAAACAGACAAAGACAATAAAAGTCTTAAAGAAAAAATCTCAAACATGCAAGTTAAAATGGAAGCAAGACGACGAGAATTATTTGTTATGAAACATGAATTGGAACAATTGAGAAAAAATAGAAAATAAGAAATTGGAATTGTTAAAGGAAGAGGACACAAAATAAATAAAGGAGATTCAATTAGCATTAGTAGGCACGAAAACTAAAGAAATTTAGTTGATCGACCATATAAAAGAGGCTAAATCATGGTCAAAAGTTGTAAATAGATTGTTAAACAAACAAAAAGAAAACATTGAGAATCAAATAAAAATGCAAATAAGGGAAGAGCAAGATAAGCAAGGCAAGCCTACAAATATCATTATTAAAGGCTTGAGGGACTTCAATGAAAAAGAGAGAACCAATATTCTAGCAAGGGACTTCCTCAAAGATAAGTTGAAGTGGGCAGGGTTTATTCAGCAAGAAAACAAGATTGGAAAGAAGATACATGGAGGAAGAGATAGGAATGTAAGAGTTATCTTGAGAAATATAAAGGATAAAAATTTGATCCTCATAAATAGAGGGCTACTTAGAGGTGCCCACTTTTATCTAGATGAATACACTTTACTTTTTATCAATGACAAGAACAAAGGAAAGAGTGGGAAAACATCAACATGGTAAGAGATAAGGGAAGTATTGTGGCTAAAGAGAGAGAAAGCTCAAATCAATGAGCACTTTTTAAATAACAACTAGGAAATAGGGGGCCATGGGAATTACATACATGTAGTGAGTTGGAAATGTAGAGGCTATCTATAGAGAAGAAGCCCTAGCGTAGAGCCCATGGAAGAGGGGAAGATAGTATCATTCATGAAGGAACACAAGAGCATGATGGTTGCAAAGTCCTAGATTTCAAAGGTTACAAGAAAATTTTAATTTGGAACAAAGGAAATGAGACAGATAAAGGACATAGGGGAGTCATAATGCTAATAAATGAAAAGTGGTTTGGAATTATAAAAGTTGAATAAGAGGACCCAAATAAATAATACACTTCTCTACAAATAAAAATGAATGGGGTAAGTTCAAATTAGTTTCTTGATACTTTGCTCAAAAAAACTCAAATATCTATAAGAGAAGAAATTTAGACATAGAATACCTATATGCCTCACTAGAAAAGGATATCTTTTTATTTAGCACGTTAGGAGAAATAGTGTAAATGAGTGATTTTAATGCAAGGACAACTAACAATCAATCTCTCCAGTTGAGCAGTGAAGAAAAAGGGGAAAATAATATTTTATGGTTGGATGAAGGTGGTGGTCAATCATGGGAAAGAACTTCACAAGTTGGACATAGGAGTATGAAACCCTTTGGGGAAAAATTACTAGAGCTATATAGTTTCCTTGGCATGGTTATTTCCAATGGTGTGATAGGTTAGCCATCTTTAGGGGCTATCATGTGCACAAGAATTATAATGGTCAAACTTTAGTAGACTATGCAATCTTCTCTTAGAGTTTTATCTCTAGAGTGTTGGTGTTCAATATTAGAGACTTCCATATTGAGATGAAATCTAATCACACACCTCTACTTGTTAAGTTGGACTTTATCCAATTAGTCCATGTAATAAACAAGCTCATCATATGCAAAATAAAACACTTACCAAAGGCAAAATCCTCATGAATCAAGAAAATAGAAAAAAAATTAGTGTTGCTCTTAAGAAGTTGTTTTATGTTATAAAAATAGCATAGAAAACAAAATGGCAATGAGGTGGGTGGTCATGTTCATGTAGTTTTCTAATTCATGAAATTCACAAGGCATGTTAAGTGTTTGTAAAAGCTCTCACCTCATGAAGTGAGTTGCAAGTTCTTTTTTGGAAAACTCATGGTATGATGAAGAATGTAAGGCAACCAAGAGATATTTAAAAGACAAATAATTGAATAAAGAAAATAAGAAATATGAAAAAATGGTACAAAGTAAAAAATAAAATAAAATAAGGAATATGTAAATACAAGAAGAAAAGAGTTAATATCTCTAGGAAAAAACAGCCCCAAAGGTTTTTGGAAGGAACTACAACAAAGGATTAAATAGATTGAAATCAATATAATAGATGTCCAAATGGTAGAGTATGTGGGGTTCCTTTATGAGAGGATATGCAAGAAGGAATCCCCTCACATAGTGAACACATTGGTGGAACTCTTAATAGTGGTTGATATCAAATAAGGAATAAAGAATTTATCTAGTTGTTAAGAAGTAGACATAAATGGGCTTCAGGCTGAATTTTTACAATGGGGAGTTGATCCCCTTATCCTCCACACAATAGGAATGTTTTCATGGTGCATTCAAGATGACTTTCCGATGGAGTGGAAAATCATTGTGGCCAATCCTCTCTTTAAAAGTTGGTATATCAAGAACCCATATAATTATAGCATTATTTTGGTCAAATCTCTTCTTTGAAATCTTTTTGGGATCATGATAGAGTGTACAATCAGCAGTTGGGTAGAAGATAAAGGAAAAATAGAAAAAGGATAAGAAAGTTTTAGGCCCAAACATTCTACCATTGATCAGGGCCTCACCCTTAGACATTTGATTAAATAAATCTGGGTCATGTTGGATGGCAATTTTGTAAGTCACTATGACTATAACTTACAAAACTGTGGATGTTATGCAACCAATGGTTTTTACGATCAATTGCAAAATGATGGTTCTAACCAAAGCATGTGCGACACAGTCTCTCCTACTTCTCAGAGAAGGCTCCCCCCTCTTATTGCCACTAGAATCAACAAAACACTTAACTACTATTTACACTAAGCTAAATTAAGACAGGACATTCATCTTATTCTCTTATTTCAAAATACATGTTACTATTACAATACAATCTTAAAGCAATAGTGTAACTCACTTACAAAGTATATGTTGGAGTAATAATTTTGATAAAAAAAAGATTAGATGTAAGAATATTCTTTAGTGTACTAGCGCTTTATGTAACCAAGAAACTCGTGAAAGCTCAAAGTTTTTCCATGGCTCCTTATGATATTTTGAAAATAAGAATGAAACACATGTACATCTCAAAGTCTCCAACACATATTTCACCTTACATGCACAAGCAAAGAAAATGAAGCAGCACAAAGTTTGCAAGTGGTTCCCTTGCTTGAGCATCCTATGTTAATCTCAGACTTGATAAGTAGCTCAAAGTCTGCGAGACCAAATCTAAAACCAAATTATAACTTTGAATGTAATATGCATCTCAAAGTTTGCAAGCTTGAGTTCAAATCACTCTTGAACAAAACACCAAACTCACAATCAATATCCAAAAAATGTCATCTCATAACACCTTGAATCAACACAAAGTTTGAAAGCAAGTTGACCCTTTTATTAAAAGCAATTTAATTTACATCGAAGCTCAAAGACTTAGAGTGCATATACAAACTGGCAGAGTTTTCTTGTCTTGCCAAAAGATGAAACTATATAATGAGGCTCCCTCTTATATATAAGTGAGGGGCTAACAAAGAAAGGTGGGAAAAAACCAAAAAACTTTGACCTATTCCCTAACTAACTTTGACTTATTAAAACTACAAGTCCTAATGTACTTGACCTATAATTTGATTACATGCAATGACTTTGCAAGTGAAAAGGTCACTTGCAAGTACAACTTGTTTTCCAATTTCATGTAATTTTTCAATAATAAAATTATAAAATGCATGATGAAAATAAACTAAGTGTCAAACAAGACACAACTTCTACTACATCATCCTTTATCAGTCTTCATGCTGCTACAAGATGCTCCATAATTGATATGTTCAAGTTTGGTGGAAACATCTTGGAACAAGAACCTGCATTTTGGATCATTCTACATCACAAAAGCCTTTATTGGAAAAGCATCCTTTCAACATTTCTTCCCATCTTTGTCTTGAAATAATTCTTTGCCCATAATCATTCCACCACCCATCCCTTTCCTTTTATGACTCCATCATGTGATTGTTCTTTCCTCATGTCAAACTTTAGTTTTGGAATATGTTTGCAAAATAAGACCAATGCCACAATCTATTAATTGTGTAGATCATACGGCCAAACAGGAGAAGTCATGGATCTTTCTTCCAAGAAAGAATTTTGCAAATCTAGAGCTATGCATGTTGGATAGTCAAACCTTGAGGGAAAATGGAAGGAATCGACTTTTAAAATGGAGAAAAAGATGAATTATGAAGTTTTTATTAAGTGTTGTAGGTGAATTAAATGCAAGTATTTGGTATCAAAATGAGGTGCAAGTCCATATATATACAAGAGAAGGACTTTCTTACTTAAAACCGAGGTTTCAAAATCCAATTACAAGTGCACTTGGGAAGGTTTATTATTTGAAATCGGGTTTTTATAGCCCACTTGCAAGTGGAGACTTCATTTATGCTTAAAAAATACTTGCAATTCAGTTTTTAAATTCCACTTGCAAGTTAGAAAGAGACTTCATTTATGCTTGGAAAAAACTTGAAACTAGGTTTTTAAAGTGCACTTGCAAGTAAGGGAAAAACTTAGCTCTTTTTTGAAAAAATAAACTCACAAATGGGATTTTTAATTCCATTTGCAAGTGGGGAAAATATGCATTCTTGAAGTTCTTTCTTTGGGGGAAAATCATGCATTTCAATTTGAATCATTTTGAGGAAGATAGATAATTTTTAACATCCGTGAGGCTAAGATAGCCTATGGGACAGCCTGCCAAAATTAAGCCAATTTTAGTAACTCGGTTCTTTTCTTGCGCAAGTTGATGATGAGAACCCCCAACTTCTCAATGCACTCCTCGCTGAATAGATTATGCCAAGAGTTGTCAGATAAAAAACCTACAAAATTGTCCATGCTCTCCTTATATGCATCACATTCTAAGATAAAGTGTTGTTGGGTTTCCATAGTCCCAGAATTGCAAAACATGCAAACTCTCTCCTCCCAAGCCTCTTTTAGCCTCTTCCACTACTCGGTCTCACAACGGAGTTGATGAGAATTGGTTCTCAACTGGACAATAAGAGTTTTAGCTCTCTAAGAAATTTTATCCCCTATGTACGCTTTTTGAAGTTGATCACACGAGGGGTTGAACTCATTGATGTAATATGTTTTCTTCCTTCCAAGCTCATTTCCCCAATTTATCTTGTAAAATTTATCCATAACGAAGACCTTTATATCTTTGTTATTTATGGGACACATATTGAAATAGATATTCCATTTACTCATCCACTTTATGTTTTGTTGCATCCATGTTTTTTTACTTTTGCACAATATATCATTAAAGACAACTTTAGGCCATCTACCTTCTTCCATTTTATCAATTCTTTTTAAATAGCTTATGAGACACACCATAGCAAGTGCCTCAATAGGGGAAGCCCCCATTTCACTTAGCAATATATCATATGGGACCATGCTTTTTATTTTAAACTTGCTAATGATCAAACATTTTTGGATTCCCTTCATTTTCTTCCATTGTGAGGATGAAGTGTTGTTGGCCCATAATTCACACCCATAAAGAACAACCGGCAGAACTAGAAGACCAAATAGAGTTTGAATAGTTTTCCAATCCCAAACTTCAGCCTCCTGACATCTATTTTAGAGATCATCAAGCACCTTCCAACCACCAAACATTCTTTTCTTTCTATATCCATCCCACATTAGGTTTTTGTTGAAGTCAATGCCAAGATATTTGTACTCCACCACTTCCTCAAGAATGTTTTCTTCTAAATATAACTTAAGATGATGTTATTTTTTACTCTTAGAGAAAACCATGACTTTAGTCTTGTTAATATTGACTTGCATTCCCACCATTCTCCAAAAATGCTCAAGGGAAAATAGGTGTAATTGCAAACCATAGGCAGATTTGGCAATCAAAATGAGGTCGTCCGCATAGACGAGAAACCTTATTAAATATTCTCCCAACTGAATACCCTCATCATTTTTCATGTTTAACCATTCTTCAAGTTTGTCGATATATAAGCCAAACAAAATAGGAGATAGAGGGAAACCTTGTTTGACCCCAATATCGCTCCTAAAACATTCAGAAATGTCGACTGAAGTTCTGATTTTGACTTTTACCTCTTCGTACATCCTATGAATAACAACTCTAAGATGCATAGGGATCTCTAATTCTTCCATTCTGGGCCAAAGCTTGTCCCTAGGGACGGTGTTGAAAGCCTTTCTAAAGTCAATAAAATAAATAAAAAAACCCATCCTTTTTCTTCCATTCTTTTTTGATTATGTGTCTTAGAGTAATACAGTGATCAACTATCGAGTGCTTTGGTCTAAAACTAGCCTGCCCTTTTGCCTGTTTATGATTTTCTTTAGCCCATTTACTGATTCTATTTCTATCATGCTACCAAATAATTTTTCAAACAAAGGATTGATTATTATGGTCCTATAGTTGGAGGGATTATTGACATCACTACTCTTAAAAAGGGGTATGGCAAGGCTGATTGTCCAATCTTTAGGGAACCCATGTTGACTGATACTATTGAAAATTTTCATAATGTGTGGTGCAAGGGTTTTCATGCCCCACTTGAGATATTCTGCTTGAAGTTCAACCAAGTCCTTGGCCTTACCACTACCCATATTTTTAATACCCATCTCTACCTCTTGCTCGGTGAAAAGATTTGACATATTGCTAACAAAGGGTGGTAGGCCCACCTCACCTTCTTGTTCGTACAATTTCCTAGCATAATCAAGCCATTGAGTGGCTGTAATATTATTTTCTATTTGTTTCCTTCTTGGCTGAAGTTCCTTCCAAAAAAGTTTGGGGTTATTTTTGCTAAGGAAAATTATCTCATCTCTCCTTGTGACCATAAAATCATCTTTTTCTCTCTTTAAAATATGCTTGTAAACTTTAATGTCACTATTTGTTTTATTTGACTCTCTGAGATTCCTCCTAGCCATTTTGCATTCCTTGTCAAACCGCGCATTGACTGGAAAATAGTTTGTTTCAGACTTTCTTATATTTGTTCTTTTTCACTTTGAAAGAGCCTTGTGGATCAGACTTGTTAAAGTATAACTATTAACATCGTGCCCTTGAATGTTCTCTTCCTTACAGATTCTCTCAAGTGCATCCCTGAAGATGCAACCATTTTCAGAAGTCAAAAGGATTTTTCCTTGTGAAAGTGAGTGTTGAGGGGATTGAGTTTGTGTCCCAAGCTCCCTATCCTCAGCTAACAAAAAGTTTATGTACAACAATATATGATTAGATTTGAGGTCACATATGTGTTCCCCAATTACAACATCCTCGATTTTCTCATATAGATTGTGTGAACACATTGCATAATCAACCATGCTCACACCATTATACGTGTTGCAAGTGAAGAATGTGTTTTTTTTTTTAAAACAATACTCTCAAACAATAAAATCCACAAATCTCTTTTTCAGAACCAAAAATATGAAGATAAAGAAGTCTTCAACTTCGAAGAAAATCCCCAAATCCTTGTTGATTCAAAATTTGAAAAAGATCTCCAAATTGCAGTTATATAGGCAACAAAAAATTAACTAAATCTCCTCTACGATCAATGCATTTTCAGTCCTCCATAGCCCTTTGAAAAATGTCCACGAATGAAAACTGAGATTCTTTAAAATAGCAACCTCCAAGATTGATTCAAACATAAAAAATAGGGTTTATAATTGTTGTTGCAATCCAACTTGCAATGCTTGAAAAAATTGGCACTTCTAGAGGAAAAAACAGTTTAAACAAAATAATACAAGCTTATAAATGAATTGAATCTACCCTAGGTCAGGATTTAGAAACATCATCCCAACTTGGAATGATTATTTTCTTTAAAAATCGCTTGCATTTCTCTAGACAAGGTTTGAAAATGACATTGCAGGTGAAACCGCAACTCACAAATATGACTCCTTCATTTGCATCAGACTTTGAGAGTCATATTACGAGCATTGAAGTTTTTAAAAGGGAAAATAAATAATGGAGTTAGGATTTAGAAGCCCAACTACATACCCAACATCTTTTTAAAACAACTATTCTTCCTTAGACATGCATCAACAAACTTTTTTTACTATGTTGCAAGCATTTTAATATTTTAAAGTTATCAAGAAGGTTTGTATTCAGGATTTTAAAGCTCGACTACATCTAAACTTTTCATTTAAAATACACTTGAAATGCCTTGTAAAAATAGTTATTAAGAGCATGGATGGGGTTTATAACATCACTTTCAAGTATTCATCCTTTAGAGAAGTCATGTAATTGGGCTTTTAAAGCCCACTTGCAGGTGTAGATTTCCATTATAATTACATATGTCCTAAATTGTAATGTTGGACTTTAATTCTCTCATTGCAAGTGAATGGTACCTAAAACAATATGTGACGACTTATAAAAAGAACAACAAAATTAATTAAGAAGCCTATGGTGGACTTTTGGTTTCATATCGCAAGCTTTTAAATAAAGAAAAATAACTTGAAGTCGAGTTTTACAACCCCACTTGCAAGTAACTTAATTCTTTATTTTCTCTTAGAATATAGCTTAGAATTAAGCTTGTGATAGCTCGAAATAACCATGATTTGAAAATAAATAGACCAAAAATAAAAACAAAGACAAAAATAAAAATCTAATCAAGAAATATCAAACAAAGACTAGAAGATTACCAAAAGATGAGAACTTGCAGTTAGGAAAGAAAAGCTTGACTTTTGCAAGAAAAATAAAGAAAAACTCGACATAAATCTTTGAAAATGACATCTTTAGGATGAAAAACTTAGGCCAAGTCAAGGTTTAATCAATTTCCTTTGAAAAAAAACTTAAAAATACTAAACTTAGAGAATTATAACTATGAATTTGTGCAAAATTTCATAGGCTTGACTAATTTTGTGAATACAAGATTGAGAACAACAATTGGCTCTAACTGGGAAACATAGCTCGTTTGTTCTTAGAAACAATGAGGAATGTAGAATCTAGATCTCTAAGTGCCTTAGTATCCATTGCGCTACAAATTCAAGCATTAAAGACACAAAATGATTAAAAGGATGACGTGACCGATGCAAAACAAACCTAATTAAAAAAAAACACAAACTTGTATAAACACGCTTATCAAAAATAAAGAAAACCTAGAAAATTAGAAGTAGCCAGAAATGAAACCTTTTAGATGAACAAATTCGTTGGCTCAGCAAAATAAATGCCTTTTTTCAGTAGCTTGCAGTGCCTTGCATGTTCAGAGGTGACTTTATATAGATGAACCATGAACAATGGTACCCAAATTTGATGTAGAACTCCTTTAAAAACATGAAAAAAAACATCTTCCTCTTCTAATGAAATAAATGTATTGTTTCCCCAAAATGAATCCATAGATTTGAATTTTTCCCTGTGAACTGCAAATGGTTATTTTTCTTCTTCTTCAAATGTATCTCCATGCTCAAGTACAAGTAGAATATCTACCTTCTCATTAGCATCTAATCAAGCAATATTTCTTATGGGACATCCCCTTGATCATACAAAGATTGAACTCTTCTTGCATGTTGCAACTTCAACAACCGATTCCTCAACCAAGGTAACCTTATGGTGGTTGTAAAGACTTTTCTCATGTGATTCAAATGAAGATACAATTGTATCACATACCTCTGTATGTTTCTCACAAACTTCAAAGTTGGGAAAGTCTTGATTGTGTTGGATATTGCTAATGCAATGGGAAGACTGTTGATACATTTAATATGTTTAATCACTACATTGAGTGATGCTAGAGTTGTTGTTGTTTTCATTAGTGTTTTGTCACTGATGTCAACATATGTTTTTGTGAAGAGAACAGGTTGAGTATTACAATGTACAGACATTGTACGGATGTTTCATAATGTGCGAAGTCTGATGAGAGTACAAGAAGATGTTGCGATCTTATATCCAAGATTGCATCATGTAATATTGTGTATTGGATGAGTTACAAATGTTTTGGTGGAGACTAGTTACTGAACTGTGACAATGGAAGTTAACAGAGTGAGTCTCTGTGTTTCTGGTATATCTTACAGAAGGTATGGATTCAGTGTATGCGAGCTTAAGGGATGACAGACAAGGCATTGGAGAATGTTTTTTGATCAGCACAAAGTATGGAATGGTGGATGATGTCAGCTGTGGTGTGTGATATGGAGAAGACTCATTTAGGAGCCGACTTTAGATATGTAGCGTGCATTTTGGTTGGGGAATGTAAATTAAGGATGTTAGTCCTTAATTATTGTAATGTAATCATTGTATACTGGTTTTAGATACCCTGTGTATCTTAGCAAGGGTTTTTTTTTTTTTTTGTATATTAGGAAAGCCTAATCGGTCGACCTGATCATGTAGAATGTAACAGAGTATATATGTAAGATATTTTCCTTTGGAAAAGATATGGATGAGATTTATGTGATGTGAAAAAGAATTGTGAAAGCTGCGAGCTTGTGTCTGTTGGATGTAGAGCAGAGGATTACCTGTGTACTTCATTGGAATTGATCAAGCAAAGATAGTTTCTATCGAATAGTTCAAAAGATTGTGTATTTCTTCATATACACTTGTGTTGCGAACAATGAGTTTTGAAGGTGGATTTAACCTTCTTTGGGTAGTGAGCCTGGACAATGAGCCCACCCTTCTTTCTTGAATCCTAACATGATCTATTCTCTAACAAGGATTGTGTACTGTAATGTTTTAATAAGCTCCTAACAGGGCTAGATCATCTAACAAGGATACTATACTCTCAGTACATCATTAGTGGGTGTTAATTTCCACTAGGGTTTTACCGTTAACAAGGTTTCCTCAACAAAAAAATATTGTGTTGTTGTGTTGGCATTCATTGTGTTCATTGGATTTGATATTTCTACTATTCAAAGTTTAAATTATAATAATCTATCATACAACTGAGTCAGCCCCCCCCCTCTTAGTTGTATTGTGGACTGTTATTCCTAACAATTGGTATCAGAGCTATTGGTCCTTAGAGAGAAATCTTAACTACTTGAGGTGATGTTGGAGATGGGGTTCTATAGGAAGGATAGTCCAAAATTTGATCCTGAAAACTTTGACAATTGGAAGAACAAGATGTGAACTCATTTGATATGTTTGGGCATCGACTACTGGTTGATTACAAAGAATAAGGTAGCTATGAAGACTGAGAATGAATTTCCATCAACTACTGATGATGAAAAGAAGCTATTCTCATACAACATGGTCACAAGGGAAGCACTGATCAGTGCACTCTCTGAAGGAGAATTTACTAAAGTTAAAGACTTGGATTCGACACACCAAATTTGGACAATATTAGAAGCATTGTATGAAGGAGACGAGTTTAAAAAGAGAGCGAAGTTACAGAATTGGAAAACAAGGATGGAGAAGCCACAAATGAAGGATGATGAAAGTGTTAGAGCTTATGTACAAAGAGTTACATAGGTTTTGATTGGAATAAGAAATTGTGGAGGCACCTTTGAAGAGGAAGAATTTATTTTGAAGATTATTAGATCATTGACACCTATTTACAAGACCAAGATTCAGGATATAGAAGAGATTATACCTTTGACTCTGAACTTTTGCAAAGAAATGTTGATTGCAAAGCTAACTACTTTTGAAGCTGCAAAAATGGGATATTCTGTACCTAAAGTTGAATCTACATTTAAGGCATCTGCACATAAGAAGACAATGTCTGCACTTCTGAGTACTAGTAGTGAGAACCTAAAAGAAGAGCTTGAAGAATATGTTGAAGAATGGGAATAAATACTAGTAGAAGAAAGAAAGATGGATGAACTTCTTGCATTGATCACTAGGAGAGAAAAGAGAGGTAAGGGTAAATTTGAAGGAAAGTTACCTTTGAAATGTTTTTCATGCAATAAGATAGGTCACTTTGCATCTAGATTTCCTACAAGAGTTCCTAAGCACAAGCCTAAGTTTTTCAATTCTAAGTATTCAAAGGATAAGGAATGATATTATGCTAGTGAAGGTATTTTTGATGATGATGATGACTTAGATTATGAGGAGATTGGATTTGTTGCTATTAAAGATGAACCAATACATGAGGAAAAGGCTTTAGTGTCACATGTTGATAAGAAATATGAATGAATCATAGACAATGGTTGTTCACATCATATTACTAGAGACAAAAACAAGTTTTTTAAATTAGTGAAGTATGATGGTGGTGTTGAAATATTTAGAGACAATCTTTCTAAACCTATCATAGGTGTAGAATCTATTACTCTGGATGGAAAGACTAATACTGATAATGTACTACTTGTTGATGGACTTAAGCATAACTTATTGAGTGTTGGACAACTGATGGACAAAGAGTTTTAATTACAATTCAATGATGGTAAATGTTTTATCAGAAGTAAGGCAGGAAAGCTAATTGCAACTGGTACTAAATCTAGAGGTAATATATTTGAATTAAATACATCTGGAGCCTCTTGTTTTGTTGTGAAGGTAGATGATAGTTGGTTATGGCACATAAGATTTTTTCATGTTAATTTTGATAACATTGTGAAGGAAAGTTTGACTAATGCAATAAGAGATCTACTGAATATTGTGAAACCATCTAACACTGTATGCAGAGAATGTGTTATGGGAAAATAGACTAGAAGCAGTTACAAAAGCAAAGCATATACATCAAAAGGAAAGTTAGATCTGGTACATATAGACCTATGTAGATCTACAAGGACAAGATCATACTATAGTGAAAGGTATTTCATACTTTTTGTTGATGACTTATCTAGAATGATGTGGTTACTTGAAAGAGAAATCAGAAGCATTTGATAAATTCAAGATATTCAGAGCAAAAGTAGAGAATGAATCAAGTTTAAAGATAAAATGTTTGAGGTCAGACAGAGGTGGAGAGTTTACTTTAGAATTATTCAATTCATACTATGAAGAGCATGAAATACAAAGATAGACATATGCTCCTAGGACTCCACAATAGAATGGGATAGCAGAGCAAAGAAACGTGACTATACTTGATGCTACTAGGACAATGTTGCTTGAAGGAAATGTATCTCATTTGCAATGGAGAGAAGCTGTTGGGACAATAGTGTACAACTTGAACATAATTCAAATCAGAGAAGGTGCAAGTAAGACTCCCTATGAACTATGGTTTGATCATACTCCTACTGTAAAATATTTTAGAATATTTGGTAAAAAATGTTATAACAAGAGAGATGATGAGATAGGGAAGTTTGATGCTAGAAGTGATGAAGGAATTTTCCTTGGTTATTCTATTAAGAGCAATGCTTACAAATGTTTCAATTTGAGATTAAAGAAGATGATTGAAAGTAACAATGTGAAGATAAATGAAAGGTTTCAGATACAAGAGAGAATGTATGACTATAATCAAAATATAGAGATCAAAGAGGTTACTTCTATAGAAGAAGAAGAACTTATTGAGGTTGAATGTGAAAATGAGACTTGTGATGATGACACAAATGAGGCTACTGAGATTCTTAAGACTCTGAGGTATCTAAAGAATAATTATCCTAAAAATCAAATTATTGGTAACACTAATCAAGGAGTAATGACTAGATCAAAGGCTAGAGAAGAAATTTGTTTGATTTCTCAAGTTGAACCAAAGACTACAAATGAAGCTTGTAGAGATGAACCCTAGATTAATGCTATGAAGGAAGAGTTAGATCAGATAAAGAAAAATAACACTTGGAAATTGGTTCCTAGACCTAAAGATAAAAATGTAATAGGAACTAAGTGGGTTTTGAGAAACAAAATGAATTAAGGAGTTGTTGTAAGAAACAAAGCAAGATCGCTATGTAAGGGTTACTCACAACAAGAAGGCATAGATTTTGAAGAGACATTTTCTCATGTTTCTAGGATAGAAGCTATGAGATTATTCTTGGCTTATGTTGCATATAAGAACTTCAAGGTATATCAGATTGATGTGAAATTTGCATTCTTGAATGGGGATCTTGAAGAAAAAGTGTATATAGAACAACCTGATGGATTTCCTCTATGTGAAGATGGAGACATGGTATGCAAGTTGAAGAAGGCACTGTATGGGCTGAAGCAAGCTCCAAGGGCTTGGTATGAAAGGTTAGACAAATACTTACTTTGAATTGGATTCAGAAAAGGTAATGCTGATAGTAATTTGTATTTAAGAACTAGTGAAGATGGAGTTTTGATAATAGAAGTTTTTGTTGATGATATTATCTTTGGAGGCAATGATGAATTGTGTGAGAAATTATCTAAAGAGATGGAAAATGAATTTGAGATGTCCATGGTAGGAGAAATGAAATTATTTTTTGGACTACAAATAAATCAGAGTAAGAATGGAATTTTTATTTCTCACACTAAATATCTTAAATAAATGTTGAAAAAGTTTGGAATGGAAGACTGTAAACCGGTTGGTACACCCATGGTGACTGGTAATAAGCTGACAAATAATGATGAATCAAAGTGTGTTTTTCAGACCAAGTATAGATTAATGGTTGGAGGATTACAATATCTAACTCACACCAAATCAGATAACTCTAATGTTGTTGGGATTGTGGCTAGATATCAGGTAGAACCTAAAGAGACACACCTAGCTACTATGAAAAGGATACTTAGATATCTAAAAGGAACAATGGACTATGGCTTACGGTATGATAGAAATGATAGCTTTTAACTTCATGCTTATACTAATTCTAATTGGGCAGGAAATATTGATGATAGGAAGAGTACTAGTGGAGGTGTATTTTTCCTTGGGAAAAAGTTAGTTTCATGGCTAAGTAAGAAGCAATATTGTATAGCTCAATCTACTGCTAAATCAGAGTATGTTGATGCTGCTATTAACTGCACTCAAATTGTTTGGATGAAACAAATGCTAAAGGCTATTGGAATAAATTTTGATGAACCAATGGTTATCTATTGTGATAACACCAGTACAATGAACATGTCATTGAATCCTATGATGCACTCTAAGACTAAGAATATTTCTATTAAGTATCACTTCTTGAGAGATAAGGTAGCAAAGAAGGAAATAAAGTTGGAATACATTAGCACAAAGGAAAAAATTGTAGATATCTTTACAAAACCATTGCCAAAAGATACCATTGAATATCTCAGAGGTATGCTTGGGGTGCAGGCCCCTCCTATTCAGAATTAAATGATGCAAGGATGCATCTGTCTAGAGGTTTTCAAAGCCTTATCATATTCTAAACTTGATGTAGGGATCTACTCCTTAGGGGGAGTGATCATGGAAGATAGGTGTTGAAGATAGTTGATGACTTATGGCACCCTTTTCCATTGCTATCAAAGGGGGAGAGTTGCTATGAGAAAATATGTATAGTATGGGGAGATTGTATGGAGTATACTATGAGAGTACTGTTTGGCTACATAACTTTGGATTGATAAAACTTTGGGTTAATAGATTTTCCCATATGTTGACATCAATGCCAAAGGGGGAGATTATTGGATATTGCTAATGCAATTGGGAGAATGTTGATACATTTAATATGTTTAATCACTGTGTTGAGTGATGCTAGAGCTGTTGTTATTGTCATTAGTGTTTTGTCACTGATGTCAACATATGTTTATGTGAAGAGAACAAGCTGAGTATTACAGTGTACAGACACTATACAGATGTTTCAGAACGTGTGAAGTTAGATGCTTTGCTACTACCTTCACTGATGGTGCCTTAATAGAAATATTCTTTGGTGATTAAACTATTTTTTTTTTAATTCCCACCAATAGGACTACGAACCCGCTTGCTTATATTATTATCTTCCCAGAAAGAATGAGATCATCTTTGATTCCAATTGCCAAAGTTTGTGTAACTACAAGAGTAGCGGGGGTTTCTCTTCTTAACATAAAAATGACTTCAGAATTTGAGTGTTGACAAAGAAACACTTAAAAAAATTATACCTTTAGGATGAGCAACAAATGGAATTCTTCGTGTCAACTTGTTGAAATGAGAAACAAATTCATGCGTAGGCACGTGGTACACCTTCTTCAACTAAGCCAAAAAAGCATGTGCATCTTCAAGAGGCTTGAACCTTTCTTTAAACTTGGCTATGAGAGTAACCTAGTTTGTGATAGTCTATGGTGCAAGATGGTAAAACCAGTCAACAACCACACCTTGGAGAGTTTTCACGAAGAACCTTACATACATTTCGTCATATTCAACACCACATAAAATGTAAAAAGAAACAATATGTTCATCAAGATGTTGTTTTGCATCACCAAAGAACTTCACAGAATTATTTCATGAGCCATCACAAAGAGCATGTAGAGGTATGGTCAAATTCAACAGACCAAAAGCATTTCCCCGCTAACCTTGAGAAGCCATTTCCATGCCCTTGGTGAAAGATCAAAAAACTACAAGAAATATAATTATAATGAAATAATTATAATGAATAGGACACGAGTATACTTCAAATGAAAGTGTCAAGTTTTTGAATGCGTATCGTGTCCCCAACAAAGTCACCAAAAAATGTTGGGTGGAAATTTTGTAAGTTGCCGTGACTACAACTTACAAAATTGTGGATGTTATGAAACCAACATTATTTAGGATCAATTGCAAAATAGTGTTTCCAGCCACAAAATATGAGACACAGTATCTCCTACTTCTCAGGGAAGGCTCCCCCCTCTTATTGCTACTGGAATAAAAAAACACTTAACTACTATTTACACTAAGCTAAATCAGGGTGGGACATTCATCCTATTCTCTTATTTTAGAATATATGTTACTATTACAATACAATCTTAGAGTAATAGTGTAACTCACTTACAACGTATCTTTTAGAGAAATAATTCCTATAAACAGAAGGTTAGATGTAAGAATAATCTTCAGAGTAGTAGCACTTTATGTAACCAAGAAACTCATGAAAGCTCAAGTTTTTCCATGGCTCCTTATGATATTTTGAGAATAAGAATGAAACAAGTGTATCTCAAAATCTCCAACACATATTTCACCTTACATGCATAAGCCATGAAGCAACATAAAGTCTGTAAGTGGTTCCCTTTCTTGAGTGTCTTATTTTAATCTTGTTAGAATAATTGAGAGGGGGTGAATCAATTGAATTAGTTATCCTACAGTCCCAAACTATTTCAAAAATTTATGCGGCTCGGTCACATAAAATATCAATCTATCTGTTCACTTCACCAAATACCAGTAATTATCCAAACTATGATTACCGATTAAATCAACTATGCAGTATGTAAAGTATGATATCAAAAAAATCATAACAAATAAAACATAACATAATGATTTAACATGGAAACCCTACTAAGGGAAAAACCACTTGGGACTGGTAACATAAAATATCAATCCGTCTGTTCACTTCACCGAATACTAGTAATTATCCATACTGTGATTACCGATTAAATCAACTATGCAATATGTAAAGTATGATAACAAAACACTCATAACAAATAACACATAACACAATGATTTAACATGGAAACCCTACTAAGGGAAAAATCACCTGGGACCGGTAACCCAAAATAATTCACTCTTCTTAAGTGAGCTTGATTAGGAGCTGATGAAGGGTGCTCCCCTTAATACCACAAACACATAACAGATATAGAGAAACAACAACAATATGCAAGAACAGAAAATTGGCTTCTTATTATCTCCACAAATGTGGAATTACAAACTTTCAGAATTACAATATGCAAAGCCACATGGGCATTCCCTTACAATATTCTGTAGGACAAAGCCTCGAACTATTACCCAGATCTACTACCCAGAACTATTCTGAACTGCCTAAGACAATAATACAGCCTTCCTTATATAGGCAATTATCCACCGCCTGGGAAGGTTCCAGAATTTTAGCCAATAAGGCCGACCAAACTTAGAATTATTTTATTTTACATTTTATTACATCATAGTCGGCTCAAGATAACCTTTGAAACCCGAACAGAAATTTTGAAGAAAATTATTTTCTGCCATTTCGGGTGGCCCAACTTCCGAAGACCATAAGTCATCACCAGTTGACTCGATCGGCTATTATAACCCCATTTCGGAAACGCCACGAAGCGCTCTACAGGCTTGACTGGCGCAAGCGCCCGTCACCCAAATTTTCGACCTCATCCGGGGCCTCTAAAGCCTTCAAAACTGAGTTCAAAGTTTCTGTACCCTACTGCCAATACCGAAAATCTTCAATATCTTCCAATATACACTTGATCTGGCAATGAAACTTTACTAGCAGACTTAGACGACCAAAATGAACCTCCAAGAAAGAAATCAGATCATTCTGAGCACATGCAAAAATTACCAAAAATAGTAACTTTCCATAAATAGCAGCTCTGCACTAAAATAGCCCTTATTGAAAATAAAAATAAAAATATTTTTGGGTGATGCAAGATTGCTCTTACACCCAGGATGCTCCTGCATCAGACACCCAGGGTAATTTGAGAAGTGACCCTGTCACGACTCAGGTGTGCAAAGGAAAACCAAGACAGTTAACCTCCTCCTTTGTTAGCCACGATGAATCTTCTACAGGTCGTCCTTTCCATTTGACCAAATACTCTTCATATGTCCTATTCCTTGTGCTTCTACCAACATGACTGTCCAATATGTCTTCGATCTCCTTAGTGTCTGAACTAGTTGCTGGAATACTCCACTGTGTTGTTGTGATCTCATCTTCAACACCTCCTTCATGATACTCTGTCAGATCTGAAATGTTAAACACTGGTGAAATATTCAGCTCAGTAGGCAATTCTACCTCATATGCATTTCCTGAATCATGTTTCTTCAGTATCCTACATGGTCCAAACTTCTTCATTTTCAGCTTGTTATATGTACCAACTGGAAACCGCTCCTTCCGCAAATGAACCATGACTTCATCACCAACTTGAAATTCCTTATACCTCCTTTTCTCATCTACCTTAGCCTTATACTGTGCGTTCATTTTGGTAATATGCTTCCTCACCTCTTCATGGATGTTCTTCAAGTGTTCTGCAAAATCTTCAGCTTCAGCACTACTTATTTCTCCTTTATCTATCTTCCTCAATTCAGATGCATTTCTTGGACTACTTCCATATACAATCTGGAATGGTGATTTACCAATGCTCCTGTTGACAGAATTATTGTATGCAAATTCCGCCTGTGGTAAAATCAAATCCCATCCTGTTGGAATATCTCCAACCAAACATCTCAGCAAATTTCCCAAACTCCTATTCACCACCTCTGTCTGTCCATCAGTCTGTGGATGATGTGATGAACTGAACTTCAAATCTGTCTTCAACTTCTTCCACAACGTACGCCAGAAATATCCAACAAACTTAGTGTCCCGATCTGAAACTATGGTCTTTGGCAAACCATGAAGTCTCACTACTTCTCTGAAAAATAATTCTGCTACATGAACAGCATCATTAGTCTTCCTGCAGGGAATGAAATGTGCCATCTTTGAAAATCGGTCAACTACTACAAAAATTGAATCATGTCCCCGCTGTGTCCTCGGTAAACCAAGAACAAAGTCCATGCTGATATCCTCCCAAGGCTTCTCTGGTACGGGTAATGGCTGATACAACCCTGTATTCTGCTTCACTCCTTTCTCCATCTGACATACTCTACAACTCTGTACAAACTTCTTCACATCTTGCTGCAATTGTGGCCAATAATAATTCTCACCAACCAAAGCAAGGGTTTTATCACGACCAAAATGTCCAGCCAATCCTCCACTATGCTTCTCCTTGATGAGATTCTCCCTCATAAAACTTCGTGGAATGCACAACTGATTCCCTCTGAATAGCATATCATCCTAGATGATGAAATCCAACCATTTCATCCTGTCTAGAGTAACAGGTTCTGCACAAGCTTTCCAAGCTTCACCAAAATCAGAATCCTCTGGATACAAATTCTTGAGTTCCTTGAACCCAACCACTTCAATCTGCATTTCTGTCAGCAATAGTTGCCTTCTGCTAAGAGCATCTGCAACCCTATTAGACTTTCCACTCCTATGTTTCAAAATAAATGTATAACTCTGCAAAAACTCAACCCATTTCAAATGCCTTTGATTCAACTTTCCTTGACTATTCAAATATTGCAAAGCTTGATGATCAGTGTACAAAACAAACTCCTTAGGAAGCAGATAATGTCTCCACTTCTTTAATGCCTGAACTATAGCATAAAATTCTTGATCATAAACAGAATATTTCCTCTTGGCGTCATTTAACTTCTCACTGAAATAAGCAACAGGTTTACCTTCTTGGCTCATAACAGCTCCTATTGCAGTACCACTAGCATCACAATCTACTTGAAACACCTTATTAAAATCTGGAAGTGCTAAAACAGGTTGTTCTGTAACTTTTTGTTTCAATAATTGAAAACTCTTTTTTGCCCCATTAATCCACTTAAACTCTTTTCTATCCCCTCTCATTGTTTCAGTCAAGGGTCCACAAATACTGCTAAAATTTTGGATAAACTTTCTGTAAAAGCTAGCCAAGCCATGAAAAGATCTTACCTCAGTAGCACTCATTGGAGTAGGCCATTCAAGGATAGCCTGTACCTTCTCTGGGTCCATTTTTAGACCTTCTGCTGAAACTACAAATCCCAAATACACTAACTCTTTCTTCACAAAACTGCACTTCTTCAAATTAATCAACAATTTCTCATCTCTCAACTTCTCAAACACCATACGAATATGCATCATATGCTCATCCAATGTCTTGCTAAAGATCAAAATATCATCTAGGTAAACAATGACAAACTTACCCAGAAATTCTTTCAGAACCTCGTTCATGAGCCGCATGAAAGTGCTCGGTGCATTGGTTAGCCCAAAAGGCATGACTAACCACTTATACAGTCTTTCCTTTGTCTTGAAGGCAGTCTTCCATTCATCTCCTTCTCTGATCTGAATCTGATGACATCCACTTTTCAGATCTATCTTTGAGAAATACACAACTCCACTCAAACAGTCCATAATATCATCCATTCGTGGCAATGGAAACTTGTACTTGATTGTGATCTTATTTATTGCCCTAGAATCTGTACACATCCTCCATTCTCCATTCTTCTTTGGTGCTAATACCGCTGGTACAACACAGGGACTCAGACTCTCACGGATCAATCCTTTCTGTAACAATTCATGTACTTGTCTGTTCAACTCCTCACTTTCTGCAGGTGTCATTCTGTGTGCTGCCTTATTCGGCAAACTCGCTTCTGGGATCAAGTCCATCTGATGACTGATCTTCCTGACTGGTGATAATCCATCAGGCACGTTATCGGATACAATATCCTGAAACTCATTCAACAAATCTGCAACTTCTACAGGAACATCTTCTACTTCCTCTTTACCAGCTTTTGGAATTAAAGCAAAACATACATGCTCATGCCTCATACCATCTAGGAAATTTCTTCCATCAACAAAAGTTATCCTTGCATTACCACATACCTTTTCTTCAGTCTCCTTCAATGGTTTTAGCTTATGTCGCACTCCATCCTTTGTCAGGGAATAGGTATTCGCACGACCATCATGTACAGCACATCTGTCAAACTGCCAGGGTCTACCCAACAACATATGACATGCATCCATAGATATGATATCACACAATACCTCATCTTGGTATCTGCCAATCTTGAACTTCACTAGGCATTGTTCATTGACCATGACCTTGTGGTCATCCTGTACCCAGGCAATCCGATATGGATGTGGGTGTTTCTGTCTCTTGAGCTTCAACTTTGTCACCATCTCTTCTGACACCAAATTGTCAGTGCTTCCACTATCAATAATCACATCACAACATTTACCTTCGCACTTGCACCTGGTGCGAAACAGGCTCCTCCTTTATTCAGGTTCATTCTCACCACTCAACAGGACTCTTCTGTTAATCAACGTTTCTCCTCTTTCAGAATCTTTAGAATTTGATGATCTGGCATCTTCATCTACATGTGCAACTCTAGCCTGGCCTTCATTTCTCCTGTCTGTTCTGCCTTGGCACTGAGGACATTCAAATGCCCTATGACCTTCTTCTCCATAGTGAAAACATGTTCCACGGAAGCCACCTCTTCCAGATCCTTGTCCTCTTCCTCTTCCTCTATGATCTCTATTATTCTGATCCTGGAAGCGATTGGAATTATTTCCTCACTGATTTTGACTGCTACTGGCCTCATCCTTCTTTTTCGGATCTTCATTTCGGCCACCGTATGACCGTCCACCAGATCGTCCACCGCAACCTCTTCCATTTTGTCTACTCTCAAACTTCTTGTTTAGCTTTTCCTCTACTTTTAGGGCAAACTGGTATGCCTCTTCAATACTGTTCATTCGAACCAGATTCAACTCCTCCTGAATGCTTGGCCTTAACCCATTAAGGTATCGGGCAACTTTCTCCTTATCAGCTTCGGCATGGCCTGTTTTGATGAGGAGTCGATAGAACTCCTCTGTATACTCCTGAACAAATTTTCCTGCTTGCTTCAAACTTTGCATTTTCTTCAGTAGGTCAAGCACATAATCAACAGGAATGAACTGTCGCTTCAATTTATCCACCATCCGATCCCATCTTGTGATTTTATCTTTCCCTCTTCTATTTCGCTCTAATTGAATTTCTTGCCACCAGATCTTCGCATGACCTTTCAATCTGGCCTTCGCAAATTTGACCCTATCAGGATCCTCAACATCTTCGTACTCAAAATATTTCTCACATTCATTGATCCAGTCAATCAGTTCCTCTGGGTTAAGATTTCCAGAAAATGTAGGAACCTCAATCTTAGGTCTTTTCCCAATCTTGGAAATCGCCCGAAAAAGTCTTTCTTCCTCCTGGTTCACAATTTCAACTTCTCCTTCTTGATATTCTTCTTCGGCTTCATCCTCACTTTCGTCTCTGACATTAAGATTCATTCCTCTACGAATCTCTTCTTGCAATGCTCGCACTTGTCTTTGCAACTCTCTAACCTCAGGTGTCACAACACCAGGTCTTCCACCACGTTCTCTTCGTGGAGGCATTTTCGCGATGCGCACTGAAACCCTAACCACGGTCCTGGTGCAAACTGCCTCACAGTCGGTGATCTGTTTACACACTCAAGAACCCCTGCTCTGATACCACCTGATGAAGGGTGCTCCCCTTAATACCACAAACACATAACAGATATAGAGAAACAACAACAATATGCAAGAACAGAAAATTGGCTTCTTATTATCTCCACAAATGTGGAATTACAAACTTTCAGAATTACAATATGCAAAGCCACATGGGCATTCCCTTACAATATTCTGTAGGACAAAGCCTCGAACTATTACCCAGATCTACTACCCAGAACTATTCTGAACTGCCTAAGACAATAATACAGCCTTCCTTATATAGGCAATTATCCACCGCCTGGGAAGGTTCCAGAATTTTAGCCAATAAGGCCGACCAAACTTAGAATTATTTTATTTTATATTTTATTACATCATAGTCGGCTCAAGATAACCTTTGAAACCCGAACAGAAATTTTGAAGAAAATTATTTTCTGCCATTTCGGGTGGCCCAACTTCCGAAGACCATAAGTCATCACCAGTTGACCCGATCGGCTATTATAACCCCATTTCAGAAACGCCACGAAGCGCTCTACAGGCTTGACCGGCGCAAGCGCTCGTCACCCAAATTTTTGACCTCATCCGGGGCCTCTAAAGCCTTCAAAACTGAGTTCAAAGTTTCTGTACCCTGCTGCCAATACCGAAAATCTTCAATATCTTCCAATATACACTTGATCTGGCAATGAAACTTTACTGGCAGACTTACACGACCAAAATGAACCTCCAAGAAAGAAATCAGATCATTCTGAGCACATGCAAAAATTACCAAAAATAGTAACTTTCCATAAATAGCATCTCTGCACTAAAATAGCCCTTATTGAAAATAAAAACAAAAATATTTTTGGGTGATGCAAGATTGCTCTTACACCCAGGATGCTCCTGCATCAGGAGCCAACCCTGTTAAAGGTTACAATTGACACTATTAGGTGTGACCTGGTTAGAGGATTTATCACTAACAGTTAACTCTTAACCAACATTCACTATGGGGTCAACAAGATAACAATTTACTTTCATTGAATGTCATAGGGTAATACAATAAGATTGTTAAGTCCACTCAGTTAAGAGATTTTTTGAATCAATGGTTAAATCGATACACTTCTGATCTTATTCAAATACAACTCAATTCTAAATATTCAGATCTATTCTATGCTCATAAAATCCTTTGATCATTAATCAATTCACTTCCTTAATATTTCTCAGCTTACTTCACTTGATAAATATTTCTTTGACGCTCGGTAATGTCTGCAACTCGGTTATGTCTGTAACCAATTTGATCAGGAATGCATGAATAAAATCTTCACACGAAATCTCTACACTCTATTTTTTCAGCATGTTTTAATAATGAAACTCATATCTCTTAAATAGATAAGTAAACCATTTTCATATCAACCATAGGATTTTGCCTCTTAATCTCCTTTGTCAATTTTTCTACTTAAACCTTCCTTGGAAGATGTGTCCTTAACACATTTCAATCTCATCCTTTAGATCGTCTATGAATTATGTTAGTCATGGATCTCATAACTAACTTCATCATTTACCTCAAAATCATAACAAATTCTAGCTCATCAATTTCAGTCAGTTGTTCTTAGCATTTAATGTTTTCATCCATACTTAGTTAATACTGAAATGCATCGGTGATAACTAAATCGGTTATTAATGTTAGGAATAAGGTGTCTCAACCTTGGATAATTCCTATTCTTATTATTTATTTTGTAAAATGTATTTCTTGCAAATAATGTAATTAAGTGTGAGTGTACATTTCTGGTTGGCATGTTGATGTGTCACTCCACTTGATGTGTCGGCATCTTGAATTGTGTGTAAGGAGATCATGGCTGAAACGGTTATGACAGTTTCCTATGATACGTAAGAGCTATGTCTGGAAGATTCAATGACATGTGAAGACATGTGGCAACTAATAAAGTTGAGTATTGTACACTCTTCCCCAATCATTTTTTGGGTTCCTATTTTCTCAGAGAATGGTAAAACCCTAAAAAGACTATCTTTGGAAGTTGCCCTAAAAAGGGAAGCACATGATATAAGCATTTTTTAGGGTTGCAAAGATAGGAGAAGTTTGTATATTGTTGGAACATTTTTTATGCTACCGCGATTTGTCTTCAAGAGTTGGAAAATCTTCTAAAAGAACTTGCATTGCAAGTGTATTGTAAACTGTAATAGTTTTGATTAATACATTGTGCAAGTTTTGGAGTGCTGGGGTTTTTACCAAAAGGTTTCCCCAGGGTAAATCATTGTGTCATTCTCTATTTTCTGTATGCATGTTATGTGGCTGCAATATCTTTGTTAAAGTAGTTAACAAATCTGAAATTGTAAGGATTTAAAAGAATTTGCACAATACTTTCCTTTAGAGATTAGTGTAGGAAGCTGTTTTCGCACCTGAGTTTCCTTACAAGTTGTATTAGAGCCTGATCAACTTTTGATCCTAGTTTTTGGGTAGGGTTTTTTGAGCTAATCTCAAGTTGAGTGGGAGTTTTGTGCAGAGCATTCTGAATCTTATTTGCAGATTGAGATGGCAAGTTCCTCATACAGTAGAATGGGGGTGGAGAAATTTAATGGCACTAATTTTGAGTTGTGGAAACTCAAGATGGAAGACATGCTTGAAGACTACGATCTATGGGAGGCTACTTTACTTGATGTGAAACTTGCAGCGATATCTCAAGCGGATTGGGAGATCAAGGATCAAAAGGCTAAGGGTCTCATCAGACTTTGTCTAGTAGATGTTGTTCTTCTGAATGTTCTTGATGAGACTACTGCAAATTCTTTGTGGAAACGGCTTGGGTTTGTGCATCAGGCCAAATCTTTGGTGAATAAGTTGTTCCTGAGAAAGAAGTTGTATTCTTTAAGAATGGAGGATGTTGGATCTGTAACTGATCATCTCAACACATTCAATTTATTGATTGCACAGTTGGCATCATTCGGTGCCAAGATCGAGGAGGAGGATCATTGTATGACCCTACTTTGTTCCTTGCTGGATTCATGGGACCATCTTGTGATGGCTCTCAAAAGTACTATAGTCACATTCCGTATGGATGATGTGGTGTCTTCGTTGCTATCTGAGGAGATGTGAAGAAATACTTCGGATTCATCTAAGGAAGCCCTTGTTGTTCGCGGGAGATCCAAAGATAGAGGAAAGCAGAATGACAACAAGTCAAAGAAGGGCAGATCCAAATCCCATGGGAGTTCTAAGACTCTTGGAAAGTCCAAGGAAAAATGTTGGAACTGTGATAAAACTGGGCACTTTCGAAGGGACTGCAAAGAACTGAAGAAGAAGAAGAAAGGCTCAAATTTAGCTTCTGAAAAATCTCAAGAAGATGGAGATACTTTTATTGCAGCTTTGATAGCCCATGCATCTGATGATGTGTGGTTGGTAGACTCAGGTGCTTTTTTTCACATGACCTCTCATCAAAACTAGTTCTCAAAATATGAAGAGTTCAATGGTAGAAAGGTGTACTTGGGTGATGATTCTCACCTAAAGATAGTTGGACATGGAAGGTTCACTATCAGATTTCCTGATGGATGAGTAAAGGGAATCAACGGAGTTATGCACATTTTGAGTTTGGCATGAAACCTATTATATGTAAGTATGCTAAATGATGTAGGTGTGCAAGTTGTTTTTTCAAAAGAAGGATGCAATATGATGAGAGGATCAATAGTGCTTGCGAGGGGTACTAGGAGAGGTACCTTATTTCAGCTAGATGCATGTATTCCTCTATGTAATAGTTCTTCATCCTCACCATCTGAATGAGCAGTGAAGAAGTCTGTGGTTATTGGTTCCGATGGCAGTGCAAACACTTTGGAAGGTAAGCTTCCTGCAGAAAAGACAATGTTGTGGCATATGAGATTTGGCCACATTGGTGAAAAGGGTCTCAGAACCCTAAAAAATAAAAACCTCGTTGAGGGGTTAAATGATTGCAATCTCGAGTTTGACTTCTGTGAACACTATGTCTATGGTAAACAAAATCATGTTTAGTTTTACTCTAGTTCTCACAAATCTTCTAATGTTTTGGATCTTATCCTTTCTGATGTATTTGGTCCTGTAAAAGTTCCTTCTATCTCCAATTCTGTATATTTTGTATCTTTTATAGATGATTACAGTAGAAGGACTTGGATTTATTTCCTTAAAAGTAAGACACAAGTCTTTAGTTGGTTCAATGAATTTAAAGCTCTTGTAGAGAATCAGACTAGTAAGAAGATTAAGTGTGTGACAACTGGCAATGGTGGTGAGTTTTTCTCAGTAGAGTTTGAATAGTTCTATAAAGAATGAGGTATCGAGAGGCATAAGACAACTCCCTATACCCCGCAAAAAAATGGAGTTGTAGAGAGAATGAACTAGACACTAATGGAGAAGGCTAGGAGTATGCTTAGTGGAGCTGGTTTAGAACAAAGGTTTTGGGCCAAAGCTGTGGCCACTGCTTGCTATCTGGTTAACAGATCTACATCAGCTCTTGTTGGTAAGACACCCATGGAGGTGTGGTCTGGTAAGAAGCCTTCAATTAGACATCTTTGTGTTTTTGGTTGTGAAGCTTATGCACATGTTCCAAAGGAGAAAAGATCTAAGTTGGAAAACAAAACTGTCAAATGTATTTTCATCAGATACAGTGTTGGTGTGAAAGGATACAAGCTTTGGGATCCTGTGACTATTAAGGTGTTTTATAGTAGAAATGTTATTTTTAGAGAGCTAACATCTTCTCCTATTGTGCTACAACCAGATGAAAAAGAAAAGGAAAAAGATGTTGTTCAGTTGCCTCCTACCCCTGAGAAGACTAAAAAGAGAGATCAAGTTGGGCCTAATGATGAGGAGAGCTCTAGCAGCTCTAATAGTTCAGAAGAAGAGGAAGAACAACCTCAACCTTAGCCCTTGAGGAGATCCATGAGAGAAAGAAAGCAACTAGAAAGGTTTGGTTATTTTATGTTAGATTCTAGTTGTGCTTTTGCTTTGATTACTAACACTGATGAGCCTAGATCTATGAAAGAGGCTTTGGGCATGGAAGATGCAGGTTCCTGGATTGAGGCTATGGATGATGAGATGACTTCATTGGAGAAAAATAAAACTTGGGACCTTGTACCTTTGCCTAAAGGGAGAAAATCTATTGGTTGTAAATGGGTGTTCAAGAAGAAATTCTGTGTAGATGGCAGTGTTGAAAGGTACAAAGCTATATTGGTTGCAAAGGGATATTCACAGGTAGAGGGAATAGATTATGGTGAAATATTCTCTCTTGTTGCAAAGTTGACATCCATTAGATTTATGTTATCTCTTGCTACATCATATAATTTAGAGATAGAATAGATGGATGTGAAGACAACTTTCCTTCATGGTGATTTGGAGGAAGAGATTTATATGTCACAGCCTAAGCACTACATTGTTAAAGGTAAAGAATCCTTAGTTTGCATATTAAAGAAATCTTTATATGGTTTGAAGCAATCTCCTAGGATGTGGTACCTTAAGTTTGATGCCTTTGTGTTGTCAATTGAATTTGTAAGATCGAAATTAGATCATTGTGTTTATTTCAGAGTTGAAAATGATCGCCTTCTTATTGTCGCATTATATGTTGATGATATGTTGCTATTTGGGAAGGGTAAGGGTATGATTTCTGATTTTAAATCTTAGTTGTCAGCACAATTTGAGATGAAAGATCTTGGGGCAGCAAGGTACATCTTGGGTATGGAAATCAGTAGAGATAGGTCTAACAGAAAACTTTGGTTGAGTCAGAGTAAGTATGTGAAGTATGTGTTGGACAGGTTCAACATGGTAGATTGTAGACCACTATGTGTTCCTGTTTCTGTGGGAACAAAGTTATATGTAGATGATTGTCCAAAATCTCCTAGTGAGGTGGAGGACATGAGTAGAGTACCTTATGCTAGTGTAGTTGGCAGTCTTATGTATGCTATGGTCTATACTAGACCAGACATTGCCCAAGTAGTAGGAGTCCCGAGTCATTTTATGGCTAACCTTGGACGGGTACATTGGGATGCAGTTAAGCGAGTATTCAGATATTTGAGGGGTACATCAAATTACTCCATATGTTACCATGGTAACTCTTCTAGATCTCCACATTCAGTTTGTATTCATGGGTTTGTGGATTCAGATTGGGCAGGTGATATTGATAGCAGGAGATCCACTAGTGCTTATGTGTTCACTATGTTTGGTGGTGCTATTAGTTAGATGAGTAAGCAACAACCTGTGGTTGCTTTGTCCACTACAGAACCTGAGTACATGGCTGCTACTCATGCTTGTAAGGAAGCCATTTGGCTTAGGAGATTGTGTTCTGATGTTGGTGTTGATGTAGAACAGATTACTATTTGGTGTGACAGTCATAGCGCTATTTGCCTTGCGAAGAATCCAACTTTTCATGAAGCACATTAATGTGCAGTTTCACTTTGTGAGAGATATGGTGGAAGATGGAAAGGTAAATTTGGAGAAGGTAGATACTGTGAAGAATGTTGTAGATGCATTAACGAAACCAATGGGCACTAAGAAGTTTAGATGGTGTTTGGATTCTATGGGCCTTTTGGCCTATAGCAGTTAGTTCCTGTTATGTTCATGTTGCTCTTATAAGGTGTTAAACAAGTGGGAGAATGTTAGGAATAAGGTGTCTCAACCTTGGATAATTCCTATTCTTATTATTTGTTTTGTAAAATGTATTTCTTGCAAATAATGTAATTAAGTGTGAGTGTACATGTCTGGTTGGCATGTTGATGTGTCACTACACTTGATGTGTCGACATCTTGAATTGTGTGTAAGGAAATCATGGCTAAAATGATTATGACGGTTCCTATTTTCAGGTTCCTATTTTCTCGAAGAATGGTAAAACCCTAATATGGCTATCTTTGGAAGTTGCCCTAAAAAGGGAAGCGCATGATATAAGCATTTTTTAGGGTTGCGAAGATAGAAGTTTGTGTATTGTTGGAACATTTTTTATGCTGCTGCAATTTGTCTTCAAGAGTTGGAAAATCTTCTGAAAGAACTTGCATTGCAAGTGTATTGTAAGCTGTAATAGTTTTGATTAATACACTGTGCAGGTTTTGGAGTGCTGGGGTTTTTACCGAAAGGTTTCCCCAGGATAAATCATTGTGTCATTCTCTATTTTCTGTATGCATGTTATGTGGCTGCAATATCTTTGTTAAAGTAGTTAACAAATCTGAAATTGTAAGGATTTAAAAGAATTTGCACAATACTTTCCTTTAGAGATTAGTGTAGGAAGTTGTTTTCGCACCTGAGTTTCCTTACAGTTACTATCACTCGGTATACATTGCATAAGCTCGGTGTAAACAAAAGTTTTCAATTACCGACCACATTGACTTGTTCAAATCAAATCTCCTCTTCATAATAGATTAATGCAACATGCTCAACTCAATAATATAAAGCCATAAATGTTGGAAATTGCAATTGAAGCAATTATTGTATTATCATTGATGTTAAACCTTAACTGGTAAGACTGTTGCTACTTAGGAAAGTACTATATGTATTGTGAGAAGGGAAAAAGGTTGGTAACAATAGCACCTAAGGAAAGGTTGAGTTATCTTGATACTGCAAAGTGTACTTGATTATGTTGCACAATGATGAGACTATGTATTGTTTATCTTAGTAAGATTGAAGACTAAACTGGTAGGCTTAACCGAGCAAAAATGAAAAAATTATGTTTAAGCCGAGTTATGAAAGTGTTGACCGAGTTAGTGGATGCTGAGCAAAAATCTAGTGTTGACCGAGTATTAGTAAATTGCCGAGGAAGACAGTATATGCCAAGGAAACAATTTTAGTAGTGACTGAGCGTTTTACATGAAGACCGAGTGGATGATCGTAGTATTGACCGAGCATCAACAATTTTATATTTGAAGAGAATTCTTTTTGGGGACGACATTGTTTGAATTCTTGGATTATGTAAAATGTGTTGACTTTATTTATTGATTGTATGGAAGCATTTAATGCTTTGTAAAATGTTTTATTGTAATCTTTATGAGATTTGAGATGATTCTAGAAGAGGAGACGAAGAACACATGAAGTGGGTAGATTCAATGTATTTGACCTAACCCTAAGATCTACGAAGGAGATTAAGTGGCAAAAGATAAGTTAACCTAACAGAGGAAAGTATTAAGGGGACCGAAGCATTAGGTATGTGTATGCATTGGTGAAGGAGATGCTAGAAGAACAATAAAGTTTTATTGACTGTATAAGCAAAAAGGCTGAAGGAAAAAGTGTGGTGATTGCTTGAAGGAAAATTCTGAGCAGATCAGAAGTGGAGATGGCAAAGTTTCAAAGTCAGTAAACCATGTTAGAATTTAACCTTTCCTTGGTTATTTATGTATTTAATAGGATAAACCAAGGTATCCTAATGTAATCTGTCCTCTAGTCCAAGTGGGAGGACATGTCATATTTGTAATTTCCTTTATTAAGGAAAATAGATATTCCTCCTTATGAGGAATCCTACACTTGCCTCACACACTAGTGAAATGTGGCACACTCAGATATGGGAGTTACAATGTAACTCCTCTCTCACATCTCTATTAAAAGAGATGGCTCTCCTTTTTCTCATTCTCTCATGAGATTTCTTCCTCTTCTCAATTATTGTATGAGCATTGCTCTCACTCTCTCTCACTCTCTCTCATTCTTAGGCATTTGTTGCCACTTTCATTAAATTCACAGGGGTTTTTTATGCTTTTCCCCTTCAAAATCTTGTCTCCTTTTTGCTTATTTTTTGGTGTATGCTCCTAGTTCTTGTGCTAATTCATGGTATTTTTTCTTACTCCTAACTCTTGA
This sequence comes from Chamaecyparis obtusa, assembly GCA_027943335.1. NCBI lineage: Eukaryota > Viridiplantae > Streptophyta > Pinopsida > Cupressales > Cupressaceae > Chamaecyparis > Chamaecyparis obtusa. The sequence continues at coordinate 915,173 of BSBK01003280.1, forward strand.
GTTAAACAATTTCTTGCAATTCCATATTTTGTTCTTTATCATTTTAACATGGTATCAGAGCAGGTTGGTTTAATCTCATTTTGAGTGTACAGGTGAAGGAGCTACCATATTTTAGAGCACTCAATATTGAAGACTTTTGAGAGAGTTATTTCTAATATATATATATATATATATATATATATATATATATATATATATATATATATATATATATATATATATATATATATATATATATATTACTAATTTGTTTAAAGAAAAAAATTAAATTTTTTTTTGGGTTTGGCTGGTTTACCACCAAACCCGGTTTATTTAATTGGTTACTTTATTCTAACGTTTAGCATTCCAATTCCTTGTTTTTAACATTTCAATATTTTGTTATATTAACCTTATTTAGTTTTGTGCATGGTTGGTAAATATAATATTTATCAACATTTCTATATTCAAATATCACACTAAACCTTAAAAGAATATTTTTATAATTTTTTATTAATTAAAAGTTTTAAAAGTTTCAAATATATTCCTTTATCCTGTTTCTTTTTCAGTTCATAACTATTCTGCATTTTTTTCCTAATAGCAATTCGTATGTTTATAATTTGGATTCTTTTGTTTAAATTAGTACTTTTCTAAGTTTGGCTTATATTCTTTGCATGTTTATTCTTTTACCCTAACTGCTAACGTTTCTTTATGTGCATTATTATTGTTTCAGTTTCGATTTTTCATTTTTTTTAGAGTAGAAGATCTTTGTTTCTTTATATAGATTCCTTTCCATTTTTTATTATTTTATTTCAAAGGCATTTTCATATTATAGTAGTTTCTTTATATCATTCATATAGATCTGCGTTCTGGTTTCATTTTTCTTGGTTCTGATTTATCTTTGGTCTCATTTTTTGCCATATTCAATCTTGGTATTATACTGGCTCTGATCTTTGTGCAATTTGCATTCTCTGGTGTTAAAACCATTATTATACAGCTGGTTTTAAGAGACAACTGAAAGATTTAATAGCACAGCTTGCCTATTCGTTTAGCTCTTTGTTTTAATGTTGGGAGCCACGATTTAGGCTTTTGAGGAACATTATTGTACGAGGGTTTTCTTTATTTTCCTTTTGATATCGTTGGTTGCATTCTCTGTTAAATCTCTGTTTAGATTACGATTTTCAGTTTAATGCATTGCATGTTATAATCATCTAAAAATCCCATATATGTATTTATGATTTTTTGCTATTGCAAGTTATTAACGTTTAACGATTTTTGCATATTCATATTGTTTGCATGTTAATAACACTTGTATCTCTGTTAATAATGTTTCCTGGCATAGAGAAATGTTAACCGGTTTTTTTGGTTTCAATTTCATTGCTATTATATTCGGTTTCATAGTTTAATTAACATTGTTGTTATTGCAATCTGTCACTTTTCTTTTTTCTCCCCTATTAATAACATGTTTTTTGCAGATAATAACGGTTATTGCATTTATCAAAATGTGTTAAATAACATTTATTGTAAATAATTTGGGGTTTTGTGCAGATATTAATGTGTTAATACCATTATTGCATGTCATTACCTGTTATTGAATGTGCTAACGTTATGGCTATTTAGAAGCAATCACCCTTTCACGACAATGCAATACAATCTTAATATTCATGGCAATCCAAGTGGAATAAATGTTATTTAAGCTGATAGTTGTATAACGTTATTGCTATTTAGAAGCAATTCATGTTAATATTCATGACAGTTTTTTAACGTTTTCTATTAACATTTTTTTGAGATTGGATATACAGTCTTAATATTCAGTACCATTCTTTAGATATTGCTTTTTTGGTAACATTTTTTTTATATAACATTAGTTTTAGTTTTAACACTCTTTCCTTTATTATATGTTTCATGCACAAACTTGATTTAACTAGAATATGCTATCTTCGTAAGTACTTGCTATTGCATTTTTTTAATAGATCAGGTTGCATATTTTGGTTTCGATATGTTGGTGTTTTTTTCTTTCCTGTTCGTTTGCATATTATTTATATACATTTTTTGGCCCATATTCCTTGTTTCTCAGTTTTTAATGTATTGCATCTAAGTTTCTATATCGTATTACATTGTTGTTTTTGCATATAACTTTTTTGTTTCTATTACATTACTGTTATACACGGTTCATTATACCCGGTTTATTCATATTAGCCTAGACTTATATATATCCTTTACGTTTTCCATTAGGTATATTATTGACTTGCATGTTATTAAATTCTTTTAATCTGCACTATCTTATCAATTTCATTTGATTTAGCAAGATCCTTCTGCACTATCTTCTCGATTTCGTTTGTTATTAATTATTTTGGTTAGAGTTTTTTTTTAGCAATATCCAGAGACTAGTTTCTTTTATTTTTTTTGGAGTTCAAATAAAGTTTGTTAATTTAACCCTCTTTAAATTGAAATTAAGTAAGCTCCTTTTTTCAAATTAGTATTAGTTTGTTAAAGTAATCTCGCTTGTTCGCTTAGTTAGTTTGTTGTTTGTTTCATTTCTTTTGTTAGGTTTTGTTTTATTAGTATTTAGTTTGATCTAAGCTATATTCGCTTTATCTTTAATTTAGTTGGTTCAATATCCAAATCGACAGTTGGTTTTAATTTTGCATAGGTTAGCTATGATTCCAATTAGTTTGTTAGCTCAGTTTTTTTAAATTAAAGTCTTAGATTCAATACTTATTCTAGTTTCATTCTTAGTATCTTTTTAACATTTACTTGTACGTTTGGAATATATTAAGTTTCCTAACATCTATTTTGTAGGTTTAGATTAGTTTTTCCTTTTTAGTATTTAGGTTCTAACCCTTGTTTTGTAGGTTCGTGTTGCTGTTTTAGTTGTTCTTTTAAGTTTCCCTTCAATTTTTTTTTCTCTTGCATTAGTTTTTGAGTAACTCTCATTGTTATTTGTTAATCCATAATAGATTAACCAGGATCTATTTGCTCTTGTAGGCCTTAAGTTTTTTTCTTTTAAAAGTTTTTTTTTCTTTTTCCTTGCAAGTCTCTGTGGCAAAAGTTGATATAGCTTTCTGCTATTACATGCAAGTTCAGTTAGTTTAAATCTTGTTCTTTCTATTTATGTTCTGTTAAAGTTTCTTTTTTTTCAAGTTTCCCTGTCCTTTTCGTTATATTCCTATTTCAGCATGACTACCCTGATGCCTGAAATCAAATTAACCAGTACCAACTACCATGCATGGAAAATTCACATGACTTTCATACTTAGACTTAGACACATTTTAGATATTGCCACTAATGCCAGTTCAAAACCAGCAACCATTGCTTCTCAAGCTGACCAAGATGCTTGGTAGACTAAAAATGAGGAAGCACTTGGTTTAATTGGAATATCCCTAAGTCCCAAATTGTATGTTCTTATTTCATCTTGTACAGAAGCCCATCAGGCTTGGGACATCCTGAAAAACACCTATGACAGTGCAGATGAGACCCGTAAAATCTAGCTTCAAGACCAACTTGAAGATCTCAGGTATACAAATTTCAACTCGGTTGATGATTTTTTGTTTAAATTTTATTCCATTAAAGTTTTATTAACTGGGTTACAAGTAAATTTATCTGATTTGAGGATAATTCACATAATAATTCATAAATGTTTACCTAGGCAGTTTCAGCAATTTATTACAAATATTTATTCTCAATTAGCTATTCCTTCTTTAGCAACTCAATTAACTTATGTTATCTTTCAAAATATGTTGCGTCAAGAGGAAGCTAAATTAATTCAATTTAGTATACTAAAATCTCATTAACATGCTTATGTCTCTCAATCTCATAATAATAATAGATCTAATAATAATAATTCAAATAACAATCAAAATAATCAAAGATCTAACAATTCCAATAATAATCAAAATCATCAAAGACCTAACAATACTAATACTTCAAATAATAACCACAATTATCGAAGATCTAATAATAATAATAATAATTCCAATAACTATCATAATAATAATAATCATTCTAATAGGCCTTATTGCACATATTGTGGTAAAGATGGTCATTTGATTCATAACTGTTTTAAGAAACAAAAAGATGATCAACATAATTCTCAAAATTACTCAAATAACAAACCTAATGGTAATCAATCTCGTTCTTCTTTTACTGTAAGCTTTAATGCTTCTAAACCTCTTGAATGGATTGTAGATAGTGGTGCATCTCAACATGTTACATCTCATAAGGAAGTCTTTGATTCTTTGCAACCTGATTCTTTGAATATTCCTATTTCCTTAGCTGATAATCATTGCTGTCAAGTTGAAGGAACTAGTAATGTTTCTGTTCCAAATGGTAAATTACATGATGTGCTTTATGTTCCTGATTTGAAAGCTAACCTTATTTCTATTCCTCAATTATGTCAAGATTATAAGGTTGAGTTTCATAAAAAGAATTATCGTATCATTGATCCTAACACTGATCAGATAGTTGCTAATGCTAAATTAGATACTGATAATCTCTTTAAATTTCATCAATTTTCCTCTCCTAGATACTCTTTACTTACTACTGTTGATTTTCATATTTGGCATGAGAGGCTAGGACATTTAAATTCTGATTATATCTCATTAATGCAAAAAGAAAATATGGTAGATGGACTACCTAAATTTACTACTTCTAAGTTTGATTACAATGGATGTATGAGTGGTAAAATGCATAGAGAATCTTTTCCTCATAAATCATCTTGGAGAGCTAATAATAAGTTAGTTTTGATTCATAGTGATCTTTTAGGTCCTATGGAAAATACTTCTCTATCAGGCTCTAAATATGCTTTAACTTTTGTTGATGATTATTCTCGTAGAATTTGGATTTATTTCTTACATAGTAAAGATCAAGTCCTTGATACTTTTACTGAATTTCACGTGTTTGTAGAAATACAAAGTGGTTGTAAAATTTAGATTCTTAGGAGTGATAATGGTACTAAATATGTGAATCATGCTTTTCATTCTTACTTAAGATCTTTTGGTATCAAACATGAGCTTACCGTTCCTTATACACCAGAACAGAATGGTGTGGCAGAACGAAAGCATAGAACAATAGTAGAAATGGCTAGATGTTTTTTACATGCTAGAAATATAGATTATAAATTTTGGGCTAAAGCCATGGCATGTGCCACCTATATTCTTAATAGAACTCCTACTAAGGCCCTTCCAAATAAAACTCCTGAAGAAGTTTGGTCAGGTAGAAAACCCAATTTGTCTCATTTACGGATTTTTGGCTCAATTGCTTATGTTCACACACCTAAATAGAAAAGGATAAATTTAGATCCTAAATCCTCACCTCATATATTTGTTGGTTATTTTGAGAACACTAAAGGTTATAGAGTTTATGATCCTCTTACTAATAAAGTTCACATAGCTAGAGATGTTTGCATTGCTGAAAATGGTGTTCATGACTGTTCTCAGATTTCAGATTCTGATCTTAGTCACAACAACATAGTGCTTGTGGAGGACCAACCTCCTTCTCTCAACCCTATTCCTCACATTTCTATTTTTGCTCCTAAAGTTTTTGTTCCTTCTGTTTCAGCTCCTAACACTAATGATAATACTAATAAATAGGATAATGATGAACAAATAGATAGTAATAATACTCCTTCTAATGCTTTTGTTCCTTCTAGTAGTAGTAGTGATGATGATGATGATGGCAATAATATGTTTACTCCTCCTAGTAATATTTCTGTTAATTCTAAGAGAAATCCTAAATGGTTTAAAGATTTACTTAATGAGGGTGATGATTACATTGCTAGAATGCGTGGACTTAAACCTAGAAGGATAAATTACTGCAATTATGCTCTTATGTCTTCTCTCTCTAATTCTAAAGATCCTCAAACTTTTGCTCAAGCTAAAAATCAACCTCATTGACAAACTACTATGCAAGAAGAATATGACTCTTTAATTTCTAATAATACTTGGGATTTAGTTACTTTACCTCATGGTAAGAATCTGGTTTCTTGTAAATGGTTATATAAAAATAAGTTAAACTCCAATAATGAAATTAGTAAATTTAAGGCTAGATTAGTTGCACGTGGTTTTTCTCAAACTGAAGGAATAGACTATAATGAAACATTTGCTCCTATTGCTAAAATGCCTACCATTAAAGTTGTTCTTGCTTTAGCTGCTAAAATGAATTGGCCTATTCACCAAATGGATGTTAAAAGTGATTTTTTAATGGTGATCTACATGAAGAAATCTATATGTCTCAACCTCCTAGTTTTATTCAACAAGGTAATGAACAGTTAGTCTGCAAACTAAAGAAATCTCTTTATGGTTTAAAACAATCTCCTAGAGAATGGTATTCCAAAATCAATGCTTTCTTTATTTCTCAAGGTTTTGAAAGAAGTAAAAATGATCCTAACTTGTATATTAAGCATAGTGAAGATAACATTATTATTATCATTCTGTATGTTGATGATTTGATTCTTACTTCCAGCTCTAACCATTTAATTTCTGATATTGAGTTCCAACTCAACCAAAAATTTCAAATGATAGATTTAGGATTGTTACATTATTTCTTAGGAATGAAAATTTGGCAAACCTCTAAGGGTATTTTCATATCTCAAATTAAATATGCTAAAGATCTTCTAGATAGATTTCATATGAATCATGCTAATCTTGTTTCAATTCCATGTGATTTAGGAACTAAGTTAATGATAGATATGGAATCTCCTTTCATAGATGCTACTCCTTATAGAGAACTAGTAGGTAGCTTAATTTATCTAACCCTCACTAGACCTGATTTATCCTTTAGTGTTGGTTTAGTTTCAAGATTTATGTCCAAACCTCAACAAACTCATTTTAAGATTGCTAAAAGAATATTACGTTATATTAAAGGTACTCTTAACTTAGGTTTATTTTATGATGCAAATTCTGATTTCTCTTTAAAAGGTTTTACTAATTCAGATCTAGGTGGAGACCCCAATGATGGGAAATCTACTTTTGGATATTGTTTTTCTCTTGGTTCAGGTTCTATATCTTGGAAAAGTAAAAAAGAACAATCTTTGTCTCTATGTTCTATTAAAGCTGAATATAAAAGTTTTACTCATGCCTCTAAAGAAGCTTTATGGCTTAGAAGAATACTTGAAAATTTGGGTCTACCTCAACCAGAACCTACACCATTGTATTATGACAATCAAAGTGCAATAGCCTTGGCAAAGAATCCAGTTTACCATGCAAAGTCAAAGCACATTTCTCTCCACCATCACTTCATTAGAGAGCACATTGCAGAAAAGAAAATTTCCCTTATTCATTGCAAAAGCGAAGATCAAGTTGCATATATTTTGACAAAGCCTCTTTCTAGAGAGAAATTTGAATTTCATTGTAACAATTTGGGTTTGATACCCCTTGATGTAATTATCCCAAGTAAAGATTAAAGGGGGGTGTTAGAATTTAATCTTTCCTTGGTTATTTATGTATTTAATAGGATAAACCAAGGTATCCTAATGTAATCTGTCCTCTAGTCCAAGTGGGAGGACATGTCATATTTGTAATTTCCTTTATTAATGAAAATAGATATTCCTCCTTATGAGGAATCCTACACTTGTCTCACACACTAGTGAAATGTGGCACACTCAGATATGGGAGTTACAATGTAACTCCTCTCTCACATCTCTATTAAAAGAGATGGCTCTCCTTCTTTTTCTCATTCTCTCATGAGATTTCTTCCTCTTCTTAATTATTGTATGAGCATTGCTCTCACTCACTCTCTCTCTCTCTCTCTCTCTCTCTCTCTCTCATTCTTAGGCATTTGTTGCCACTTTCATTAAATTCAGAGGGTTTTTTTATGCTTTTCCCCTTCAAAATCTTGTCTCCTTTTTGCTTATTTTTTGGTGTATGCTCCTAGTTCTTGTGCTAATTCATGGTATTTTTCCTTACTCCTAGCTCTTGAGTTAAACAATTTCTTGCAATTCCATATTTTGTTCTTTATCATTTTAACAAACCAACATTTGTGTACTGAATTGGATCTGACATTTGCAAAGTGAGTTGTATGTTTTCGGATCAATACTACTGCTACTTTCTAACCATTGTAACAGTCAAAATCCTTTTAACAAAGGTTGACCTAACAGTCATATGTTAAATCCTTTGAACAAGGTTGCATTCTAATGGAGTGCATGTAAGCCCTTTGACCAGGCTCACTTTTAACAGGGTGATTGAAATCCTTTAACTGGGTCACACCTGACAGTGTGTATTGTAACCTTTGATAGGGTTGGCTTTTAACCGAGCTCACTTTAGAAGAGTGAAAATAATAGTAGCATGTTACAAAGTGGTTTTTCCCATATTGGGTTTCCACTATAAATCCTGGTGTCAAAACTTGTGTGAATGTTTTGGTTTGAACATTTTTGTGTTTTACAAGTTAGATATAGCTGGGTAGTGGACTGTTGAGTTATATGTTTCTATTATTGAATTAGTGATGACCGAGTTTGATTTGGTTGCTTGATATGATTTTGGAAAAGTTTTTAAAGTTATTTTATACATCAGGACCTGAGAACAACTGATTCACCCCCCCTCTTTGTTGTTCTAAATCATATTAACAATTGGTATCAAAGCCAAGTTGCTTATTGGTGTTTACAGAAAGAAAGTTTAAAGGGACTTGAAGCAAATGATCAAGATGTATAAGAAGGAGGTACCGAAGCTAAACAAAGATAACTTCCTTGCATGGCAAAGCTTGATGAAGCTGCATCTAGCCGGTATTGGTGATTCTGCAAAGTACTACATTGAGCATGACTATGTCACACCTGTTGCACCTTTGACTACCAAGGAAATGAGAGCCAAGCAAGAACACAATCAGGTAATGCTGGAAATTGCATCTGCCCTAAGCTATCTAGAATTTGAGGACATTAAGGACTGCACAACTACTAAAGATATGTGGGACACTCTTGCAAAGATCTATGGTGGTGATCTATATGTACTGAAAGCTAAAGTCGAGAGTCTTAGAGGTAAGTTTGATGAAATGAGAATGAATGAAGATGAAAACATTGCACAATATTATGGTAGAATAAAAGAAGTTGTGAATGCTATTAGAGGAGAAAATGGAACTATTGATGATGAAACCATAATTGGAAAAGTGTTAAGAACCCTACGTCCTATATATGCTATTAAGATCTCAGCAATTCAGAAATCTAGATGTAACTCTGCAAATGTGCTTACTTTGGAAGGTTGGATTGGCAAGCTGACTGCTTTTGAATTGTCTAATTATGATAATTTCACTGTTGGTAGTATTGGAAATGTTGAATCTGCTTTCAAGTCATAGTTAGTCCTGAACAAGCCTAAGAAGGAAAAAGAAAGATGCATCAGTGAAAGTGAAGATGAAAGTGACACTTCTGATGAAGATCTTGAAGATCTAGAAGCTCTTATGGCTAGAAGACTGAGAAGAGGAAAAGGAAAATATAAAGGTAAACTTCCCATTATATGTTTTGCATGTAACAAGGTCAGTCATATAGCTGCTAGATGTCCTGATAGGAAGGATAAAGATGAAGAAAGAAATAGCAGACACAAAGAAAGAAGAGATGACAAAGGCTACCAAAGGTACAAAGACTACAAAGAAAAAGGTAAGAAATCCTGTTACATTGCTGAAGAAGAGACTGACACTCATAGTGATGATTTTGAAATTGAGGTAGTCTATGTTGCAATGAAAGATGAATCTGATGAGGATGAGAAAACTACATTGATTTCCTATATGAACAAGAATGATAAATGGATTATTGATAGTGGTTGTTCACATCACATGATTGGTGACAAAAGTAAGTTTGAGACCCTACATCATTATAAAGGTAAAAGTGTAACATTTGGTAATGATGCACCATGTCCTGTTAGAGGAAAAGGATTGATTAAACTGACTGATAAGATCTCTTGTGAAAATGCTTATTGGGTTGAAGGATTTTATTATAACTTGTTAAGTGTTGCTCAGCTCAATAGAACTGGTTACTGAGTGGAATTTCATCACAAGAAAGCTAAGATATTTGATACTACTGGTGAACTGATTAGAAGTGGTGAGTAGACTAGAGGTAATTTGTTCTATCTTGACCTATTTGAAGAAATATGTATGTTTGCACAATTTGATGACATTTGGTTATGGCATAAGAGGCTATGTCATGTTAACTTTGACAATCTGGTAGAGATAAGTAAGAAGAAGAAAGTAAGAGGCCTACCTAGATTAAAGAAACCTGAGAATGTAATGTGCAAAGAATGTCAGTTAGGGAAAATGACTAAGTCAAGTTTCAAGAGAAAATCCTTTACTTCTGAACACATTTTAGATTTGGTTCATACTGACCTTTGTGGACCTATGGGTGTACAAAGCTACTGTGGAGCTAGATATTTTATCTTGTTTGTTGATGATCATACTAGGATGATGCATGTAATGTTTCTAAAAGAAAAATTTGATGCTTTTCAATTTTTCAAGTGGTATTTGGCTAAGGTTGAGAAGGAGACAAGTAGGAACTTGAAATGTCTTAGATCTAACCGTGGTGGAGAATTTACATCAAATGAATTTAATCTATTTTGCAATGATAGAGGAATCAAAAGATAGATGTCTGCACCTAGAATGCCTCCACAGAATGGTATAGCAAAAAGAAGAAACAAATCTATTTTAGACTGTGCTAGGACATTATTGATTGAAAAGAATGTGGCACAAAAATATTGGAAAGAAGCTATAAGTACAGCTGTTTACACTCTTAACCAGGTATAGATCAAGAAAGGTACAAATCTGCCACCCTATGAATTATGGTATGGGCATGCACCGAGTGTTAAATACTTTAGAATATTTGGAAGAAAGTGTTACATATTGAAAGCCAATAGGATTGGAAAGTTTGATGCTAAGAGTGATGAAAGCATATTCCTAGGCTACTCCACAAAAAGTAAAGCTTATAAGTGTTTGAACTCTAACACTAACAAAATTGTGGAAAGTGTGAATGTAAAAATTGATGAGTATGTAGAAAGAAATGAGGTTGATACAAAAAGAGAACCAGAAGATTACAGATCCTTTATGTACATTGAGGAAATAGAAGAGGCAGGTAATAGACCTGCACCTAATGCTGAGTCTCGAGCAAGCAATGCTGAGCGACAGACAAATGATGCAGAGCATCAGGAAAATAATGTCGAGAGAGAACAAGAACATGTCAAGCTACAAGACAATGTTGCTGAGGATCAAGAAGAGGTTACCGAGCATTGAATGAAGCTGAATCTGACAATATTGTTGAGGAACCTAATGAAATAGAATAGAAAAATGCTGAACTTGTTTTGGCAAAATATGTAAGAAGACATCACAAGCCTGAATAAATAATTGGAGCTAGAGACACTGGAATTCAGACCAGAAGCAAGACAAAAGATCCAACATGCTTACTATGTGAATTTGAACCTAAGACAACTAAAGAGGCATTAGAAAATGAAGACTGGATACAAGCAATGAATGAAGAGATTGACCAGATTGAGAAGAATGAAACCTGGACTCTAGTGCCGAGACCTGCAAATAAGGATGTTATAGGAACAAAGTGGGTATTTTGAAACAAGTTGAATGAAAAAGGTGAAATCACTAGGAACAAAGCTAGACTAGTATGCAAAGGCTATGCACAAGAAGAAGGAATTGATTATGGGGAGACATTTTCCCCTGTAGCTAGATTGGAAGGAGTAAGAACTCTGCTTGCATATGCTGCTTATAAAGATTTCAAGGTATATCAAATGGATGTCAAGTCTGCATTTTTAAATGGTATAATGGAAGAAGTTTACATAGAACAGCCAAAAAGTTTTATTGATCTAAATAGAAGACATATGGTATGCAAACTGAACAAAGCTTTATATGGATTGAAACAAGCTCCTAGAGCGTGGTATGAGTGGTTGCATAATTACCTGATACAGATTAGATTTTCTAGGACAAATGACACAAGCAATCTGTATATGAAAGATGAAGAAGGTAGAGGTATTTTGTTGGCCAAAATTTTTGTTGATGACATTAGTTTTGGTGGACAAGATGCATTGTGTAAAAGTTTTTCACATGAAATGCAAACTGAATTTGAGATGAGTATGTTTGGTGAGATCAAATTCTTTGTTGGTTTACAAGTATATTAGATGAAGAAGGGTATTTTCATTACACAGTCTAAGTATGTTAATGAAATACTAAAAACTTTTGGAATGGAAGATGCTAGACTAGTAGGAACTCCTATGGTTACTGGAAAAAAGTTATCTAAGAATGATGATGTTGCAGAAGTTAACTAGGCTTTGTACAGATCCATGATTGGAAAATCGCAGTATGTTGTACATAGTAGACCTGATATTGCACTAGCTATTGGGATTGTGGCAAGATTCTCTACCAATCCTAAGGAAACACACATGATGGTGGTGAAAAGAATCATGAGATACTTGAAAGGAACTATTGACTATGGGTTATACTACAAGAAGGATGAAAAATTTGAACTTAGAGTATATAATGATGCTAATTGGGTAGGAAATGTAGATGATAGAAAGAGCACTAGTGGTGGAGCTTTCTTTCTTGGACAAAGATTAGTCTCCTGGACAAGCAAGAAACAAAATTGCATTTTCCAATCTACTACTGAAGCCGAGTATGTTACTGCTGCAGTAAATTGTTCAAATTTGATATGGATAAAATAGTTGTTGATAGGCATGAAAGAAGACATCACTGAACTTGTTGTTATTTTCTATGACAACACAAGTGCTATCAATATTTATAAGAATCCAATGATGCACACTAAGACCAAGCACATAGCAATCAAGTATCACTATTTGAGAGAATTGGTACAAGACAAGGAAGTTTGAATGGAATATGTGAATACAAAAGAACAATTGGCAGACATATTCACTAAAGCTTTACCTAAAGAAGTCCATGAGTACCTGAGAAGTCAATTAGGGGTTCTTCCCCTAACTGAGGCTACCTAGCCAAGCTAGGAGCATTGCATCAAATATGCTACAACAGAACATTTGACACATTGATGCAGAAGATTGTCACACTTTAGGACGGTCCTAGAGCTATGAAGAAGGAACAAAGATAACAAGTTAGTCATGAGCAAGATGACAGAGGGAGAAACATTGTGCTGAATAGATATATCTACATCTGTTGGATGTATGTTTGAGTTGCTACTTTGGCATTTTTGTCAAAGAGGGAGATTGAACTGAAATGATACTATAACACATGACACTAAAAGAAAGGGAGATTGAACTGAAATGAAAGATCAGGATAGAGGGAGATCCAGATACTTATGACGGTCACAGAAGTGAGATTTTCTAATTCTGAATCAGAACGAAGCTAAGGATATTATAAATTTTCTCTGATGGATAGATAAGTTTTTTTTTGGATTGGTTGGTAATCCATGTGTTATTCAGGTGATATCATATGGTGTTGCCATCAATGCCAAAGAGGGAGATTGTTGGAAATTGCAATTGAAGCAATTATTGTATTGTCCTTGATGTTAAACCTTAACTGGTAAGACTGCTGCTACTTAGGAAAGTACTATATCTATTGTGAGAAGGGAAAAAGGTTGGTAACAATAGCACCTAAGGAAAGGTTGAGTTATCTTGATATTGCAAAGTGTACTTGATTATGTTGCATAATGATGAGATAATGTATTGTTTATCTTAGTAAGATTGAAGACTAAACTGGTAGGCTTAACCGAGCAAAAATGAAGAAATTATGTTTAAGCCAAGTTATGACAGTGTCGACTGAGTTAGTGGATGCCGAGCAAAAATCTAGTGTTGACCGAGTATCAGTAAATTGGCGAGGAAGACAGTATATGCCGAGGAAACAGTTTTAGTAGTGACCGAGTGTTTTACATGAAGACTGAGTGGATGATCATAGTATTGACCGAGCATCAACAATTTTATATTTGAAGAGAATTCTTTTTGGGGATGACATTGTTTGAATTCTTGGATTATGTAAAATGTGTTGAATTTATTTATTGATTGTATGGAAGCATTTAATGCTTTGTAAAATGTTTTATTGTAAATCTTTATGAGATTTGAGATGATTCTAGAAGAGGAGATGAAGAACATGAAGTGGGTAGATTCAATGTATTTGACCTAACCCTAAGATCTACAAAGGAGATTAAGCGGCAAAAGATAAGTTAACCTAACAGAGGAAAGTATTAAGAGGACTGAAGCATTAGGTATGTGTATGCATTGGTGAAGGAGATGCTGGAAGAATAGTAAAGTTTTATTGACTGTATAAGCCAAAAGGCTGAAATTAAAAGTGTGGTGATTGCTTGAAGGAAAGTTCCAAGCAGATTAGAAGTGGAGATGACAAAGTTTCAAAGTCAGTAAACCAGCATTTGTGTATTGAATTGGATCTAACATTTGCAAAATGAGTTGTATGTTTTCAGATCAATACTACTGCTACTTTCTAACCATTGTAATAGTCAAAATCCTTTTAACAAAGGTTAACCTAACAGTCATATGTTAAATCCTTTGAACAAGGTTGCATTCTAATGGAGTGTATGTAAGCCCTTTGACCAGGCTCACTTTTAACAGGGTGATTGAAATCCTTTAACCGGGTCACACTTGACAGTGTGTATTGTAACCTTTGACAGGGTTGGCTTTTAACTGAGCTCACTTTAGAAGAGTGAAAATAATAGTAGCATGTTACACAATGGTTTTTTCCATATTGGGTTTCCACTATAAATCCTGGTGTCAAAACTTGTGTGAATGTTTTGGTTTGAACATTTTTGTGTTTTACAAGTTAGATACAACTGGGTAGTGGACTGCTGAGTTATATGTTTCTATTATTGAATTAGTGATGACCGAGTTTGATTTGGTTGCTTGATCTAATTTTGGAAAAGTTTTTAAATTTATTTTATACATCAGGACCTGAGAACACTGTTTCACCCCCCCCTCTCTGTTGTTCTAAATCATATTAACAATAGACTCATCAATAAGTTACCCAATGTTTACCTTATCCTTATCTATCATGTCCATCTTTTCCTTATGTAGATATCTCATTTCTTCATCTTTTCTTCCTTCTACAGATGTTTAGATGTTTGTAACTATCATGATAAGTATTTTTAAAACTAGTTGACATCAATGACAACATATTGACTAATTTAATCATCTTACATATCACTTTAGTAGCTCGGTGATCTCTAATCATTGTTCCTTTATTTCATCTAGATATTCAATCATTTGTAGATCATCAATCTCTCCCTTTGGCATTGATGGCAACACAAGAAATATGAAATTCAACATACACATACCAAACATGTATTCTACAACTATATAGGTAAATGTTATAGCTCGATAAGCTCTCCCTAGCTTGATATTTAATACGTTTAATCACTACAAAACAAATAGCATTCCATGCATACTCTCCCTGTGGATTTTATCTTTTTTAGCTCTCAGATTCTTTCTCCTGTTTCATGTTCTCAACAATAGATATTCCATAGAACGTCCTCTCCCTTTTGTGTTCTCACTAACTGATATTTTATATGCAGTCTCTCTCCCTTTGACAACAATGCCACAGAAAATAAACAGCTCTGTAGTAGCCAAATTCTCCTCTGTTGTTTGGTCCAGATCAAATACCTTCATGTACTGATAAACAATTTTATGTTCCAGCTTCTACAATCTTTCACAACCTTAGAAAACCTAAAGTGTGAGTTATGTGCATCAAAATGAATGATTTTATGATAAAATATAGGTTGATGCAACCTCCTAATCACCTTAGTGACTGATAGATAGGGGACAAACCCCTAGTCTAGTCCTCAAATAATCAAATGTGTCCTTTGGTAAGGGCTTGGTAAAAATATTAGCAAGTTGTTCTTTAGATGTTACAAATTCTAGTTTCACCTACTTCTCTTGAACTTGTTCCCTTAAGTAGTGATACTCAATAGATATATGCTTTTTTTTTAATGCATCACTGGATTCTTGGAAATATTTATAGCACTAGTGTTGTCACAATACATAATCATCAGGGTAGTGATTACCTCATTCATTCCTTCCAACACTTGTTTTATCCAAGAAATATTTGAAAAATTTGCAGTAGCGGCAACATACTTTGCTTGAGCAGTAGACTAATAAATGCATGCTTGTTTCTTGCTTATCCAAGTCACAAGCCTTTCTCCTAAAAATAATGCTCCATCAGTTGTGCTCTTCTGGTCATCAATGTTTCCAGCCCAATCTACATCTGTATAAACTTAGAGCTCAATTTTGCCTTCCTTTGTGTACCATAAATCGTAGTCTTCAGTCTTCTTCAAGTATCTTAGAATTCTTTTAATAGCAACCATACGTGAATCTTTAGGATTGGCAAAAAATCTTGCCACAATCTCAACTGCATGTGCTATATCTACCCTACTATGTACCACATACATCAGTTTTCTAATAATTGATCTGTATAGTGTCTAATTTACCTCTGTAGATTCATCATCCTTTGTTAATTTACATCTTGTTACCATCGATGTTCCTACTGGTTTTAAATCTTCCATGTCAAAATTTTTTAACACTTCTTTAATGTATTTTGATTGAGTGATAAAAATCCCATCATTCTGTTGTATAATTGCAAACCTAGAAAGAATTTAATCTCTCCAAACATTAAATTCTCAAATTCCTTTCTCACTTCATCAACAAAAGATTTGCAAATCAGATCATGTCCACCAAAGATTATGTCATCAACAAAAATTTTGGCAATCAAAATATTATCATCAGATTCTCCTTTCATGTACAAATTACTATTTTCACTAGTCCTTAAAAAGCCAATACTGATAAGATAAGCATGTATTCTTTCATACCATTCTCTCGGTGCTTGCTTTAGTCCATACAAAGCTTTTTGCAGCCTACATACCATGTTCTTCTGATTTGGATCAACAAAACCTTCTGGTTGTTCTATGTTGACCTCCTCCTGAAGAATTCCATTCAGAAAAGTTGATTTCACATCCATTTGATATACTTTGAATCCCTTATGTGCACTATATGCAAGTAATATACAGACTCCTTCAAGTCTAGCAACAGGTGCAAAAGTTTCACCATAATCTATACCTTCTTCTTGTGCATATCCCTTGCATACAAGTCTTGCCTTATTCCTAGTGGCCTCACCATTTTCATTTAACTTGTTTCTAAAAATCCATTTGGTATCAATTAAATTTTTATCTTTTAGTCTGGGTACTAGTGTCCATGTCTTATTCTTCTCAATCTTTTCAATTTCCTCATTCATAGCCTTGATCCATTCCTCATTTTCAAGTGCATCCCTAACATTCTTAGGTTCAAACTCACAAACTAAGCATGTGTTGTGTCTTAACTTACTTCGGGTAATCATGCCACTTTTCTTATCTCCAATGATTTGATTCTCCAGATGGTGTCTTCTGAAAATTCTTACTAGCACTTGTTTTCTTCTTTTCTCATCATTTGGTTCAGGTTCATTTTCTTGCTCGGTAGCTTCTTCCTAGTTATCGGTTTGCATTTGTTGATTCTCAGTAGTATTTTCCTGAAGCTCAGTAGACTCAACCTGTGGCTTTGGTAGATAGCCTAGATCCTCAACATATGTAAACCTACCATAGTCTTCCGGTTCCGTCATGCTTTCTTCACCATTCTTTTCAGCAAACTCATCAAATTTTACATTAGCACTTTCAACCATCTTATTAGTAGCCTTGTTCAAACATTTATAAGCTTTAATCTTAGTATAATATCCTAAAAATATTCCTTCATCAACTTTAGAGTCAAATTTACCATTCCTATCATCTTTCATAATATAACACCTACTTCCAAACATTCTAAAATAAATTACATTTAGGTATAGCCAAACCATAACTCATAAGGTGTCTTGTTCATGTCTTTATTTAGTTGAACTAGATTCAGGGTGTATACTGCAGTGCTAACTGCTTCTCTCCAGTACATTTGTGCAACATTTTTCTTAATCATCAATGTTCTGGCACAATCAACAATAGATCAGTTCCTCCTTTTAGCAATTCCATTATGTTGCGGTGTCCTCAGTACAGAAACCAATCTTTTGATTCCATGCTCATTACAAAAATTAGTGAATTCATCATAAATAAAATCACCTCCTCTATTAGATCGTAAGCATTTCAATTCTTTCTTGGTTTCTTTTTCAACTTTAGCTTTATACCATTTAAACAATTTGAATGCCTCAGATTTTTCTTTTAAGAACATGATTGTCATCATCCTAGAGTAGTCATCAACAAATAAAATAAAATTTTTGTCACCATAGTAGCTTTGAGTTCTCATAGGACCACATAAGTTGGTATGTACCAACTCCAAAATTCCTTTAGATGAAAAGTCTTTACTTTTAAAACTAGATTTGGTCATCTTTCCTTTTTGACATTGATAGCACATAACATGATCAGGTTTGGTTAGACTCGGTAGACCTTTAAATCTTCTCTTTCTACTGATCTTAATCATGTTATCAAAATTCACATGACATAGTCTCTTATGCCATAGCCATACATCTTCATTCTTCACCAGTAAACAAGAAATTTCAGCATTGTCAAGATAGAATAAATTAGCTTTTGATTGTCCTTCAGTACCGAAAAGCTTTCCATTTTTATCATAGATTTCACCTTCTTGCTTTCAAATGCAACTTGATGACCTAATTTATGTAGTTGTGCTACACTCAAAAAATTGTAGTTAAGTCCTTTTACCCAATATGCATTGTCACATCTAATCTTATTATTCAATAAGATAGACCCTTTTCCTTTTAATTGACAAGGTGTATCATTTCTCATTTTCACTGATCCTCCATTATAGTTCTCAAGATGTTCAAATTTATCTTCATCACTAGTCATGTGATGTGTACAACCACTATCAATGATTTGCCAGCAAGCCAGTAGTGATTGCATGTTTGTCATTGATGAAAACATATGGTAAGTACCTGTAGATCTCTATAATTTTGTTGACTATTAGTGTCCTACACTTAGTCATATATCTAGGCAAGGATGGTCGGTCATCACTGTGATCGAGTCATTCTATAAAGGCCGAGTTTTGTATTGTATACTTACCGAGCATTAGTACTACCGAGTAAAGTCACGATCACAATATGTTTGTAATATGCCGAGTATAGTTATTGCCGAGCTACATATATCAATGATTATCGAGTGACCAAGAAATTCAACAGATGTTGAGGATAGTAGATGTCGAGTGCCAGGGAAAACTTTTGCTGAGTTAGCCAGAATTGACATACAAGTCTGAAATGGCACAATGATCGAGGTAAACCATTTTTGAGGATAATTATATTTTGTATGTTGTCTATTCAAGTAATCACAGAGGTGGTTACACATCCATATTGCTATCATTGATCCCTATGTATAACCTTTAGCCAATTAGAAAATTGTATAGTATAGGTGGCAATAGGAATATATTTGGACCGTAGATCTTGTAACGGTAAAACATTTTTGTTACTATATAAAGGAAATATTTAGAATAGAGATACGTGTGTGAATCAGAGAGAGAAATAGAGACATTGAGATCAGATGAATACTGTGAGTATGTGAGTATGAGGAAATAATAAGGAGAAGTATTCAGACTGAGTTCAGTGATCGAGCAGAGCAGTAAAAGGACAGGATCAAGAAAGATCAAATAGAAGAGATCACAATCATACACTAAAGAGAAGATCTATAATCAGCATATCAGTGCAAACCGAAGGATCATATACTGAGACATTTTAACCAGTGTATCAGGGTAAATCTCTTAACCGATTAGTCTTAGCAAACTTTTGTAAATCTCTTTACTGAGTGCTTACTTTATTGTAAGTTTACAAATCCTCTAACAAGGTAGACTGAATAAGTCTCTTAGCTTTTAACAGAGTAGACCTTTCATAGGGTAGATCATGATATGATCAAATTTTGTAAGCCCTAATAGGAAAACTTTATTATATGCAGTAGTGAAGATTTTTGGGTGTCATCCCCACCCCAGTTTTACCTTTCAAGGGTTTCTGGGTTACCAAATCTATTGTATTATGTGTGATTTCATGTATGCTTCTTGACATGATATATTACTTAGATTGTTCAAGTTTTGTTTACATGATGCATAAAGTTCTAACAATTTAAAAGGATAGATGTTAGTAAGTTCTGATTCACCCCCCCCCCCTCTCAGTACTACTTTCCCATTTGTATTTCCAACAATTGGTATCAGAGCAAAGGGTTTCTCATAAGGAAGTCTAACCACTTGAGGAAAAGATCTTAAGATGGAAGCTTACAAACTAGGAAAAGTCATAGAGAATCAAAAGATTGAAGTACAACTAGCATTACATCAGCTGGAAGCAGCCAGAGGGGAATCAAAGAAATCCTTGAGCAAAAGAAGAGAAATTGCTATTCAACAAAGTGAGCCACTGTACAAGGAAGAAGACACCACTAGACTATTTGATACTAGTAGTTCTATAGAAAATGACAAAGCCATGAAAGAACTGCTGGAGAAAAATACCACACTGAATGATGAAATCAGGACTCTAAAGAGAGAGCAGGAAATTCAATCTGTTAGACTCTATGAAGTAGTGGAGCAGAAAAAGAAAGCTGAAGATGATAAAGCAATGGCTGAAGAAGACAAAAGACAAATTGCAATAAGGCTAGATGAAAGAACAAGTGATATACAAAGGTTGACTAATAATCAACTAGATATGGTAAATCAACTACTGCTGGCCAACCAAGAATTGGGTAGGAAAGACTTGGAGAACAATCAACTAAAACATGAAAATGATTAGCTGAAACATGAGTTGAGAACTAAGAAAGAAATCAATGAAAGGATGAACAAACCTAATGAAGCTACAAAGTATTTTGAAGAACTGTTAAGGTCACCTAGGAGATCTAGTGATAGATCTGGACTTGGACTGAATGAACAATCATCTACTGAAGAAGGAGAGTCATCAAAAGATGGAGAATAGAAGATTGCTAAACCAAAGAAAAAAAAGCCCACATGTCATCACTGTGGGAAGGCAGGACATACAACCAACATATGCAGAAGCAAACATGGTAAGACTGATT
This sequence comes from Chamaecyparis obtusa, assembly GCA_027943335.1. NCBI lineage: Eukaryota > Viridiplantae > Streptophyta > Pinopsida > Cupressales > Cupressaceae > Chamaecyparis > Chamaecyparis obtusa. The sequence continues at coordinate 936,090 of BSBK01003280.1, forward strand.
CTAAACCTAAGTTCAATGGACATTGTTTTAACTGCAAGAAGCATGGACATCAAGCACATGAATGTAGATCTAAAGCTAACATTTCATCCACCTCACCCAAGTTTCAAGGAAGTTGTTTCAATTGTCAGAAGTATGGGCACAAAGCTTACGAATGCTAATCTAGACCAAGGTGGTCAACTAATGAGAAAACAAAGCCAATCACATAGCGTAAAAGTTACAATTGGGATTACAACACTTGGTACAACTATCATTATTGTGGTAAGTATGGACATATTGGAGTAAATTGCATGAAGACTCATTTTAGGGGAAAATCCAAAAGCTGGATGAATGGAAGTATGGTCTGTTATAAATGTAATAAGGTCAGTCACTTAAAGAGAGATTGCAGATCACCTATGCCGAGTAATGTTAACAACCAGAATGAGGATATCTGTGAAAAAATGAGGAACCAGATGGAAAGGTCATGGAGGAAGAAAGAAGAAGGAACAACAAGTGAAGCAAGCACATCTGAGGTCACCCAATCTGATGGATTAGGTGATCACACTTCTTCCAACTAAGCATGAAAGGCATGTCTGGAACTGATTCTTGCAAATCCTTACTTTACATCAGTTCCTAACATAGAATTGAGAAAAAGTCCATATCTGCATAGATTAAGATGCATTAGGACATATCTGAGAAGAAATTGAAAATTTCATTTTGATGTCGAGCATCAGTGTCATGACCAAGCTAACAATGTTTGACGAGCACCTATTATTGCCAAAATGCTATGCCGAGCTGTATCACAACGGTTACATCGACCGAGCTTGTGTTTAACTAAGTTTAACATGAGTTTGCCGAGATAGCTATATTTCACCTAAAATTTGTACGAAGCATTTATGAGGCCCTAATCCTATTTTTTCAGATTCTATAAAGCGAAAAGTTGCTGTTAATTTCATTTCACCAGGCTATTTAAGATTTTAGAGTGATTCAAAATTTGTGCAACCAAGATCAAGCAAAGTGATTTCGAATCTTCTCAGCGTGTCGTCGGCAAAATTCATCTGCAGGGTTAATTGAAAAAAAAGTTACTTTACCAAGAAACTATTTTCTTTTCAAAAATTACAGTTTGAAATGGCATCATCTTCATCCACACCAGTTAGGAAATAGGGAATGGAAGTTTTCAATGTACAACTTGTAAGGAATGAAGTTTGCAAACCGAGGATATTCAAGGTAATATCCGAAAGTGTGATCAAAGGAGATTTGAACAGAGCCCTATCTTTGACTCTAAAAAATGTGTTAATGATGAATGATGTTAGGTCCTGATATATGTGCAAAATTGGAGAAATCGGTGATTATGAGATCAGGGAAGCATATGACAAATTATGTGTCAACGGAGTGCTAAAGCCGAAGCATAAGGTTGTTGCTGACCAAGAGTTAGTACATGCCCTAAATTTCCCACAAAATTTCAAGGTAGAATGGATAAAGATCATGTTGGGTTGAGTGCACAACATGTAATTATGGCTGGAAGATGGACCGATGAAGATTACAAAGGAAATGATACATGATGTCACTGGTTACCCTATCATTGATGGAAAGAGAATGATGAAATGTGCAGGAAAAGAAGATATTCAAGCGAACACACAGGCAGTCTAGAAAAAATGTGGAATGACAATTTCCACCATCACTGATCCAAAAATTGACTTCACTGTTAGAGTTATCTCACATAAGTTTTACCAATCTAGCTGGTTAGACAACATCCCCTGTATGGCAATGGACCAGGCTTGGAAGATAATTAAGAAAGGGCACACATATGATCTTGCCGAGCTCCAACTAACTCAACTTGCTGAGAACTTGAACTCCATTAGGATGGTGAAGAACTCTATGCGTAAGTTCGGTTCCTTGCTGATCTGTATATTCTTTTATGTTAAAAAGTGTTTTCCTACACATGGTGATGTGAAATGGGATAAGAAGAAACCCATTACTGTTCAGATAAATGATTTCATAAATGAGATTGGTGATGATGTTGAAGGGATAATGGACAATTATTTCATTGAGTTTAAGAAGAAGATGAGGAATAGGACTAGAGTCCCTATGTCTCTGATTGAGAAATATAATAAAGACATATGTTTTCTAGTAGACACAGACTTTACCTATGCATAGGCAGTCCTACCTAGGGTTTCATGGTTGATGCCACTACCCTATGAACTCAATATTGATGAAGCTACTGCTACAATCACAACCCTCCTAGCTGAGGAAGTTGATAACAAGGCACCTTACTTTGGTACATTTGAAGAGGCCAAATCCAAGATCTCTTTGGGATTATTGGCTTCCACCACTGAGAGAAGAAGAAAGAAAATAGTAAAGAATCTAGCAAAGATGCACCACTAGAGTTAACCCAAGGGTTAGGAGAAGATGAGAAGAGTGCAACTAGTGGAAGTGAGATAGAAGAAGAAGAAGAGAAGAAACCAATAATTGCCGAGTCCCCACCTAAAAGAAGAGTGTTGAAATGTAAAGTGTTTGAGACACCATCACTTAGACCTTGGCCAAGAAGGACTACTACTGAGACTCCTAAGATGTCTCTTGCATCTGCAAAGTGAAAATTTTCTCAATCCAAGACAGTGCCGACCAAGGTTATGAAGAAGCCGAGAAGGAAACTTGTTCTACCAAAAGATGATGAAGAAACATAAAGTGATGAAGCAATAAAGGGGAAGGCAACACAATAGGGTTCACATCAACTCACTGTTGATGAATTGTGTCATAAGATTACTAGCACAGATGCAGTTGATGAAGTAAAGAGATTAAAGTTTGGACCGCTGAGTATTGGAGATAAAGACAAATTTGAGGATGCTATTCTTGAAATGTTATAAACTTTCAAGATGCTACCAATTGAAATTGAAAACATGATTCCAAAGGAATTGTGCAACAGAGTCGCACAAAGTGGGAGTATGCTTTACAAATAGAGCAAGAGATAAGAGTGAGTACATTAGCACAAGTTGAATCCACTCTCACTCCTGCAAATATCAAATAGATAGTTAACCAATACAGAGGCAAGTTTGATCCTAAACTTAAAGCCTATCTTATCCTTCAACACAAGATTGAAGATGTTGTTCAAGAGAGTTTGAAGATTTGGAAGGTAGTGTTTGGTTTGTTACCCACCCCGGTAGAAGAAAAGGATGAAGGAAAGAATGAAAGTATAGTTGCTTCTACTTCAATATTTATTGAACCTGACAACAAGAAAATTAAATTGGAGACTGATACTCCTAAGGAAGTGCAATCACAGGATACTTTTGAGGTTCACATTGTTGATATTCTAGAAGAGAGCCCCATTAAGAACTTGTTCTTAACTGAGGATGATCTAAAGAACACAGTAGCAATAGGAACACCCCTGCCAGGTAGTAACACTATACTATTGCAAGTCAAGGATTATCCCACCATCACGAGCACACAATCTGCCGTTGATAATCCTCCTATACCTGAAGTTGCTACTGTTGATAAGTTAGTTGGTACAAGTCTTACCGAGGAATCAATCAAGTTGGTACCACTAACTCACTCTGCCAAGAAAGAAGTTAAAGCAGAAGATAAAATTCAAAGTCCTCCTAAGGAAGAACACAACATAGAAGGACATGGAATGAAGCTAGATGAACAAGCTGTTCAACCTCATGCCGAGGAAAAGGAGAAAGAAGAAGGAAACAGTAGAGGAAAATTCATTGAAGAACAAGCACCGAAGGAACAAGAGGCCATCAAAGCTCTTGTATAGTTGCCGAGTGGAAGCACCCCACCGAGAGCACCAAAGGAAAAAGATGAGGTAACAATTGATGAAGAAATTGTTATTCCTAAATGGGATACTAATAACCTTACTTTCAAGTAGCTACAAATAATGAAAGATTTGTTGACAAGGAAAAGTAGACAAGTATAACTCTGATGGGAGCATCAACAAAAATAGGTTCTTCATGAAATTAAGGACATATTTAATGAAGTTTATGACTTATCTGATGTAAATAGTTTCATTCCCATATTAGAACAACTTGTACATATTGTTCAGAAAGTAAATAATGACGCGAGTTGTGCAAGTGATAAGCTATTTGAATGGTAAGAATGAAGATTTGAGACAAAAATGCTGGATAAGATATCTGGCGAGATAGTAGTAAAACAAGTTGAGTTGTCAACTTTGGTAAAGGAGACCGAGAGATTAGTTGTGGATGGATAGTCTCTACTGGCTAAGATATGCAATGTTGAATTATTCATAGATGAGAACCAACACTTGCTTGAAACTCTCAAGCAAGAGATCAAAGTTTCAAGTCAGTCCCTGACTTTGGATGCTAGCACCAGTGTTGGACATTATGTTAAGGTAATGCAGACACAGGGTAAGTTAGCTGAGCTGATGGAAAATGATGGCAAGATTCTCTCTCCCCTAATTTCTATTCAAACTATTCTTACACCACATTTGGAGCCTATACAGAGAAAATCAGCCAAGGCTAACACATTGATCCAGAGTGATTCACATTTGTCTACAACAGAAGGTCTCATCAGTCTAGCCGCTGATTTAGAAGTACAAACTAAAGTGTTAAATCTCACTTCAACTGCATGGACAGATGCATTATACATGAGCATGGTGCTACACATACCTTTTCTGGAGAAAATTTGTAACTTACCTATTGATGAGGAAATTCATCGTGTCAAAAACAAGGGGGAATTATCATGACACAAGTGTGAACAGGGACAGGTAACACAATTTTGAATACGTATATATATCTCAAGGGGAGTTTTAGGCTATACAAACATATTTTTGTAATTGTATATATGAATGTCATGAAAAAGTGTTTTTGCCACTAATGTCAAAGGGGGAGATTGTAGATCTCTATAATTTTGTTGACTATTAGTGTCCTACACTTAGTCATATATCCGGGCAAGGATGGTCGATCATCACTGCGATCGAGTCATTCTATAAAGGCCGAGTTTTGTATTGTATACTTACCGAGTAAAGTCATGATCACAATATGTTTGTAATATGCTGAGTATAGTTATTGTCAAGATACATATATCAATGATTACCGAGTGATCAAGAAATTCAATAGATGCCGAGGATAGTAGATGCCGAGTGCTAGGGACAACTTTTGTTGAGTTAGCCAGAATTGACATACAAGTCTAAAATGGCACAATGATCGAGGTAAACTATTTTTGAGGATAATTATATTTTGTATGTTGTCTATTGAGGTAATCACAGAGGTGGTTACGCATCCATATTGCTATCATTGATCCCTATGTATAACCTTTAGCCAATCAAAAAATTGTATAGTATAGGTGGCAATAGGAATATATTTGGACCGTAGATCTTGTAACGGTAAAACATTTTTGTTACTATATAAAGGAAAGATCTAGAATAGAGATACGTGTGTGAATCAGAGAGAGAAATAGAGACATTGAGATTAGATGAATACTATGAGTATGTGAGTATGAGGAAATAATAAGGAGAAGTATTCAGACCGAGTTCAGTGACCGAGCAAAGCAGTGAAAGGATAGAATCAAGAAAGATCAGATAGAAGAGATCACAATCCTACAGTAAAGAGAAGATTTGTAATTAGCATATCAGTGAAAACTGAAGGATCATATACTGAGACATTTTAACCAATGTATCAAGGTAAATCTCTTAACCGAGCAGTCTTAGCAGACTTTTGTAAATCTCTTTACCAAGTGCTTACTTTATTGTAAGTTTACAAATCCTCTAACAAGGTAGACTAAATAAGTCTCTTAGCTTTTAACAGAGCAGACCTTTCATAGGGTAGATCATGATAGGATCAAATTTTGTAAGCCCTAACAGGCAAACTTTATTATCTGCAGTAGTGAAGATTTGTGGGTGTCATCCCCACCCTAGTTTTACCTTTCAAGGGTTTCTAGGTTACCAAATCTATTGTGTTATGTGTGATTTCATGTATGTTGCTTGACATGATATATTACTTAGATTGTTCAAGTTTTGTTTACATGATGCATAAAGTTCTAACAGTTTAAAAGGATAGAAGTTAGTAAGTTCTGATTCACCCCCCCCTCTCAGTACTACTTTCCCATTTGTATTTCCAATAGTACCATGCATGGAAGACTTATGTAGTAAGATTTGAGTATATGTATCATAGACATGTTATTAGCATGATATCATGGATGCAGAGGTTAATTTTTAGAACAGATAGTTATTCAACAGCTTATGTCAGTAGTGTTCCTGACAGAGTTACATGCAGTGTTCTGTGAGTGATTGTCTGTACAATCATCATGGAGCCTTGCACCTTTGGATATGTGATGAAGACATGTTAGTGATGTTACAATCATGGACGTAGAGTTTGATGATTAGAAGAAGTTAAGTTATGCAGTCACTATTCACAAGTAGCAGTTTCCTTTGTTTATTTAGAAGAGCCGACAAAGATTATATTGGTTCAGGAGTTGTGCCTATCATTTTGGTATGTGCCCTTGGATTTTAGATTAGAGAAGAGTTAAGAATGTTTAGTTAAGAGTGCATAATGTAATTCAACTTGAAGAGAAATTTTTAGTTACTTTGGTAGAGCCGACAGTGTGTAGTGTGCTTCTACATTTTATATTATTGAACAGGTCCTAGATTGTGTTGCGTGCTTAGTAGAGCCAACAAAATTATTATTGGAGTATGTTATGGTTTCTCTAATATGATTTCAAGATGGTTCTAATAGGTTGACTTGATTATATCATTCAGAGGAAAGATATTTATAAGCAGTCATTTGTGATTGCTAAAGCATGGTTTAGTGTTGATTGTGAAGAGCAGAGCAGAGTGTGCAAAATGTTGAACCATCAGTAGAAGGTTATGTGACCAACTGAAAAGTTTATGCTATACATTGGAACTAATGCAGATAATAGGTCAAAGTGAAATTCACTAAGATCTAGATATAGTGTATATCTATTATTCAGAAGGTTGTAGCCTTCAACCCTTTGAACAATGTGCTCTCGGACAGTGCATCCTCACCCCTAATAGGGTTAATTGTAAAAGACTCCTAACAGGGTCCGACCCTTGACCAGGTCACTGTACTAAATTCATTGTAAAGACAACTCCTAATAGGGTTAAGGATCTTCTAACAAGGATCATTAAACACTAGTGCATATTATTAGTGGGTGTTAATTCCCATCGGGGTTTTTACCTATTTGGTGTTTTTTTCAAGTGTTCTTTCATTATGTTTAAGTATACTTAATTGGATAAACAATTTAAACTTGTAGATAATTGATTCACCCCCCCCTCGCCCCCCCTCTCAGTTATCTCTTGGGACTATTCCTAACAAGTACTCAAGATGTTCAAATTTATCTTCAACACTAGTCATGTGATGTGTGCAGCCACTATCAATGATCCAAGTATCATTCTTACTAACTTTAGAAATAAGGGTTGTTTCTACATACCTTTCCTCTTCTTCTGAATCATCTTTCATTGCAAAAAATACTACTTCAATTTCATCATCAGTGTCAGTGTTGGTGTCATCTTCATTTTCTCCTACAAGGTAACATGCCTTCTTACCTTTCTATTTGTAATCTCGGTTGTCTCTGTTGTAGTGTTAGTTTCCTCTATAATTTCTTCTGCCAAACTTTCCATCACTAGATCGGTCATTATCTTTATCTTCTTCTTTCATGTTAGGACATCTAGCAGCAATATGGCCAATCTCTTTACAATTAAAACAAGCTAAAGGTAACTTTCCCTTATACCCTCCTTTACCTTTTTGAACTCTCTAGGCCATAAGTGCTTCAAGCTCATCAAGCTCATATTTGTTGTCACTGTCACTTTCATTCTTTATATTATGCTTACTGCTAGATTTACCAATCTTTAGAGATGACATAAAAACAGACTCAACACTTGGTACAACACTATTGTCATAATTATTTAGCTCAAAATTAGTTAACTTTCCAATCAGACTATCAAGAGTAAGATTTCTATTAGGTACATACCTCATTTCATGAATAGCAGATATTCTGATTACATAGATAGGCAAAAAGGTTCTCAGTATCTTACTTACCACATTATCTTCAAAAATAATACCTCCTTCTCCTCAGATAGCATTGACTACCTCTTTGATTCAATTTGCGTACTGTGTGATGTTCTCACCTTCCTTCATCTTCATATCATCAAATATGCCTCTTAAGCTTTTAGCTCTGGCTCTCATTACATTCACATTACGACCATAAACTAGAGCAAGTTTATCCCACATTTACTTCACTTTAGTGCAATCCTTGACATTTTCAAACTCAGCATCAGATAGAGCAACAACAATCTCTATCATAGTTATATTGTGTTCATGTTTGTCTCTCAACTGATCAAGTGTCAAAGGTCCAACATTCAGTTGTAAGTAGCCATGGTCTAGTAGATGTATAGTAGATTCTCTGATTCCAGATATGTGAAGTCTTATCCTTCTTTGCCATGTTGTGAAGTTATCTTTGTTTAGCTTAGGCACTTCCCTCTTATACATCTTGTGATCTTTTTGCTCAAGTCCTTAAAACTTTCCTCCAAGCAACCAATACACTATGATACCAATTGCTAGAATAATTGAGAGGGGGGTGAATCAGTTGAATTAGTTATCCTATAGTCCTAAACTCCTAGATGTACTTTACAAAACTATTTCAACAATTTATGCAGCTTGGTAACATAAAATATCAATCTGTCTGTTCACTTCATCGAATACTAGTAATTATCCAAACTGTGATTACCGATTAAATCAACTATGCAGTATGTAAAGTATGCTAGAAAAACAATCATAACAAATAACACATAACACATAATACAATCATTTAACATGGAAACCCTGCTAAGGGAAAAACCACCTGGGACCGGTAACCCAAAATAATTCACTCTTCTTAAGTGAGCTCGGTTAGGAGACAACCCTATTAAAGGTTACAATGCACACTGTTAGGTGTGACCTGGTTAGAGGATTTATCACTAACAATTAACTCTTGACCAACATTCACTATGGGGTCAACAAGATAACAATTTACATTCATTGAATGTCATAGTGTAATACAATAAGACTGTTAAGTCCACTTGATTAAGAGATTTTCTAAACCAATGGATAAACTGATACAATTCTGATCTGATTCAAATACAACTTAATTGCAAATATTCAGATCTATGTTATGCTCATAAAATCCTCTGATCATCAATCAATTCACTTCCTCAATATTTCTCAACTTACTTCACTCGGTAAATAGTTCTCTGATGCTCAGTAATGTTTGTAGCTCGGTTATGTTTGTAACTAGTTTGATCAGGAATGCATGAATAAAATCTTCACGCAAAATCTCTATAGTCTCTATTTATCCAGCATGTTTCAACAATGAAACTCATATCTCTTAAATAGAGAAGTAAACCATTTTCATATTAGCCATCGGATTTTGCCTCTTAATCTCCTTCATCCAATTTTCCACTTAAACCTTCCTTGGCAGATGTGTCCTTAACACATTTCAATCTCATCCTTTAGATCATCTCTGAATTATGTCAACCATGGATCTCATAACTAACTTCATCCTTTACCTTGAAATCATAACAACTTCTAGCTCATCAATTTCAGTCAGCTGTTCTTAGCATTTAATGGTTTCATCCATACTCAGTTAATATTGAAATACATCAGTGATAACTAACTCAGTTATTACTGTCACTCGGCATACACTGCATAGGCTCGGTGTATATAGAATTTTTCAATTACCGACCACATTGACTTGTTCAAATCAAATCTCCTCTTCATAATAGATTAATGCAACATGCCCAAGTCAATAATATAAGCCTTAGAATCATCAATAAGTTACCCAATGTTTACCTTATCCTTATATGTCATGTCCATCTTTTCCTTATGGAGATATCTCATTTCTTCATCTTTTCTTCCTTCTACAGATGTTTAGATATTTGTAACTATCATGATAAGTATTATCAAAACTAGTTGACATCAATGACAACATATTGACTAATTTAATCATCTTACATATCACTTTAGTAGGTCGGTGATCTCTAATCAATGTTCCTTCATTTCATTTAGATATTCAATTAGTTGTAGATCATCAAATCTCATACTTGATAAGCAACTTAAATTCTGTGAGACCAAATCTAAAACTAGAATATAACTTTGAATGCAATATGCAGCTCAAAGTCTAAAATATTAAGTTCAAATCCCTCTTGAACAAAACACCAAAATCATAATCAATATCCAAAAAATGTCATCACATAACACCTTGAATCAACACAAAGTTTAAAATAAAGTTGCCTCTTTTATTAAAAGCTATTTAATTTAAATCTAAGCTCAAATTCTTATAGTGCATATAAAAACTGACAGAGTTTTCTTGTCTTTTTAAAAGATAAAAATATACTACAACGCTCCCTCCTATATAAAGGTGAGGCATTGAGAGAGAAAGGACACAGAAAACCAACAAAATTTGACCTATTCCTTAACTAACTTTGACTTATTCAAAGTGAAAGTCCTAATGTACTTTACCTATGATTTTATTAGATGCAATGATTTTGCAAGTGAAAAGATCACTTGTAATTACAACTTGCTTCCCAATTACATGTAATTTGTCAATAAAAAAATTAAAAAATGCATGATGAAAATAAACTAAGTGTTTGACAAGACACAATTTCTACTACATCATCCTTTGTCGATATTCATGTTGCTACAAGATGCTCCATGATTGATGTGTTAAGGTTTGGTGAAACAACTTGGAACATGAACCTTCATTTTGGATCATTCTACATCACAAAAAGCTTCATTGGAAAATCATCCTTTCAATATTTCTTTCCATCTCTGTCTTGAAAATACTCTATGTCTTTGATCAATCCACCGCTCATCCCTTTCCTTGTATGGCTCCATCATTTGGTTGTTCTAGCCTTGTGTCACTCTTTAGTCTTGGAATCTATTTGAAAAATAAGATTGATGTCATGATTTTTTGATTAGGTAGATCATATCTGAAAATAGGAGAATCTATGGATCTTTCTTCCAAGTGAGAATTTTGCAAATTTGGAACTATGCATTTTGGACAATCAAACCTTGAGGGAAAATGGAAGGAATCAACTTTTAAAATGAGGAAAAATATGAATTAAGGGGTTTTTCATTAGCACTTTAGGTGAATTAAATACAAGTATTTGGTATCAAAATGAGGTGCAAGTGCAAATATATACAAGAGAATGTCTTTCTTACTTATAATCAGGGTTTTAAAATCCAATTTCATGTGCACTTGGGAAGGTTTATTGTTTGCAATTAGGTTTTTAAAGCCCACTTACAAGCAAGAAAGATGCTTCATTTATGCTTGGAAAATACTTGCAATCAAGTTTTTAAAGCCCACTTGCAAGTAAGGGAAGAACTTAGCCCTTTTTTGGAAAAATAAACTCACAAATAGGGTTTTTAATTCTATTTGCAACTGGGGAAAATATGCATTCTTAAAGTTCTTTCTTTGGGGAAAATCATGCATTTCAACTTGAATCATTTTGGGGAAGAACATGTATTATTTTTCAAAATAATAATCTCAAACAATAAAATCCACAAATCTCTTTTAGAGAACCAAAAATATGAAGAGAAATAAGTCTTGAACTTTAAAGAAAATCCCCAAATCCTTGTTGATTTGAATTTAGGAAAAGATCTCCAAATTGTAGTTATATAGGCAACAAAAACTTAACTAAATCTCCTCTGTAATCAATTCATTTTTAGTCCTCTATAGCCCTTTGAAAAAATTCTGTGAATGAAAACCAAAATTCTTGATAATAGAAACCTCTAGGATTGATTCAAACATATAAAAATTGGGTTTATAATTGTTGTTGCAAGCTGACTTGCAATGCTAGCAAAAAAGACACTTTTGCAGGAAAACACAATTTAAACAAAATAATACAATCTTGTAAATGAATTGAATCAGTCCTAGGTCAGGATTTAGAAACAACATCCCAACTTGGAATGATTCTTTTGTTTTTAAAATCACTTGCATTGCTCTAGGCGAGGGTTGAAAATGACGTTGCAAGTGAAACTACAACTCACAAATATGCCTCCTTCATTTGCATCATAATTTTAGAGTCTTATTGTGAGAATTAATGTTTTTAAAAGGGGAAATAAATAATGTAGTCGGGCTTTAAAATAACAACTACATACCCAACACCTTTTAAAAACAACTATTCTTTCTTAGACATGCATCGACAAACTTTTTAACTACTTTGCAAGTATTTTGATATTTTAATGTCATCAAGAATGTTTGTAGTCGAGATTTTAAAGCTCAACTACATCTAAAATTTTCATTTAAAATGCACTTGGAATGCCTTGTAAAAAAAATATTAAGAGTACATACGAAATTTATAACATCACTTGCAAGTATTCATCCTTTAGAGAAGTCATGTGATCAAGCTTTTTAAATCCCACTTGCAGGTGTAAAATTCCATTGAAGTTACATATTTCCTTCTAAAAATGTAATGGTGGACTTTAATTATCTCATTGCAAGTGAATAATACCTAAAACAATATGCGATGACTTATGAAAATCACAACAAAATGACTTAAGAATCCTATGGTGGACTTTTGGTTTCATATCGCGAGCTTTTAGATGAAGAACAATAACTTGTAGTCGAGTTTTAAAACCTCACTTGTAGGTAACTTAATTCTTTATTTTATATGAGAATATTGCTCAGAATTAAGCCTTTGATAGCTCAAAATGGCCATGAATAAAAAAGAAATAGACTTAAGATGAAGAAAAGAAGACAAAAACAAATAATCCAATCAAGAAAAATAAAACAAAGACTAGAAGATTCCCAAAAGTTGAGCACTTGCAATCGGGAAAGAAAATCTTGACTTTGCAAGAAAACAAAGGAAAACTCAATGTAAATATCTGAAAATGACATATGTAGGATGAAAAACTTAGGCCAATTCAAGGTATAATCAATTTCCTTCAAAAAATCTTAAGAATACCAAACTGAGAGAATTATATAACTACAATTTCATAGAAAATTTCGTAGGGTTGTCCAATTTTACGAATTCAAAATTAGGGACAACAGTTCAATCAATGGGATTAAGCTTATTATTGTTTTTCGGATTAAGAAAATCTTTGACATGGTTCCTAGAGAAAAAATTATGGATTGTAATGGAAGAATTGGGTATCCCAACCGTGTACAAAGCTATAGTACACAAATTTTATGGAGAAAGTTAAAGCTAAAATTAGAACCAATGAAGGAATGTCTAAATCTTTTGGTAGTGACATTGGCATAAAAACAAGGGTATCCTCCCCCACCTTATTGGGATTATACATTGGCAAGTTGGAAGCATAGTTAATAAAAATAGATGGAGAAGGTGTCTAATTTAAAAGCTATGTGGTGAAGTTGCTTTCATATGTTGGAAATCTTATCCAAATTTTAAAAAAATATCATGGATTAAGAAAAAATTTAAAGACCTTAGAACACTTTTCCCAAGAGGTCGGGATGAAAATCATGATTCACACATAATCATGATGTTCTATTTGAATAGTAAAGAAAAATAAAGTACGTTTCTTTTTTAAGATAACTAATTGGAAATAGTATAAGAATACAAATATCTTGGGATTGATTCCCAATATAATCTTATTTAGGAGACATGTAGGGATAAAAGGACATAAGGAGGATGGAAAGCCTCATACCTACTCCAAAATAGGTGCAAAAATGTAGAACTTTGGGACTAGAAAACTAACAAAACTCTTTTTACTTTGTTTGTTACACTATTTCTCCTATATGGGCATTAAGTATGGGGAAATTGTTACCAATTTTCACTATGCTTGTTCTAACTGGTAGGGTTGTTATCAAACCTTATTCTATGGTGAAAGAAGTTCAAATTTTAATTGATTAATTTGCCTATTATAATCAATTGCATTCAATTATCAAATTGTTTTCTCATTTTTAAAGTTGTTGGTGCATTTCTAGTTTCTTGGAAAGAGTTTCAAAAGTTTAAGTTTTTTTGTTCTAAACTATCAAAAGACTCAGATTTTGGAAAAGTACAAGTTCTTAAGTTCATACAAAAAGGAAATCTTTGTTTATTTCAAATAATAGAAGTACAACAATTAAAGTGGTCCACACAAGCAGTGGTTGCTCTAAAAACTACAAGTGCATTTTATGATAAATAAGAGCTCTTTTATCAATAAAGAGAGATACAAGTATGAAAATGCATTCATCATGAAACCACACAACACATGGCTTAGGCTAATGCAAGCATGAATTTGAGTTTTAAATGCAGAAATAAAAGCTTAATTACATCTTCATAAAGGAAAAGAAAGTCAATGATAGAAGGATAGGGTTAGGCCCCTCATTGCCTGGTATTTTCGTTGAGGGTTGATTTTTTATGTGTCCTTGAGTCCACATCTGAGGTTTTCCTAAAAAAGAGAGAAGAATGGGGGTCAATTCATTCAAACTAAGAAATGGAAGATTTAGACCTATCATTCTACCATTCTACTTCCATACATTTACAAATATGCAAAACATGATGCATAAAAGGAGTTCCTGAAAAGAATGATCATAATACTTGAACTACTTTATTTTTAAAAAATGTTTACATTATGTGTAGTTACAAGTATGAAGACATTGAGGTTATTGAAGGATAATGCATAAATTAAAATCATGAAGCCTTTCAACTGAATCATGTAGGGGCCATGACTAAAGTTCTGAGGAGATCATAGAGGGGACATGCATAAATTACAAGCATGAAACCTTCTAATCAAATCAAGAGGGGAAAAGACAGAAGGTTTGAGGAGATTTTTAAAGGGTCATACATAAGTTATAGGTATGGAACCTTTCAATTGAGTCATGGAGCTGTTAAAGACTATTTTTTTAAGGGACATGACATTTTGTCATGAAACCTTTCACCCCAATAAATCAACCATACATAACTACATGAACCAATTACATCTTTTGTGTAATTTAAAATTGCTACAAAAGGTCAAAGATATTATAAACATTAGAACATTGAATGTGCAGCTAATAAAGTATTAAGGATCAGTACATATTAAGTGTTGGAAATCTATTTGGGAAATGTGATACTGAGAGGGGGGGGGGGGGGGTGAATCAGATATCACCTATTGAACCATTTTAACATTACTAAAAAGTTGCATAGCATTAACATAAACTTCATTAATGTAATAAAACTAATAAGCTAAACATCATTCATGAAAATACTCATAACACCTTGATTTTGGTTACCCAAAAACCCTTGAATGGTAAAATTAGGGTGGGGACGACACCCACAAATCTTTACTACTGTAGTATAAAGTTTTCCTGTTAGGGCTACAAATTCTGATCACAAAATATGATCTACCCTATGAGAGGTCTACCATGTTATGAGCTATAAGATTTATACAATCTACCTTGCAAAAGGATTTATAACTTACAACTAAATAAGAACTCGGTTAAGAGATTAACTAAGGTCGATTAAAACCAATCTGTTAAGAGATTAAAAATGATACACCTATTAGAATGTCTTAGTGCCTGATCATTTGGTATGCACTGTATTTGTTGATTATAGATCTTCTCCTTCCAGTATTTATTTGATCTTATCTATCAAGTATATCTCTATTTCGCTCTTCACTGCTTGACTCTGTTCTGCTCGGTCACTGAACTCTATTAGAATACTTCACTGGTATGAAGATATTCTCTTAGTTTTATATCCTTTCATTCATACTCCTCTCATCCATATTACGTTTTAGGGTCCAGATCTCATATTATATAGACAATTGACTTCCTCCAAGATTTAAGATCTACGATCTAGATTGTCTCATTTTGCCACTTAACCTTTCCCTAATTTTGATTGGTCCCATACAATACATAGGGACTAATGATTACAAAATAGAAGTGTAATCACCTCCATGATTTCCTCAATAAAAAGTAAACAAAATTTAGATGTTGGCCATAATGGTTTACCTAATTGTTTGTGCCATAACAAACACATCTGTCAATTTTGGCTTGCTTGGCATTGGATGTCTCTGGCACTCGACATTTACTATTTTTCTATACTTTGGTCCTCGACATAGTCTTCTTTACATAACTCGGCAAAAATTGACTTAGCTAATACAAAAGTACTTGGTGACCACTGATTTACTCGACAGTGACTACTGCTCAGTAAATGTACAATACATGACTTGACCTATACATGATGACTTGGTCATAGTGATGACAGACCAACATCACCTAGAAAATGACTAAGTGTAAGACACTAATAGACAAAAAAACTATAGGGATCAACAATCTCCCCCTTTGACATTAGTGGAAAAAACACTTTGTCATGATATTTACATTACATTTACAAAAGTACTTTAGTACTAACATAAGTATACAGAATACTCCCCTTAAAACTTAACTCGATCTTACAAAACAAAACAAATTTACATTTATACATATAAGACTTCTTTACATGACATACACTCTAATACATATACATATACAAAATTGAGTGTGTCATACCATTCAGTTCTGCTTCTACTCTCTAACATTGTTGCCTCCCTTTGTGACTTAACATGTCATTTTATTCTTTCCCCCTTGTTTTTGTCACTTTAAGTTCTTCATTGGTAGGGAGCTTGTAATATTTCTCTAGAAGTGGTTTATGAAGCATCATAACTATTTAGGCTTAGAATTGTTACCCTAACTTAGGCATTAAGGCTACACAATAATTCTATCCTAACGATGGAAACCTCCTCTAGTTGTGGGTAGACTATGAATAAGGAGGAATCTCCAGATTCTAGGCCGGTTTCTATTAATTATGAAATATCACCACCTGATTTAAAAATTGATAAGAAAAGGGATAGATAGAACTTTTAAACTGAAATGAATTGGGGTGATACACCAAAAATGGTTTCAGACTTTGCTGGAAGAACAAAATTAATAGCTCAAAATCATATATCAAAGGCTTGACTCTTCAAATCATTTCTCAACATATAGGCTAACATGTTTCACTTTTAGGATTAAATCACAAATAGTTATAACAGTTAACAACATACATCTTCCATACAAGGTTTAAGAAACAACTGATTACCTCAAGAAGGAACAAACATGCATTCACTTCTTTAAGATTACAATTAAAAACAACACTTGCAAAGAAAGATGATACCAGGATCATCAAATCAAACTCCAAAATGTATGGATAAAAAAACACCTACTTTATTTCTCTCACAAATCTAATAATGTGGTTACAAAAAATGGCTTGAAAAACATGTAGGAACAATATGTTCACTATTAGCCTCTCTCCCAAACTCGCAACTTTGAATGCACATGAATTTTTCCTGTAAACACATAACCATCTTGGGCACATGACTCTTGACTTCTACTAGTTTTCCCTCTACAATACAGAGACTTGACACTACTTTCATTTTCATAAGTCACGACCTGATGTATTTTTGAGCTCTTTTATTTTAATTTTTATGACCACGACCCTACAGAGTATCTATCCTTCATTTAATGGTCTAGCTATGAGCTCAAACTCTTTCCACTATAATAGTCATGACTTTGTGACTAGTTGCTTTACCTCTATTTAAGCATGCATGAAGCCGTGACTGGATGTTTACCTTCCCTTTTATTTCATCTTGTAACTTTGATTTAAACCTGACACCATTTACATCTAGCATAAGTCACAACCTGTGACATTTTGTTTTCACCTCCTTGCTTGCGAATGAAGTCGTGGCTTATGCTAGTGTTTTACAACTGTGAGTTTTCAATACTAGTCATTATTTGTGACTTTGACTCACCATGATTGTAGTCAAAAGCTATGTATGATTTTTAACTTTACGAGCCCTTTGAACTATGACTTCAAATTCATATATTATAAGTCTCGGCATGACTGCAAATCTTCTTGCTGAATACACACAACCACGACTCCACTAGGTTTCTTCTTCTTGTGGGTTTAGAGCCACAAGCTTGGACTCATTCCATTCTAACAGTCATGACATTGTGACTGGTGTACTTTTATTCATTTGATTGTATACAAAGACGTGTCTGTAAATTTATTCTTATTGGGCCTGACTTTATATAAACACAAGATTTTAATACCATGAGTCACGACCTGAGCCTGTAACTACAAATTTATCATCATTAATGTTGAGACCAATAAATAAGTTCGATTGTAGACACACTAAAGTGAAATCTCTTTTGTAACCTTGACTTCTCAGCTTCTATTTATCATGATTGTCAAAATACAACCGAGATTCATGAACTCAGCTTGAGTTTGATCTACGAGCTCACTGCTGACAACAACTTGGTCTTCAACTGGTAAGTTATCCACTCACTCAAGTTCACTGCTCGACATAGGTATGAAGCTTCTATTTTCTATACTCCACTCTGCTGATGTGGGTACATTTGTCTTTGACAGTGCACTATGACTTAGAATATTCTTTGTTTAGTCAACTTAGTGACAGTCAAGTGGGCTCTTTTCCTTTAGTCACCACATCAAAACCGTGAGCTTATGACTGAAAGATGTGGTAGATATATTCAATTTTTTCATTAAAAGCTATGACATCTTTCAGTCATAAGCTTCACAGGCTTTGGAAACTAACTAACAACATAACTGAAAGATGTCAAAGAACACAAGAATCCTTGCTTAGAAAGATAAGTTCATTTTTCCTGTGTCTACTGTTTATTTTGTGACAACTAGTTATGTACATTCTTATATCTCTATTTTTTCATTACTGTTATAAATGCACACACATATCACCAAAAATTTATCAGATTTTATTAAACACACTATCATCCTTGCTTTGAACATATACCAACACACTACCTGTGATCATGAACCTATGATGAAAATGCTACAAACTTATGCATTTCTATTTATAAAAATATCTCTACAGCTTGCTTTCTGTAAAATTTGTCACTTTTTGATATTTCAATTGTAGGTGTATTTAGATTATGCAAATCTGTACAGTAGCATAAATTTTCAATCTGAAAAAAATCAAAACATAGCTCACTGTATCAAAGTCCAAGTAGCATAACCACTATTTTCAACTCACTTGACTGCATTTTAATTGTTCTTCTTATTGCACAGTCACTTAGCACTTGAATTCCAAACTTGAAAAGTGAGAACACTCTAAGACTTACTAGCACAAATTACCAGGCTTAAAAAATAATTCTCTCTCAATGCTGAAATTGAAATCTTTAAATCATTGCAATAAGGTATAAAATGTTCGTTAGTTATTAATGAAGTTTGAGCATGGCCTCATGACACTTAAGATACATATTGTAAAACATTTTATAACACTTCTTTCTATAATCAGCAATAACAGTGACATCACTTGAATTTTTACCTCTTGAATTAGCAAAGACGTATTGAACCTATATTGTTGTAACTACATTTTGTGACTTGATCTTTGAGTGCTTGCAACTTTGGCACCTTCTGTAGCACTTTGTTTTTAAATTCTAGCTTGATCTGCATCTCTTTTCTATGACTAAATATGAAAACTAGTCAACCTTCTCTCTGCAAAAATAAACTGTTAAGCTCTCAAACAACATCATTTTGAAATGGTTAGATTAGTGAACATAATAAGCAATTTGTCAATCAATTCTCAGACCATTATGTTCACTAATCTACCAATGCACTACATATTTGAAAAAGGTTTCTTAGTTGGAAACACTAAGTCCCTTTAATTCTGATACCTGGATAATAAAAAGGACAACATACACCAGAATGATCATAAATAGTAAAAGGTTTCATGTTTATAGAAACAAGTCCCTTTCATACTACCTTGCAGTGAGTGTTAGTAAACATATCCTTATTGCATTTAATTTTCCTAATTGATATGTAGATTTGAAAACTTGATTGTCACAATATGTTATTTGTTTCTCATGCATTTCTTAGATCCAACAGGATCTAACCACTTTTCTCTCTCATGCATGTATGAACCCTAAAGACCTAAATCCAGATGAAGACCTAGACATGAAGACCTAAGACCTGACAGACAACTAGTTGACAACATAGCAACAATAAAGGCAATGCATGGGACCCCTATTCCATACTTTAATCATTTTTTCAATTCTACATATTGTTGGAAATATAAGTGGGAAAGTAATATTGAGAGGGGGGGGGGGGTGAATCAGATATTACCTACTTTTATCCTTTTGATCTAATAAAACTCTATGCTTTACAAAAACAAAACTTGATCATAGTAAGCAACAAAACATATAAATAATCATACATGAAATCACTCATAAAACCATGATTTTGGTAACCTAGAAACCCTAGAAAGGTAAAAATGGGGTGGGGATGACACCCACAAATCTTCACTACTGCAGTAATAAGTTTTGCCTGTTAAGGCTTACAAAATGTGATCAAATCATGATCTACCCTATGAAAGGCCTACTCTGTTAAAAGCTAAAAGACTTGTATAGTCTACCTTGTTAATGGATTTATAAACTTACAATAAAGTAAGCACTCGGTAAAGAGATTTACAAAAGTCTGCTAAGACTACTCAGTTAAGAGATTTACCCTGATACACTGGTCAAAATGTCTCAGTACCTGATCTTTCAGTTTGCACTAATATGCAGATTATAGATCTTCTCTTTACTTTATATTTTGATCTCTTTTATCTGATCTATCTTGATTCTGTCCTTTCACTGCTTAGCTCGGTCACTGAACTCTATCTGAATACTTTTCTATTCTGAATATACTTCTCTGATCATTTTCTCATACTAATTCAATCTTATCTCTCTCATTCACACACTTATCTCTGATCTAGATCTTGCCCTTATATAATAACAAAAATGTTTTACCATTTCAAGATCTACGGTCCAGATTTATTTCTATTGCCACCTAAGTTATACAATTTTCTGATTGGCTCTAGGTTTTACATAGGGATCAATGATAATAATATAGATGCATAATTACCTCCATAATTACCTCAATAGACAAAATGCAAAACATTATTATCACCAAAAATGGTTTACCTCGATCATTGTGCCATTCCAAACTTGTATGTCAATTCTGGCTAACTTGACAAAAGTTATTCCTAGCACTCGGCATCAACTATACTCAGCATCGGTTGAAATTCTCTATCAGTCAGTAATCATTGATATATGTAACTCGACAATAACTATACTCTCGACATATTACAAACATATAGTGACCATGACTTTACTCGATAGTACTACTGCTCGGTAAGTATACAATACAAAACTCAGCCTTTACAAAATGACTCGGGTGCAGTGATGACCAACCATCATTGCCTAGATAAATGACTAAGTGTGAAACACTAATGGTCAACAAAAACTATAGAGATCTACAATCTCCCCCTTTGACATTAGTGGCAAAAACACTTTGTCATGACATTGATATACATAATTTACAAAAATGTTTGTACTTGCCTAATACTCCCCCTAAGATATATATACACATTCAAAATTTTGTTACTTGTCCCTATTTTGTCCTTATCTAGACTCATGTCATGATGATTCCCCCTTGTTTTTGACACGACTGATCTCTTCATCAGTAGGTAGTTCACAAATTTTCTCCAGAAAAGGATTATGCAACACTGTGATCATGTAGAGTGCATCGGTCCAAGCAGTTGAAGCAAGGTTCAAAACTTCTATTTGCACTTCTAAATCAGCAGCTAAACTAATAAGGCTCTCAGCTATGGACAGATGTGGATCACTCTGGATCAATGTTTAAGCCTTTGCTAATTTTCTTTGTATAGCCTCAAGATGCGGTGTTAACACAGTTTGAATAGAGAGTACGTGAGAATGAATCTTGCCATCATTAGCTATCAGCTCAACTAACTTACCTTGTGTCTGCATGATTTTCACATAATGTGCAACATTGGTGTCTGCATCCAAGGTCAGGGACTGACTTGTAGCTTTGATTTCTTGCTTGAGAGTCTCAAGCAATTGTTGATTTTCCTTTGTGAATAGTTCAACATTACATATCTTGGCCAATAGAGACTGTCCATTCACAACTAATCCCTCGGTCTCCTTTACCAAATTGGATAGCTCAACCTATTTAACTACTATCTCAGTAGATATCTTATCTAGCATTTTGGTCTCAAACCTCCTTTCTGACCATTCGAATAACTTATCACTTGCACAACTAACTTCATTATTTACTTTCTGAACAATGTGTACAAGTTGTTCCAATATGGGAACAAAACTATTTACATCAGATAAGTCATATACTTCATTAAATATATCTTTAATTTCATGAAGAACCTATTTTTGCTGATGCTCTCTTCGAAGTTCTGCTTGCCTGCTCTTTCTTGTCAACAAATCTTTCATTAGCTGTAGTTGCTCATAAGAAAGATTATCTATATCCCATTTAGGAATAACAATTACTTCCTCAATTGTTACCTCATCCTTCTCCTTTTGTGCTCTCGGTGGGGTGCTTCCACTTGAAAATTGTACAAGAGCTTTTATTGCCTCTTGTTCCTTTGGTTCTTGTTCTTCAATGAATTTTCCTTTTATGTTTTCTTCTCCTTTCTCCTTCTCCTCGGTATGAGGGCTAACAACTTGTTTATCTAATTTGCTTCCTTTTTCTTCTGTGCTGTGTTCTTCCTTAGGAGGATTTTGAATATTGTCTATTGTGTTAACTTCTTCCTCAGTAGATTGAGTTAGTGGTACTAACTTGATGGGTTCCTTGGTAAGACTTGTACCAACTAACTGATCAACAGTAAAAACTCCAGGTAGAGTAGGATTATCATCGGTAGATTGTGTGCTCATAATGGTGGGATAAACCATGACTTGTAATAGTACAGTGTTGCTACCGGGCAAGGGTGTGTTAGTTGCTTTCATGTTCTTTAAATCATCCTTAGTTAAGAACAAATTCTTAATAGGACTCTCCTCCGGTATGTCAACAATGTGAACCTCAAATGGATCATGTGATTTCACTTCTTTAGGAGTATCAGTCTCCATTTTATTTTTCTTGATGTCAGGTTCAACAACTGTTGAAGTGGTAGCATCTTTTCCTTCATTCTTTCCTTCATCCTATTCTTCATCATGTTCTTCATCCTGTTCTTCATCCTGAGCGGGTAACAATCCATACAATTTCTTCCAAATTTTTAAACTTTCTTGCACAACATCTTCAACCTTGTGTTGAAGAATGAGATAGGCTCTAAGTTTAGGATCAAACTTGCCTCTGTATTGCTCAATTGTCTATTTGATGTCTGCAAGGGTGAGAGTGGATTCAACTTGTGCTAGTGTACTCTCCCTGATTTCCTTCTCTATTTGCAGAGCATACTCCCATTTTTGTGTGACCCTGTTGCATAATTCCTTTGGAATTCTATTTTCAATCTCAATTGGCAACATCTTTAAAATGCATAACATTTCAAGAATAGCATCGTCAACTTTCTCTTTATCTCCAATGCTCATTTTTCCAAACTTTAATCTTTTTACCTCATCTACTGCTGCAGTGCTAGTAATCTTAAGACATAATTCATCAATAGTGAGTTGATGTGTACCTTGTTGTGTAGCCTTCCCCTTTATTGCTTCATCACTTTTTGTTTCTTCATCATCCTTTGTTAGAACAAGTTTCCTTCTCGGCTTCTTCATAACCTTGGTTGGCACTACCTTGGCTTGAGCAAATTTTCACTTTGCAGATGCAGGAGTCTTCTTTGGAGTCTCAGTAGTAGTTCTTCTAGTCTGAGGCCTTAGTGATGGTGTCACTGACACTTTTCATTTCAATACTCTTCTCTTTGGCAGGGACTCGACAATTACTGGTTTCTTCTCTTCTTATTCTTCTTTCTCACTACTACTAGTTGCACTCGGTTCATCTTCTCCCAATCCTTGGGTCAACTCTAATGGTGCATCCTTCTCAGATTCTTTAACATATTCTTCCAGATTTTTCACTATTTTCTTTCTTCTCCTCTCAGTGGTGGTAGCCAATAATCCCAAAGAAATCTTGGATTTGGCTTCTTCAAAAGTTCCAAAGTAAGGTGCCTTTGTATCAATTTCCTTAGCTAAGAGGGCTATGATTGCTGCAGTAGCTTCATCTATGTTGAGTTCATAGGGTAATGGCATTAACCATGAAACCCTAGGTAGGACTACCTGTGCATAGGTAAAGTCTGTGTCTACCAGAAAACATATATCTTTGTTGTATTTCTCAATTAGACACATGGATTCTAGTCCTATTCCTCATCTTCTTCTTAAACTCAATGAAATAATTATCCATAATTCCTTCAAAATCATCACCAATCTAGTTTATAAAATCATTTATTTGAACTGTGATGGGTTTCTTCTTATCCCATGTTACATCACCATGTGTAGGAAAACACTTCTTAACATAAAAGAATATACAGATCAATAGGTAACTGAACTTACACATAGAGTTCTTCACTGTCCAGATGGAGTTCAAATTCTTGGCAAGTTGAGTCAGCTGGAGCTCATTGATAAAACTTGTGCAAGATGACTCTAACAATGAAGTCAATTTTTGAATTGGTAATGGTGGAAATTATCATGCCGCATTTGTTCCAAACTGCTTGGGTGTTTTCTTGAATATCCTCTTTTCCTACACATTTCATCATTCTCTTCCTGTCAATTGTAGGGTAACTAGTGACCTTGTGTATCATTTCCTTTGTGATCTTCACCGGTCCATCTTCCAACCATAACTGAATGTCATGTATTTGACCCAAAATGATCTTGATCCATTCTACTATGAAATTTTGTGGGAAATTTAGGGCATGCACTAGCCCTTGATCGACAACAACCTTATGTTCTGGCTTCAACACTCCGTTGACACATAGTTTGTCATATGCTTCCCTGATCTCATAATCACCAATTTCTCCAATTTTGTGCATATAGCAAGACCTAACATCATTCATCGGTAACACATTCTCTGGAATAGAAGATAGGGCTCCGTTCAAATCTCCTCTAATTGCACTTTCAGACATTGTCTTGAATACCCTCGATTTGCAAACTTTGTTCCTTACAAGTTGCACATTAAAAACTTCCATTCCTTGTTTCTTGATTGGTGCGGATGAAGATGATGCCATTTTAAACTATAATTTTTGAAAAGAAAATATTTACTCGGTAAAGTATCTTTTTGTTAATAACCCTGTAGATGAATTTTGTTGACGGCATGCTAAGAGAATTCAGAATCGCTTTGCTTAATCTGGTTGCTCAAACTCTAAATTGCTCTCTGAAATCTCAAATAGCCTGGTGAAATGAAATTAACGGCAAATTTCTACTTTATAGAATCCAAAAAAATAGGATTAGGGCCTCATAAATGCTCCGTACAGATTTAGGTAGATCACAGCTGTCTCAAAAAACTCACAAGCTCGGTCAATATAACCGTTGCAATACAGCTTGATGTATATAGCATTTTGACCATAGTAGGTGCTCGACATACATTGATAGCTCGGTCATAGACACTAATGCTCGGCATCAAAAGTGAAATTTTCTATTTTGCTCACATATGTCCTAGTGCATCTTTATCTATGTTAATGTGGACTTTTGCTCGCTTTTATTTTAGGAACTGATGAAAGATAAGGCTTAGCAAGATTCAATTCCCAACATACCTTTCAAGCTTAATTAGAAGAAGTGTGATCACCTGATCCATTGGATTGGGTGATTGTCGATGTGCTTGCTTCGCTTGAGTTTTCTTGTTCTTTATTCCTCCATGTCTTTTCCATCTGACTGTTCAGTTTCTCATGGATACCTCCATTATGATTTTCATTCCTCGGCATAGGTGATCTGCAATCTTTCTTTAAATGACCGACCTTGTTACATTTGTAACAAACTATGCTTCCATTCATTCAACTTTTAGATTTTCCTCTAAAGTGAGTCTTCATGCAATTTTCTCTGATGTGTCCATACTTGCCACAATAATGGCAATTATACCAGGTGTTGTAATCCCAATTGTAATAGTTGTGCTTTATGACTAGCTTTCTTTGCTCATTTGATGACCACCTTGGTCTAGATCTGCATTCAAATGCTTTATGCCCATATTTATGACAATTAAAACAACTTCCTTGAAAGTTGGGTGAGGTGGATGAATTACTAGCTTTGAATCTACATTCATGTACATGATGTCCATGCTTCTTGTAGTTAAAACAATGTCCATTAAACTTAGGCTTAGAATCAGACTTACCATGTTTACTTCTGCATATATTGGTTGTATGTCCTAGCTTTCCATTGTGATGACATGTGGGTTTGGTGTTCTTTGATTTAGCCATCTTTTGTTCTCCATTCATTGATGGTTCTCCTTCTTCAGTAGATGAATGTTCATTCAGTCCAAGTCCAGATCTATCACTGGATCTTCTAGGTGATCTTAACAGCTCTTCAAAATATTTTGCAGCTTCATTGGGTTTATTCATCCTTTCATTGATCTCTTTTTCAGTTCTCAAATCATGTTTCAATTAATCATTCTCAGACCTTAGTTGATTAATTTCCATCTTTTCTGCCCAATTCCTGATTAACCATCAGTAGCCGATTTACCATGTCTAGTTGATTATTAGTCAATCTTTACATGTCACTTGTTCTTTCATCTAGTCTGATTGCAATTTGTCTTTTGTCTTCCTCAGCCATTGTCTTATCATCTTCAACTTTCTTTTTCTATTCCACTAATTCACAAAGTCTGACAGATTGAATTTCTTGTTCTCTCCTTAGAGTTCTGATGTCATCATTTAGTATGGTATTTTTCTCCAGTAGTTCTTTTATAGCTTTATCACTCTTGACAGAGTTACCATTGTCAAATAGTCCAGAGATGTCTTCCACTTTGTACTATGGCTCATTTTTTTGAATTGCAATCTCTCTTCTCTTGCTCAAAGATTTCTTCAATTCTGCTATGGCAGCTTCCAGTTGCTGCAATGCCAGCTGTACTTCAATCTTTTGATTCTCTATGATCTTTCCTAGTTTATAAGCTTCCATTTTAAGATCTTTTTCCTCAAGTGGTTAGACTTCCTTAAGAGAAACCTTGTTGCTCTGATACCAATCATTGGAAATATAAGTGGGAAAGTAATACTGAGAGGGGGGGTGAATTAGATATTACCTACTTTTATCCTTTTGATCTGATAAAACTCTATGCTTTACAAAAACAAAACTTGATCATAGTAAGCAACAAAACATATAAAGTAGCATACATGAAATCACTCATAACACCATGATTTTGGTAACCCAAAAACCCTGGAATAGAAAGGTAAAACTGGGGTGGGGATGACACCCACAAATCTTCACTACTGTAGTAATAAGTTTTTCCTATTAAGGCTTACAAAATGTGATCAAATCATGATCTACCCTATGAAAGGTCTGCTCTGTTAAAAGCTAAAAGACTTGTATAGTCTACCTTGTTAAATGATTTATAAACTTACAATAAAGTAAGCACTCGGTAAAGAGATTTACAAAAGTCTGCTAAGACTACTTGGTTAAGAGATTTACCTTGATACACTGGTCAAAATATCTCAGTACCTAATCTTTCAGTTTGCACTAATATGCAGATTATAGATCTCCTCTTTACTTTATATTTTGATCTCTTTTATCTGATCTATCTTGATTTTGTCCTTTCACTGCTTAGCTCGGTCACTGAACTCTATCTGAATACTTTTCTATTCTGAATATACTTCTCTGATCATTTTCTCATACTAATTCAATCTTATCTCTCTGATTCACACACTTATCTCTGATCTAGATCTTGTCCTTATATAATAACAAAAATGTTTTACCATTTCAAGATCTACGGTCCAGATTTATTTCTATTGCCACCTAAGCTATACAATTTTCTGATTGGCTCTAGGTTTTACATAGGGATCAATGATAATAATATAGATGCATAATTACCTCCGTAATTACCTCAATAGACAAAATGCAAAACATTATTATCACCAAAAATGGTTTACCTCGATCATTGTGCCATTCCAAACTTGTATGTCGATTCTGGCTAACTCGGCAAAAGTTATTCTTGGCACTTGACATCAACTGTACTCAGCATCGGTTGAACTTCTCTATCACTCGGTAATCATTGATATATGTAACTTGGCAATAACTATACTCTCGGCATATTACAAACATATAGTGACCATGACTTTACTCAATAGTACTACTACTCGGTAAGTATACAATACAAAACTTGGCCTTTACAAAATGACTCAGTAGCAATGATGACTGACCATCATTGCCTAGATAAATGACTAAGTGTGAAACACTAATGGTCAAAAAAAACTATAGAGATCTACACATATGTACTCTATTGTTGATATGAAATATGAAACATGAAAAGCCACTTTGTATACTACATTCAGTTTGAATGCACAGTGTAATGATTAGTTATGAATTTTTTGAAATTTTGAATCATGATCAATCTTTAGAGTACAATAATGACATCTAAAAATGAATGCAATAATGACATGTCCATTAACAAAACCTGCAAGATAGTATTAAATGGACCAAAAAATATGCAATCTTTTCCTATTTATGCCTATTGTGTTGTATGTTGTAATTTTGAGTAACAATTTTGGCGACTTCTGCTGGATGTCTGCCTGCTAGACATGACTTGTAGACTTATCAAAGGGCAACAGAGTTAGGGAAAAATGAAACCATGAATGTAACCACTTATTTAAATGAAAATGCACCTAAACTAGACACAATGCAACCTAGAAACCTAGTGCTTGGACATCACTTATTAAACTGAAAACTGGACCTATCCTAACCCTCAAAGCAAAGCTTGAGGTATATTCCATTAACTGGAATTTGTAGATCTTCTCCTTTAGTTGTGGACAACTAAAAAGCATTATTCTCCTTGCTGGCTATTATAACAAAGGGGCCTGACCAAAAATTATCAAACTTGTCATGCTACCTTGGCTTGCTCTTTAACACATCCCACTTGAGTACTAGATCACCTTCTTTGAATTCTTTGTACTTAGCTTTCCTATCAAATGACTTCTTAGTTTGTGCTTGCTTTAGTTCCATAGTTTCCAATGCTTTTTTCATTTCTTCTTCAAGCTGTAATAAATGAGCATACCTCAACTTAAGAGGATCTTCCTCTTCAAATAGCAACATTTGATCAGCCAGCTGTAAAGCTGGAAATTTAGTAGAAACTGGCAATCTAGCCTCTTTACCATAAACCACTACATAAGAAGAGTTCCCAATAACCTATTTAGGTGTAATCCTATCTAGCCATAAGGCTACCTTCAGTTTAGAATGTCAATCTCTCTTATTCTCCTGCAAAGTCTTTTTGATCATTCTGATCAGATTTTTATTAGTACACTCTACAAGACCATTACCATGAGGATAATAGTTAGAAGAAGTATTTAAATAGATCCCATTTTTCATAGCCCATTCTGTAATAGCTAAACCAAAAAAATCCATAGCATTATTAGAGATAATTGATTGAGGAACTCCAAACCTGGTTACAATATCTTCATAGAAATTTAACACAGCAGGTATAGTAGCCTCTTTTAATGCAATGGCCTCAGTCCATCTTGTAAAATAATCAACAGTAGTCAAAATCCATTTATAACCTACACTAGAATTAGGATTAATAGGACCTATAAAGTCCATTCCCCACTTGTTAAATGGTTGATCTACCACAATTGGTTTTAATGGCAATACTGCCAGCTTTTATTTTCCTGCAAACAATGCACACTTCTGACACCTTCTTGCCCAAGAGTAAGCATCTTTAAATAAATCAGGCCAATAATAGCCAGCCCTTAGTATTTTCTAGGTTGTAGTTTTAGGATTGAAATGCCCTCCACAAGATCCATCATGAAATTCAGATAAAATTCTACTTTGATCTACTAAATCAATGTATTTAAGAACCATTCCAGAATAATCTTTCCTATAGAATATACCATCAATAAGAACATAGGGAATAGATTGTAACCTGTAGTATCTCCTCTTTGCCTTATCAAGATTGTTTGGACATTGTCCAATTTGCAAAAATTTGGTCATATCTGATAACCAGGATGTAGGATCATTAAACAATACAAGATCACCTTGACATAGGGTAGATTCTTTAGTAGTTTCAGTTTGATCCTCTTCTTCTACATCTGAGCATAAAAGCCTTTGCCTCTAACCAGTTTAGTCACATGAATTTGAACATCATATTCCATAACACTTGTTATCCAACCTGCCCTCTTTTCATTAACATCCTTGTTCAATAAAAACTCTTTAATACTGGGATGTGCAACCATCAAATGCACTTTGTTTCTAGCAATCAAATGTTTAAACTTCTTCAAAGCTTTAATAATAGCTAGCACATGCTTTTTAAAAAAATTGTACCTTTTCTCATAATCATCCATACCTTTTATGAAAAAGGCAACTAGCTTCTCCTACTTTTCTTCATTCTTTTGAACCAGCATTGGTGAAATAGTGTCAGAACCACCATAAGAATATAGAATAAATTCTTTAGTAAAATCAGGATTAACAAGAGTAGGGGCTGAAGATAAAGGCTGCTTTATCAATTCAAAATTCTTCTTTCCCTCATCATTCCAGCTAAAAGGGACATCCTTTTTAAGCATAGCAGTCAATGGTTTCAATAGGTTTGCAATATTGGGGATAAACCTTCTAACAAAATTTATTCTCCCATCAAAACTCTACAATCCTTTCTTGTGTTTAGGCAATGAAAGTTCCAAGATTGCATGAATTCTTTTAGGGTCAATAGTTGTACCTTAGATACCTGGTATCCTAGGAGTTTTCCCTCATGAACTGAAAAAATAGATTTCTTTGGGTTAAGAGAAATCCCAAACTCTCTACACCTCTGCAAAATTTGTCTCAAATGATTTATGTGCTAATTTGCAACCTTGCTGTAAATTGTCACATCATCTAGGTAGACAAGAACAAATTTATAGATTAAGTTCTTGAAAGCCATGTCCATTTCTTTTTGAAAAGTGGCCCCCGCATTTGATAACCCAAATGACATTCTTCTATAAGCCATTGTACCCTATTTAGTTGTGAAAGCTATCTTAAACTGATTAGATTCTTTAACTAAAATCTGGTTATAACCAGAATAGCCATCTAAGAGAGAAAATCTCTTAGAACCTGACACATATTGTAAAATCTGTTCCATGGAAGGAAGAGGGTGTCTATCTTTTAGAGATGCCCTATTAAGGTCTATAAAGTCTACACAAAGCCTTATCTCTCCATTCTTCTTCCTTACTGGAACTAAATTAGAAACCCAGGATGTATGTTTGATTGGAAATATAATACCACCATCCAAGAGTTTTCTAAGTTCTTTCAACATTAATGGTTCTAACTTGGGGTTTGTGGGCCTTTGCCTTTGTCTAATTGGCCTAGCATTTGGCTCTAATTTTATAGTGTGCTGGGTCAATTGAGGATCAAATCCTTTCAAATTAGCATAATCCCATGCAAAAACAACACTATATTATCCAAAAAGATCAATAAACAACTCTTTTTCTTTAGGAGAATTAATTTTTACCAACCTTCAACCGCTTATCTCTGAATATTTCCACTTCTTCATAATGATCCTCTTTGATTAGCAGGCTAGTTTTACCCTTCCTGAACTGATCATCAGAGTTGAAAGCTGATTCCAGGCTAACCAATCCCTTTGGAAGCTTGTTGGTTTTTAACTGAATAATTTGGTCCTCCATTTGCTGATTGATTTTGTTATTTCTAGAAGCTGAAAAACCATTTGTCTCTGTTAAAAAAATTAAAATATGTTCATCAGTATTGAAAACCTGCCAATAAGTGTCATTATCTAGAATAGATGGCCTAACAATAATCTTGACATGTGACTGGTCTAAAATTTGTCCTTTATTCTTAGTAACTGAAACATGAGCACCAATACCAGCCAACCTATCAGCATACCAATTTTCCCTTCTAGGAATTGAAATTAGGTTAAAAGCATCAAATTCATCTAGAATGTCAGAAACTCTAGATTTATACATCTTTAGAAGATCAGTTTTAATAGTATTGATACCTCTCACCCGTTTTAATATTAGCTCACTATCTCCAAATGCCCTCAAACATTTAATTCCTCTCAATCTTGCCCACTCTAATCCCTGAATCAGACTTTCATATAGCCACATTGTTAGAAAAAGGAAAAGATAACTTGTAGGCAGCATAAAACTTATTACCATTAGGTGAAACTAACATAACCCCTGCACCAACTCCATCATTATTCCTTGATCCATCAAAATACAAATCCCATAATTGGCTAGATAAATCAGATTCAGATTCTGGATATTTTATCAGATTAGGCACAATTGAATTATATTCTAAAAAAATATAGTTATGAAAACCAGTATAAACATATCATCATTTTGATCCTCTCTAGTAGCCCATTCATCTAAAACAATGTCTTGATATGCTTCAGTTTGTGTGTTATAGGCTGAATAATCCAGAACTTCATCTTGATCCATGATCACACAACTTGCATTAATGAGACTGGGATTGTAGGGTTCTATGTGATATTTGGCCAACAATTCTGATTTTATGGTTACCTTAGTACCATATCTAGTTCTGAAATATAAATGTGACCAATCTGATGAAAAATAGCCATCTATCTAGGCTATGAAATCTCTGGACAGGCACATAGAAAAATATGTCGGCAAGTCTATAACATAAATATCTTGAGGAATTGAGAAATTTGGACACGAGTGTAAAGTCAAACTTGTATTTTTAATGACCCCTAAGGTCTTAACTAAAGTTCCATCAAGATGGACTACACCTTTCTCAAGAGGTTCATACTTTAAATTCAATAAATATGCTATTTTCTTAGGCATGACAATGCTGGTTGCACCACTGTCTACCATACAATTATGCACTAATTTGTTTCCAACAATCAATGAGACATAAAAAGGAGGAGGCTTATCATTTGTAGGTTTGTTACTTCCTTTTCATATGTCTTTTGAATACTTGTTGGCTTTTTTTCAACTGTTACTGCTGGTTGTTTCATATTTGTAGCCTTTTTAACTTTTGGTATTGCTAGCTGCTGTACTTTAGTAGGCCTTTTCTCTTCTTTTGGTACCTTTTCCTGAACCTTAGGAGGCTCAGAATTAGTCATAACCACCCTAGGTGGTTGTTGTACTATTTTTTGTGAGCTAACTGCCAACTTGGATAATTCTTCTTTTAAAATCTCAATCTATCTTGGAATAGATAAAGTCTCCCATGTAAACAAAGTTACATTTGTTTTCTTCATAATATCAACAATATTGAATGGAACAACAAATTGTACCTTGTGTGAAGATCTAGGAGAACCTTTATTAGCACTCTTCTGACTTTGATCCTTATTAGATGAAATTGATGGAATCTAAAGAATAGAAACTGGTGAAGAAGGTACATTACCAGAGGATTGATCTACTTTAAGAGCTCTCTTTTTTGCTCTGGTATTTGCTGCAATTGATGAATCTTCATTTAGACCACAAAAATCTTCCTCTTGCCAGTTTAGGAAACCAATATCTGTAGTACTCTGATCTGATTATTGTTGTACCTCCTCGATAGACACATTCTACTATGAATTCATTATATTTTGGACCATAAGAGCTTGGTTAAGAATTCCATTAGAACATGTAGACTGGTCATGTGGTTCGTTGCATGGAAAACACCAATCAGTAGCAATATTATTTTGAGTAGGAACAATATCCCTAATAGTATTAAGAGGTGCAAGATTGTACTGTCTATTTGGCCTCACATTCCAATTCTGTCTATTTGCATTAGTATTACCTTGGAATTTCTACCTATTGGCCTAATAATTAGGTTGATTAGGATATTGGGATGAGGAACCAACAAATTGATTTTGAGCAGCAGGGTTTGTCTGTGCTTGATTCCTCTTAAGGGTGACTAAATCATTCCAAAAGATTGTAGTAAATTCTCTATCTTTTGTTGACTATCCTTAATGCTCTGTAGTTCATTCAGAGGAGTTTTAGGAACTATCTCTATGGATTTAAATGATGGAACAATAGATAGTGGTAGGACAACTAATGGCATATTAGACTGAATATTAGGAAAGAAAGGCATAGGCAGCCTAGGAGATATCTTTCCTACCTAGATAAGACTATTTTCTTCCCTAATAGTAGTATCAAAAGCTTGGGGTAAAGAAACTCCCCCCATAGATTGAATCATTACAGAGATATCACTATTTAAGCTCTTCAAATAATACAAGAAAGCGTATTCAATTGAAGGCCTTACCGTAATAGGAATTCTGTTCCAAGTCTTCTGAAAATGGAGATTGAAATCACTCATCTCCTCTTGTGTAGCCCTCTTGATAGTATTTAATTGGTCCACCAAGGACAAGTTATCAGATTTGTCCTCAAAAAATTTTGACAGCCTCTCTCCTAGGACATCCCAAGTAGTAATAGAGTCCACTGAGAGAGTTCTGGACCAATCAAGGGCTATACCCTTTAGTGATGTAGCTAATAGCTTCAAAGCTACATCCTTAGTTGTGATGTGATGAACATTGAAAAGAGTTGAAACATCTCAGATATGCTCAATAGTTGTCACATGCGTTTCTCCAGTTAAAGTTGGCAAGCTTTTCAAAGCAACCAATGGAATATCATTGTGATTTGCAATCCTCAAAGGACTAGCTTGATCAAATGGAACAAAAGGAAGGTTTCTTGTCATTTCTTGATGTGGAGGAGCTTGTTGCTGAATGGAAGGTGTAATAGAAGGCTGGGTAGGCTTAATCACCTTCCTTTGATATGTCTTCAAATTCTGGGGAGTTGCTGCAGTACCACTTGTAGAAGCTCCGAAAATAGAATTATCTCTAGGTAAATCCTCAAAACTTGGTAATTCTGATCCAGAATGATTAGGAACACTTAGATCTTCAAGAAGACTAATCTCCTCAATAATTACTTCAAGCTCGTTTGAATTTGTAGCCTGGTCTTAAAAAAAGGGGTTATCAAATGATGAAAAATTAGAATTCAATAAAGTACCTCTTGGATCTTGTGATGTTCTTCCTCTAGATGATCTACCTCCCCTTCTTCCTGATTGCAATTCCTAGTACACAAATCCCTCCTTGTTTGATCTTGTTGGATTTCTACTCATTAAAACAAACCCCTCAAATCAGAAATTGATTCAAGAACAACCATAGAATTTTGTAACTCAGAACTGAGAAGCAGGTCGGGTGCCACTGGGCGTGCCAAAAATTGTTCAGGCTTAAAATTATTATCCTAACTCAAGCATTAAGGCTACACAATAATTCTATCCTGACAATGGAAACCTCCTCTAGCTGTGGGTAGACTATGAATAAGGAGGAATCTCCAGATTCTAGGCCAGTTCCTATTAATTATGAAATATCACCACCTAATTTAAAAATTGATAAGAAAAGGGATAGATAGAACTTTTAAACTGAAATGAATTGGGGTGATACACCAAAAATGGTTTTACACTTTTCTTGGAGAACCAAATTAATAGCTCAAAATCATATATCAAAGGCTTGACTCTTCAAATTACTAATCAACATATAGGCTAACAGGTTTCACTATTAGGATTAAATCACAAATAGTTATAACAATTAACAACATACGTCTTCCATACAAGGTTTAAGAAACAACTGATTACCTCAAGAAGGAACAAACATGCATTCACTTCTTTAAGATTGCAATTAAAAAAAACACTTGCAAAGAAAGATGATACCAGGATCATCAAATCAAACTCCAAAATGGATGGATAAAAAAGCACCTGCTTTATTTCTCTCACAAATCTGATAATGTGGTTACAAAATATGGCTTGAAAAACATGTAGGAACAACATGTTCACTGTTAGCCTCTCTCCAAAACTTGCAACTTTGAATGCGCATGACTTATGCCTGTAAACACATAACCATCTTGGACACATGACTCTTGGCTTCTACCATTTTTCCCTCTGCAATACAGATACTTGACACTACTTTCATTTTCGTAAGTCACAACTTGATGTATTTTTGAGCTCTTTTGTTTTAATGTTTATGACCATGGCCCTGTAGAGTATCTATCCTTCATTTACTAGTCTAGCCATGAGCTCAAACTCTTTCCATTGTAATAGTCATGCTTTGTGACTGGTTGCTTTACCTCTGTTTAAGCATGCATGAAGCCGCGACTGAATGTTTACCTTCACTTTTATTTTAGCTTGTAACTTTGATTTGAACCTGACACCATTTACATATAGCATAAGTCATGACCATTACTCCACTGGGTTTCTTCTGCTTGCAGGTTTAGAGCCACGAGCTTAGACTCATTACATTCTGACAGTCACAGCTTTGTGACTGGTGTACTTTTATTTGTTTGACTGTATACAAAGTTGTGACTGTAAATTCATTCTTATTGGGCCTGACTTTGTATAAACACAAGATTTTAGTACCATGAGTCACGACCCAAGCCTGCAACTACAAATTTATCATCATTAATGTTGAGACCAATAAATAAGTTTGACTATAGACACACTACAGTGAACTCTCTTTTGTAACCTTGACTCCTCATTCCATAAAATCACAGCTTGGCTTCTATTTATCATGACTATCAAAATACAACTGAGATTCATGAAGTCGGCTTGAGTTTGATCTACGAGTTCACTACTGACAATAACTCGGCCTTCAACTGGTAAGTTATCCACTCACTCAAGTTCACTACTCGACATAAGTATGAAGCTTCTATTTTCTATGCTCCACTCTACTGATGTGGGTACATTTGTCTTTGACAGTGCACTATGACTTAGAATATTCTTTGTTCAGTCAACTTAGTGATAGTCATGTGGGATCTTTTCCTTCAGTCACCACATCAAAATCATGAGCTTATGATTGAAAGATGTGGTAGATATATTCAATTTTTTCATTAAAAGCTATGACATCTTTCAGTCATAAGCTTCACAGGCTTTGGAAACTGACTAATAACATAACTGAAAGATGTCAAAGAACACAAGACTCCTTTCTCAGAAAGATAAGTTCATTTTTCCTGTGTCTGATGTTTATTTTCTGACAACTTATGTACATTCTTATATCTCTATTTTTTTATTACTGTTATAAATGCACACACATATCACCAGAAATTTATCAGATTTTATTAAACACACTATCATCCTTGCTTTGAACATATACCAACACACTGCCTGTGATCATGAACCTATGATGAAAATGCTACAAACTTATGCTTTTATGTTTATAAAAATATCTCTACAACTTTCTTTCTATCAAAATTGTCACTTTTTGATATTTCAACTGTAGGTGTATTTAGATTATGCAAATTTGAACAATAGCATAAATTTTCAATCTGAAAGAAATCAAAACATAGCTCACTGTATCAAAGTCCAAGTAGCATAACCACTATTTTCAACTCACTTGACTACATTTTAATTGTTCTTCTTATTGCATAGTCACTTAGCACTTGAATTCCAAACTTGAAAAGTGAGAACACTCTAAGACTTACTAGCACAAATTACTAGGCTTAAAAAATAATTCTCTCTCAATGCTGAAATTGAAATCTTTAAATCATTGCAATAAGGTATAAAATGTTCATGTTATCATTTTAGTTACACTAAATTGATAATTTGACTAAGTGTTTTGCATTGAGATTTGAGTTTTAAAGGTTCCTAATTCGAATTTCAGAATGATTAAAATTCAGAGAAACAAAGTATATGTACAGCTACAGAATTGTAAACATCAAACAACATACCACAGTACAATATTCAGATTCTTTAAGCTCAACAATAAATGAAAACAATTGCTTGCATTTTAGAAATGAAAGTATAGTATCCAGGTTTGCCACACAAGCTGTGGTTGCTATTAAAAATGAATAATAAAAGTATATTTCAAAGGTATAAATGATAAACCACACACCCCGTGGCTTTAAGTATTGATGCAAGCATGCATTTTCAATTCAATAGGTTGATTGAAGAATTTTATGCAAAGAAAAGAGAACAATTACATTCTGGAAATGCAAATAAGGAGAGAAGGAGACAGGTTAAGCTTCATTGCCTGGTTGTCTTTTGATGTTTGAGCGCGCTGCATTTTTGGATTCCACATTTTGAAGTGTTTCAAGTCATCTGGTATATCCTGCAAGAGAGAGAGAGATAGAAGAGAGTCAGTTCATAAGAACTAAGCAATGAAGGACAAATGAAATGTCTAAATCTCTACTTGATCACATTTCAAAGATATAAATCAGAAGACAAAGTCATAAAGCTATGAAGAAAGAAGGATCATATCACAGACATATCATGTTTTTCCTAACATCGTTTGTTCCATGTGCAGATACAGGTTTGAAGGACTAAGTAGGTTGTTGAAAGGACGCACATAAGCTACAGGTGTGAAACTTTCCAACCGAAGACTTGTAGAGGCGAAGACTTGAAGACTGGTGGACTTGAGGAGGCTGTCGAGGGGGCATGCATACATTACAAGCATGGGACCTTTCAGCTGAATCATGGAGTTACAATGAACTAGGCTGTCAAAGGGACATGATTCACATCATGAAACCTTTCAGCCGACATATCAAGGTTTCAAGAGTTACATTTTATGATGGAACGGAATAGGAAAAGTCAAAAGGAAATTATGAGTTTTATGTTTTACAGATCACTTGTGGGAGTCACGAGCCCGTGCTCGAACCCCATAAGTGATGATCCAATCTGCTGGCTACAATAAAGAAGTTCAGATCAATGGTCAAGTATCAGAAACAGATGGCATAATCAAGAAATGAGGTAATTCTGTTCTATGTTATTGTGCAAAGGAAAGGCTGAATGTTGTGCAGTGCTGGTTTGAATTCTGCATTTGAAAGGTATCAAATAATATAGTGTGTTAAAGATACAATAGAAACAAAGGATTGAATTGTATTCCTAAAAATGAGTACTTATTCTACAAGTCTTATCACATTTTGGTCATGTATCAATAACAGAATGCCAGAGAGTTTATTTTCAATCTGAAAATAACATGTTATAGGAATTATGGAAATAACATCCTACAGAAAATAAGATAACATGCTACAGGAAGAAATAGTATTGATTCATTATTAGAATGCAGAGATTTCTTTTGATACAATTAAATGACCATATCTAAAAAGAGAAACTATTATGCATACAAAATATTTATACAGCAAATCAGGTAAAGAACGGGAAGAAGTCATTAACAGTGGACAGCCAGTGCTTTAGTATATGAATGCATTCTTTTAGTTGCAGTCACACAGAACAGATTTCGATTTCAGATTTAATGATCAACATAAACAGCTAGTTGTAATCAGTTATCAAAACAGACAATATGGAAAACACAATAAATAATACCCATATTTTTTGTGAAAATGTCAGAACAGACAAGCATTTTGATAGAATGAAAGGGAAAAGAAATACTTATCTGCTATCCCAGCATGGAGGCGTTAGCAGATTAGCAGAAAGTGGATGGCGGCCAGAAGAAAATGGACGGCAGAAGGAATGAGATTTGAAGAAAAAATGCAAGGTATCTCAGAGATCCAATACCCTCATGGTGGCATCCAACACCAGCAGCTGTTCAGAACCCTAGCTGCCTTCTCTATTCAAAAAAAAAAAAATAATGCCAAGTCTTCGATACCAAATGAGACCAATAATTACGCCCTTTGATGTTTTGCATAAAATTTGACATCCGCAAGGATAGCAGAGCACGATCGACTCCCAGCATGCCACGCACCCATTTTCACATGATTATGTTTGCAGTGAAATAAGGTGTCGACATTCAAACTTTGGCATTAGGCGTCAAAAAACCAAGTTATAATATCCGCTTATGTTAAATAGCAAGTTTGAGATTTCCTTTTATATTCTTTTCCTTGCTTTTTTATCTTAAGTTTTAAATATATACACTTTACGATAAGGATAATATATGAGTTGAAATATATAATTTAATATATTCAATTCATATTTTATTATTATCTTATTATATATATATTTAAAATTTAAGATTGCTTATACTTTTAATAATTAATATATTAATAAATAATATAGCTATAATGGAATACTTTATATTAGATAGAATTATTTTTAATTCTATTTTTAATAAGTATAGCTACATTATTTATTAACATTTTAATTATTAAAAGTATAAGTTTAAGAAAGGAATAGAATATATTAAAATCCCTTACAAAAATATTTAACTATGTAAATATATGACTTGAGGTTTTTTTTGGAGATCATCATTATAAGAGAAGAATTTTGTTTTTTCAAATTCTGAGGCAGATTGGGGGTATTTTAGAGCAGTTTGAGTCACCTTGGGATCTCCTTGAAGTTTGAGTATAGTTAATATCAGTTGAGGGCTTCTTTGGGAGCATTTCACTATCAGTTCACGGCAGTTAGACTCACCTTTTGATGGATTCTTCTTCCATATCCGACCCCCACTAGATTTGCATAATTTTTGGGATCTTTGGAGCAGTTTGAGTTGATTATGAGTGGCAGTTCAGTCAGGCATCAGATGAGGCAGTTATTCCAGCACTTTGACTTCACTTTCCAGCACTTTGACTTGTCTTTTGGGAGGGTTTTCTCATGCACATGGATTAGGGTTTTGATAGTTTCTATTTATCATTTTTTGATCTCATTATTCAGGACTTCTTTTTGGCTCACTTGTTTTGCATACTGCAAACTAGAGAGAGAATTGTAAGGCATTTTTGTAATAGAGATTGGTTCCAGCATTGGTTAATAGAGATACCTGTTCCTTCCCATTGGTTTTGAGGTGATTTTTGTGAATTTTCATTGCTTTAGTGTTGTGTTATCCTTCATTTTAAGCTGCATTCCTCTTTGCTTCAGAACTTGGATACATGTAACTGCAGGTCTATGGTTTGTGTTTTAATTTTTGCATTAATTTGGTGAAACACTATTTCCCTACCTTTGCAAAAATATCAGATCCTTACATAGAAACATTTTTGTAGTTACGTGGCTATTTGGGTATTGAGAATCATAACCATTTCTTGAAATCTATGCTGAATCAATTCATGTTATAAGTCAGATTTGGTGTATCACCTTCATAATTTTAGGATTCATTAAAACATTTCTTTTTTCCCTTTTCTTTACATACAACAATTTGTGCAAGTGATATTCCAAACCTAAGAGGAACCGGCCTAGAATCTGGAGATTCATTCTCAACCCCATCAACGAGAACATTTCCATGTTTCAACAGGATAGCTGGATTCCATATCAAGCTATTGGCGCAGTCCTGATTGACAACAGTTCATTAGTTATCAATGAAGTTCGAGCACAGGCTTGTGACACATAAAGATAGATATTGTAAAACATTTTATAACACTTCTTTCTATAATCAACAATAACAGTGACATCACTTGAATTTGTACCTCTTGAATCAGCAAAGACATATTGAACCAGTATTGATGTAATTGCATTTTGTGACTTGATCTTTGAGTGCTTGCAACTTTGTCACCTTTTGTAGCACTTTGTTTTTAAATTCCAGCTTGATCTACATCTCTTTTCTCTGACTAAATATGAAAATCAATCAACCTTCTCTCTGCAAAAATAAACTATTAAGCTCTCAAACAACATCATTTTGAAATGGTTAGATTAGTGAACATAATAAACAATTTGTCAATCAATTCTCAGACCATTATGTTCACTAATCTACCAATGCACTGCATCATCTGAAAAAGGTTTCTTAGTTGGAAACACTAAGTCCCTTTAATTCTGATACCTGGTTAATAAAAGGACAACATACACCAGAATGATCATAAATAGTAAAAGGTTTCATGTTTATAGAAACAAGTCCCTTTCATACTACCTTGCAGTGAGTGTTAGTGTACATTTCCTTATTGCATTTAATTTTCCAGATTGATATGCAGATTTGAAAACTTGATTGTCATAGTATGTTATTTGTTTCTCATGCATTGCTTAGATCCATCATGATCTAACCACTTTTCTCTCTCATGCAGGTATGAACCCTAAAGACCTAAATGGAGATGAAGACCTAATACCTTGCAGACAACCAGTTGACAACATAGCAACAACAAAGGCAATGCATGGGACCCCTATTCCATACTTCAATCATTTTTTCAACTCTACATATGTACTCTATTGTTGATATGAAATATGAAACATGAAAATACACTTTGTATACTACATTTAGTTTGAATGCACAATGTAATGATCAATTATGAATTATTTGAAATTTTGAATTATGATAAATCCTTAGAGTACAATAATGACATCTAAAAATGAATGCAATAATGACATGTCCATTAACAAAACCTGCAAGATAGTATTAAATGGACCAACAAATGTGCAATCTTTTCCTATTTATGCCTATTATGTTGTATGCTGTAATTTTGAGTAACAAGAACCATGTGCAATGTAGAGTCCCAACTAGATGTGGCAATCTTCAAAGCTTTTGATTTTACTTCTAGCTCAGTAGCTAGATCAACTAAGCTATCGGTAGTAGAAATATGAGGATCTTTCTGTACTAATTCCTTTTCCTTAGCTAACTCTCTTTGTATGGCCTCTAGATGAGGTGTCAGCATTGTTTAAATAGAGAGTAAGTGAGTTCTTATCTTACCATCATTATCCATTAACTCGACTATCCTTCCTTGTGCATGTAGAAGCTTGGTATAGTGTATAGAGCTGGAATTTGCATCCAAACTCAATGAATTACCTATAGATTTTATCTTCAAATGTAGCTTGTCCACCAGCTCCTGATTATCCTTTGTAAATAATTCTACATCACACAGTTTCTTGTACAAAGATTGTGCATTGAGTACAACTTCTTCTGAATTAGATATTAAGGTTGAAAGCTTTACCTACTTAACTGCTATCTCGACAAAGACCTTATTTAGTACCTTTGTCTCAATTTTTTTTTTCTGACCACTGTAACAACTTATCATTTGCTTCACTTTCTTCATTTGTCACTTTCTTGACTATGTGGACAAGTTATTCTAGTATGGGGTCAGATTCATTAACATCAGTCAAGTCAAAGGCATCAATTAATATACATTTTATCTCATGAAGAACTTGCTTTTGCTGATGTTCTCTTCTCAATTCTTCCTATCTATTTTTCTTCTTTAGTAAATCTTGCAATATCTACATTTGTTCATATGATAAGTTATCTGTGTCCCATTTCAGAATCACAATAACTTTGTCAAGTGTTACCTGTGGTGTAGGTGATATCACCTTCTTTTTCTATGCCTTCTTCTTCAGTGTAGTCCCACTCGGCATCTGTACAAGAGCTTTTATTACTTTTTGTTCCTTAGGCTCTTGAACACAAATTTATTTTTCTACCTCCTCTTCTTTTCCCTTATCCTCCACATGAGGATTTACAATCACTAGTGTAGACTAATCTTCTTTCTCTTTCTGTGTCTCCTCAACAGATGTAGACTGAAGTGCAATTATCGACTGGTCCTGTTCCTTGGTAGTTCTAATATCAGATAGCATGTCAACTAAAACAACTTGAGGACTAGCAGTGGTAGTGTTAACAGTTGATGTGTCCTCAATTTATGGATAGTCCATGACTTGTAATAGCATAGTGTTACTACTTGGCAAGGATGTATCTTTTTCTACCTCGACTTGTATTTCCTCCTCGGTCAATACTGGAGTCTTCACTGGGGTATCCTTAGTGATGTCAACAATAGTTATTGCAGCTAACTTCTAACATTTCTCTTCCTTGGGAGCTTCTTCCTCCTGAATATGTGGTTCATTCACATCCTCTTTATCATCTAGTTGAACACCCTTAGATGTGCTAGCTTCCTATGGTGCACTTTTATCAAGCAATAAACCAAAAATAATTTTCCAAGTCTTAAGACTTTGTTGCACAACATCATCAACCTTGTGTTGAAGGGTAGAGTATGCCTTGAGCTTAGGTAAAAATCTATTCATGTACTGCTCTATTATTTCCTAAATTCTTGCGATGGGAAGGTCTAGTGAGACTTGAGCTAATGTACTTTCCCTTATCTGCTTCTTGGTTGCAAGGGAAAATTCCCACTTTTGTACAATCCTTTCATATAGCTCATTCAGAGTAGAATTTTCCATTTGAAGTGGTACCATCTTGAATGTACAAAGCATCTCAAGCATAACATCTTCAATTTTATGTTTGTTATTGTATCATCTTAAAATGGAAGCACTTCCATGTTAAGAGCATTTAGCCCTTTGAGTGAGTGGTTTGGGGTCATGTCAAGCACCTTGATCAGCCCTTTGCTCAGATCTAACTTGTTCTCCCCATTCTGCTCCTCTCTGTCTCATTTTTCAGTATATTTATGCATTTCCTAGCAGTATGGATTGAGGTCCTAAGGTTTTTGACCTCAAGGTCAAAGTTGACCTTGAGGGTCAAAGTTGACCTTGACCCTAACCTAGGTCAGGGATGACCTTGACCCTAACCTAGGGTGGGGTCTACCTCATCCTTGACCTAGATTTCAAATTTCAGGATCCTAGGATTTCTAGGTGTCGGGTTTCAAAGATATTTGTTTTCCCGCTTTCGGGTCGGCCATTTCAGGTTTCAAAATGGTAAATCCTTAAATTTCATTTAATATGGGTCCATTTCTATGGGTTAAGGTTAATTGGGATTTAATTCCCCAATGTTGGCCTTCTCTAGAGGTTTGTGCC
Source organism: Chamaecyparis obtusa (assembly GCA_027943335.1). Taxonomy (NCBI): domain Eukaryota; kingdom Viridiplantae; phylum Streptophyta; class Pinopsida; order Cupressales; family Cupressaceae; genus Chamaecyparis; species Chamaecyparis obtusa. The sequence goes on from BSBK01003280.1 coordinate 980,385, forward strand.
CTAGATCACTATAAAAGGAAGCCTTCCTCTCTCATTTTATTCATCTCATCTCATTCCTTCATGCATCAAGCACTCTCAAGGAGACATTGGTGATCAAGTTTCAGCAAGCAAGCATCCATTCTCAAGAAATCATCCATTCAAGCATTCAAGTTCTCCATTGAAGATCAAGGATTCAAACATTCAAGCCTTTGAAGGGACTTGGCTCAAGCATGCAAGATTCATCATTCAAGCCCTAGATCTAGCCATCATGATGGTGTGATCTTCCTTCAAGATCCTTGGTTCATCTTCTAAGATCCATTCATTCTTCCCTCAAGGTAGATTCCAAGCATACAATCATGGAGGTTTTGCATTTACTTTCATGGTTTTGATTTACATTTTCCATTGTTATGTTCAAGCTTTCATATCAATATGTTCGTTTACATTTGAAATACCATTGCATATCTATTGAATTGCATAGTTTCATTGTTAGATCTACTTCTACTACTTGCTAGCATTCTCATTTCAATTTCAATATTAAGGTTGATTCCAAACTGGGGTTTCACCAAGGCAAACCCCTCAAACAAACAACAAAACCCTCTTTTTCTTGCAAGTACAAGTGCGAAACTGTGGATCTGAGCTTGGATTTGGATACCCTTTTTGGTGAACTTTTGAGATCTATGAACAAAATCAAAGTTGACCTTCAGAATATTAATGTAGCATTTGACCTTTTATCAGGGTCAAAGACTACCTGTTGTCAGAAAGATAAAAGTTTTTTGGGTTTTCTTTGTCTTGGCATTTCCAATCCAAAACAAGTTGCAAAATTGCTTGAAACTACACACAAACATCAGAAATCAACATTTTTCAGATCTACCCTATTTTGAGGTTAGTATTTGTCTTTCAATTATTTCAAATTTCAAGCACATCTCCTTTATAGGGAAATATAAGGTTTTCTTCCTCTTTCATATTCTCCATAGATTGATTCAATTGTGCATTAACCTTTTGGTTGATCAATTTGGATTTAGAAGTAGATCTCATATTTCACCCATACATTTTAAGGTGGATACTATTTCACCTATTTCAAAGACTACCTTCTGTCAAAAAGATAAAAGTTTTATGGGTTTTCTTCGTCTCGGCATTTCTAGTCCGAAAAAGTTGCAAAATTGCCCGAAACTACACACAAACATTAGAAATCAAAATTTTCCAGATCTTCCCTATTTTGAGGTTAGTATTTGTCTTTCAATTATTTCAAATTTCAAGCACATCTCCTTTATAGGGAAATATAAGGTTTTCTTCCTCTTTCATATTCTCCATATATTGATTCAATTGTGCATTAACCAGATATAATATGGTGACTAAACAAGGTTATAAAGGTTTAGGGCTTGGAGTTAATGAGCATGGTATTAGGTTTCCAGTTCATATACCCCCTAAACTGGATATGTATGGTGTTGGTTTTTCAAAATCTCAAGTCAAGGTAGGTGATGTTAAACATCATCCTCCTCTTCACATTCTTCTCCCCACACCTATATTAGATAACCCTAATACTCATCAAGAAGTGGCTAAGAAGGTATATGTTGAACTAATGAATTCTAAGAAAGAAATCTTTAGATCTATGCCGATAGATTCTTTATACAAATATAAATATCTTTTTCATTATAACAATACGCATTTACTTGCTGATTTTAAACATTTCAAGTTATTTGTTAGAGAAAGAGCTACTTTAGGAATTATACCTCACTCTCGTGCAATTTTACAATTCCTCCATATTTTTGATATAGGGGATTCCCATCCTTTTGATATAATGTAGATTTTCTTCCCTTCTTGTCTCATGACCAGGGGGCAAGAGGTGTATCTTCATCCAGTCTCCTAGGATCCATTAGGATTTTAGCATATATTGTGCCATGAGCTTAATTGGTATTCCTTCTATGATTTTGCATATCTTTTCTAAGACATGTGTTTTTCAAAGGTATCCCTTGTCTCTATCCCTGGGAGGCAAGGTTCTTCCTTCTTTTCTCTTTGTCTAGGGAATTTCTTTCCTTAGCTTAGTGGTATTTGTTTATATTGCAATATTATTTCATCATATTGATAGATGTTTTGACTATGGATAACTTTCTTATATGATAAGTTATTGTCCTAAGTCGTCACTGCTTCTCTATGTTGCAAATTATGTTCTTTATAAAATCTCACCCTTGCTTTGGTGTTAGAGTTGTTTCCTTCATTCCAAAGATTCCTTTTCCTCTTTTTTGTCAGGGGATTAGTGATTGAATCTTTGTTCCCGCTATTGAAAGCTGATATTTTATCTAAAACACTAATCTTTGGTGGGGGTCTTGTTGATAAGATCTCTTTCTTTGAGGATCCTTTTTCCATAAGTGACATTCTTTTCATGATTATCTATACTCTTGGATATTGGGGTCAATATCCCTCGCTAAGAATATGGTATACATTGTTGTAAACAAGATATCTTCTTGCATTATGCAGTAGGTATCCTCTTCCTCTTCCTTATCCTATCTAGTAGACTACCATGATAAGGAGGGGGGCATATATAGGGTCTCCCTTGTACTATAGTTTTTATTTTTACATGCTAAATCTTGGAAGGTAACACACATAAGTGGCTAAATCTTGAAAAGACACGCATCTTTATGCTAAATCTTTAGATGGTAATGCACATAAGTTGCTAAATCCTGAGGAGATACAAATTTTTCAAAATTTTCAATATGATAAATCTTGGAAGGTAACACACATAAGTTGCTAAATCCTAGAAAGATAGGCATTTCCAATATGCTAAATCTTTTGAAGGTAACGCACATAAGTTGCTAAATCTTGAGGAGACACACATTTCATATTCATAGTGATATAAGAAGGTAGATCTATGGGTATTCCAGAAGCCATCATAAGATGCATTACAATTGCAAGCACAATTTATTGGTGAACCTGTTAGGGCTCTCCCTTTAAGATGATTCATGGTAAGGTGGGCATCTTACTAGGTGAGGTAATCACTCTTTTCCTTTCTCTCTTTTTGCTTTCATGCTAGTAGGACAGGATCATGAAGCTATGTTATTTGTAGTGTTGCTCTTGTCTTTCTTATGTAATAATTTATGATTTTATGATAGCTTTCCAAATATGATATTAGTATAAGAAATATTTCTTAGTGAGGTTTCTTATGCTAGTTGATTTGGGTTTGTTTAGTACTAACCCCTTTTGTTTGTGTCTTTTTTCCTTTTTGTTTTCACACCTTTGTGCATATATGTTGAGTTAGAATCCTTAGCCTGGGGGCTTGTGTCCCTAGCTAAGTGTCATTCTATCTCATTCTAAATCCACTTGGATCCCTTCTTTCATTTCCTTTACCAAGAGTTTGCATTGAGTCCATACTCTTGCTAAAGTGGGGGCTTCATGTATCATCTTAAAATGAAAGCACTTCCATGTTAAGAGCATTTATCCCTCTGAGTGAGTGGTCTGGGATCATGTCAAGCACCTTGATTAGCCCTTTTATCAAATTTGATTTGTTCTCCCCATTCTACTCCTCTTTGTCTCTATTTTTAGTATATTTCTGCATTTCCTAGCACTCTGGATTGAGGTCTTGAGGTTTTTGACCTCAAGGTCAAAGTTGACCTTGAGAGTCAAAGTTGACCTTGACCCTGACCTAGGTCAGGGATGATCTCGACCCTGACCTAGGGTGGGGTCTACCTCGTCCTTGACCTAGATTTCAAATTTTAGGATCCCAAGATTTTCGGGTGTCGGGTTTCAAAGATATTTATTTTCCTATTTTTGGGTTGGCCATTTCAGGTTTTGGAATGGTAAATCCTTAAATTGAATTTTAATATGGGTCCATTTCTAGGGGTTAAGGTTAATTGGGATTTAATTCCCCAATGTCAGCCTTCTCTAGAGGTTTGTGCCCTAGATCATTATAAAAGGAAGCCTTCCTCTCTCATTTTATTCATCTCATCTCATTCCTTTATGCATCAAGCACTCTCAAGGAGACATTGGCGATCAAGTTTTGGCAAGCAAGCATCCATTCTCAAGCATTCATCCATTCAAGCATTCATCCATTCAAGCATTCAAGTTCTCCATTGAAGATCAAGGATTCAAGCATTCAAGCCTTTGAAGGGACATGACTCAAGCATGCAAGATTCATCATTCAAACCCTAGATCTAGCCATCATGATGGTGTGATCTTCCTTCAAGATCCTTTGTTCATCTTCTAAGATCCATTCATTCTTCCCTCAAGGTGGATTCCAAGCATACAATCATGGAGGTTTTGTATTTACTTTCATGGTTTTGATTTACATTTTCCATTGTTATGTTCAAGCTTTCATATCAATATATTCATTTACATTTGAAATACCATTGCATATCTATTGAATTGCATAGATTCATTGTTAGATCTACTTCTACTACTTGCTAGCATTCTCATTTCAATTTCAATATTAAGGTTGATTCCAAATCAGGGTTTGACCAAGGCAAACCCCTCAAACAAACAACAAAAACCCTATTTTTCTTGTTGTACAGGTGTGGAACTGCGGATCTGAGCTTGGATTTGGATACCCTTTTCGGTGAAGTTCTGAGATTTGTGAACAAAATCAAAGTTGACCTTTAGAATATTAATGTAGCCTTTGACCTTTTATCAAGGTCAAAGACTATTGTAGACACACAAAAATGGACAAAGTGCTTTTTAATTGCAAAAATCAATAAAATGGCTCAAAATCATCAAAATGCATAAAAAAGGGATCAAATCAATTAAAAATGGACTAATTAAATAAAGTTGGACAAAAATAATTAAAAGCAAAGAAAGAATCAAATAATGATGTTGAATAATTAAATCAAAAGCTTAAAGGGGTGAAAAGCACTACATAATTGATTTTAATCAATTAGTTGTATAGTTGTTTAAATGAAAAATTAAAATGAACCTATTACCCTTACATGGCTAAATTTAATTAATTAATTGAATTTAATAATTCCTAATATCTTTCAACAAAGTTGAGCAACCAATGAAAATTGAGGACAAACAGACACAAATCACTCAAAAAAGATGAATCTCAATCACTCATTCTAAAGTTTCAATCTCAACCATTCAATCTTGTCCTTTTGTCCAAAGCTTTGAGACAAACATTTAAATTGTCCCCCCATTTATGAACAAAGCAAAGTATTTGACTCAACCAAAGGTTAATCATGATTACTTCACTCCACCCCCTACCCTTGGGAATTTACTATAAATATGAAGCATTTTGAGAGCAATTATATCTTGGAAATTCATTTGCAAAACATTGTTACTATAGGTAATTGAAGAGCATTCTAAGAGCAATTAAGAGCATTTAGAGCAATTTGCATTATACTTTTGTCAATTTGAGCTAGAATCATCATCATAGAAGCATTGTAGAAGCATAGAACAACATACATTCTTGTTTTAGAAGTGTCACTAGTGGAGATTTGAGCTGAGAGCTTCACTTACCACCTCTTTCTAGAGAGCCATGAGATGCTATAGATCTTAGTTTCATTTTTAAATTGATTTGCATTGTATTTACTTTAGAATTGATGCTAATTTGATCTTAATTTCATGAAGGTGATTATCATCATCACACAAATGGCACCCACCGTGGGGCTCTAGGCCTCATTTTATCATTTTCATCATAATTTGCATGCTTGTATTGTCTATTTTCTATGAATATTTTGCACGAAACTGGTGAAGTCATGCTTATGGGAGATTTGTTCATGCCTGAAGTCATTTTATTGCTGCCTACAATCTCTGTCCTGATGCCTATTATCTAAAGATTCACGCATGGCATGCAAATTCTACACGGTTTCAAGTATATAGCAGTCACCTACAAATCATCTACTCACGTCTGTGAGATTAATGCAATCAACCTTTGGTGCTTAAAGTCATGCCTATGACTCAAGAAGTATTGCTTTGCCGCAATCTGTTATTGCCTATCTTCACGCTTTGCTTCACCATTTTAAATAATAGTCACACTTATACTCTTTAAATTCATGCTTACTATTATTAAACTGTCACTTTGCATAAATCATTTTCACAAATTTAAGTTCTATTCACGCTTTGTGATAAATTATTCATGCTTGTGTAATTTTCAATATCGCCTGTGTCACTGCAAAGTGTCGCTGGCTATCAGTAAAGTTACGCCTGCTAACAATTTGTTCATGCTTATTAGCTGGATAATGTCACCTGCTACCTGTTGTCTGTGTTTACTGTTAAATTGATTAAATCATTTGTCTAACTCCCTGTTTACATGATTTGACAGTAAATGAGTAGGCACTGAAAGGTCTAGAAGCCAGAAAGCAGGTTTAATCAAGAAGAAAAGGCATTAGCAAAGAGGATCAAGAAGGAAAACTTTGAGCACATTAAGGCTATTCTTAAGACAACACAAGGGGATGAAAATTAGGTATTCTAGAACTATCTTGCAATTATTGAAGCTTACAAAAAGAAATTTGTTTCTCTCAATTGGATTTTTAGTCCTTAGTTCAAGTTTTTCTTTGAAAATTTGCAAATAAGGTACATAAAGTTCATATATAATTATTTTCTTCATAAATTTTGATTTGGTTTCCCCTCATTTTGAATGGCTATGTTGGACTAACTTGTTGGAGGAGGGAGCAGGAATGATCACCACTAGGTGAGTAAAAAGTAAGATAAAAGGCAAAAATCATAAAAAAGCACCTAGCCATTGCTAGCTACAAAGGAAAAGGTATTCATCTAATCAAGCTTGCACTTGCTTAAGTTGTGGCATTCATTGAATCTAGCTTAATTAAAATAAGGAATTTGACCAAACACCTCAATTATAAGAATCTCTTTGTTAGGAGATTGAAAAAGAACATTGTTACTTGAGTGTTTGAGAAACTAAGAGAAAGTTAGGGATATTCTCTTCACCTTTTAGGTGAAACAAATTCCCAAAAGCTTACTCTTAATTTCATTTCCTTGCTTTATATGAATATGCTAGTTAAAATAGACCAATAAAGGGCCTGCCTCCCAAGATTTTCCTTACGAGGATGGTGAGAGGGAACGATCCAAGTGGGAGACAACTGCCTTTTCCATGGTAACATCCAACCCACTATAATAAAAATACACTTTTCCTTAAAAGGGGAGTGGCTAGATTGTGTAAAAGTGTCTTCACTTCCTCTAGTAGTCTTAACGGATTACGCAAAATCGTACCTTGGTGTGTGTGGGAAGCCCGCAAGTGGGTATAAGAACTTGGCATAGTTTAGAACATATTTGTTCAATAAGACCTGATAAGTAGCAAGACCACCTTTTAGAGCCAAAATGTTAAGAGCCAAATTTGACTTTAGGTAGGCTACTTGGAATTCTTTCTTGTGTTATACTTGTGAAAACAATTGAGAATATACACACTAGATTGTTTTAGGGACATGATGAAAAATTGATGTGTGTGTTGCGATTGTGTTTTATTTTCAAACAAGAAAATTTAAAAGGACCTGATCTTAAAAGTTTAAAAAAAATTCAAAATCTTACAAACTGGTTAGCAAAGTGCCGCCTATGCACAAAACAATAAAGCCTATCAGATGCAAAGTCATGCTTTTTACTTTTATGAAAATGCGTATCAATAGTGAAGTCACGCCTAGAACATATTGAATCATTCCTATTAAAATTGGAAAATCTCTTATCAATAGAAAAGTGCTGCCTGCACACCTACAGTTTTCTGCCTAACTCAATTCCAATCGACGTGTATCAACTTTTCAGTCACGCCTACACTCTGGCAAGTGACGCCTAGGAACAAATAAGGGAAAACAATGAGCATTTCCTGAAGGTTTGGGAATATTTTGACATCATTTTTGGATACCCTTTTTGGAGATATTCTTTATCAGTGCAACAAATAGATCATATTCCTGAGAAACATTTATAATGATGAAACTATTTGAGAAATGAATCAATCCTATTATGGAGCATAATTATCAAAATCAAGATCAAAATATCCATCGGAATCAAAATGATGAGGTGTCTGAAGAAGAAGTTTCAGAAGCAATCCAAGATCCCATACTTATGGAAATAATGCAATTAATTTTGAAGAGGGATAAAGAATCATACTTCATGAAGTTAGCTCAATTAGGAGCTAAGCTTCCTCATGATTTTGACACATCAACCTTGTGGGAAAATGAGGAAAAAAAAAAGAGACATCATCTAAAAATCCATCATTAAGATCAATGTGTCCTTTTCTTTATAATGATAGGCCATCCATATCTTCATTTTCCTCACATCAAAATCTCCATTAGAATCAAAATGATGAGGTGTCTAAAGAAGAAGTTTTAGAAGCAATCTGAGATTCCATATTTATGGAAACAATGCAATTAATTTTGAAGAGGGATAAAGAAGCATACTTCATGAAGTTAGATCAATCAGGAGCTAAGTTTCCTCATGATTTTGACACATCAACCTTGTGGGAAAATGAGGAAAAACAAAAAGAGATATCATCTAAAAAGTCATCGTTAAGATCAAGGTGTCCTTTTCTATATAATGATGGGCCATCCGTATCTTCATCTTCCTCACAAAAAGAAACATTTAAGAGCAACAAACCTATCTTGGATCAAGGGAAATTTCATGATAATTCTATTTGTGATCAAGGTAATAAAGAGTATGAAGAGAAAAGTACCACTCTCAAGCAAGATCTAATGCATAAACCTCTACCTAGCAAGGTTTCTCCCATGGCTTGTATGCCTTTCATCCTTCATCCATCTCACAAATCTCTACCTAGCAAGGTTTCTCCCGCAACATGTACTCCTTTCATCTTTCTTTCATCTCACAAAGCTCCACAACTATCCAAAATTCCTCCACCAAAGAATGAGCCTAATGATGACACTTTTCACATGGACTATGTCTACCCTCAAGGGCTACCTCTAAAAGAAACCCAAGCTAATTTACATCTTATTGTAGATCATTTCCATGATTCAAAGATCTTGGGCCCCAAATCTTCATGTGCTTCAATGCCTATTATACCCCTTAAAAAAGATCCTGCATTATTCCTCCAAATATCTCCCACACATATCCAAGCAACTACCTTGTCCTTAGAAGTGGCTCCATGTCAAGAGGATAATCCAAAGAGAAAAGAAACAAATACTAGTAAAGATCAAGATCAAGACTATATACAATCCCCTCCCATATTTGATGAAGGTCCCATATCCATAGAACCCTGTGATGATCCCCTTGCATCCTTTCATGTCTTCCAAGGTGATATCTTTCCATTCCAAGAGCAAAATATCCTTCCAAGTTCCATATTCTCTCCACTTCCCAAGCAAGATCAAGATATCACTTCCATAATTTCCAATGAGCATATTGAAAATCAAGAGCGAAATACCCTATCTACACCATTCGAAGATCCTTGTCAAGATCAAAGTATCGTATCATTTCCTTGTCATATTCCTCCATGTTCACCTCAAGAAACCATCATTCTTCCAAATCCCTTGCATGATAATAAATCCCTTCAAGCTTCAATTGATCCTATCAAATGTGTTCCTATCAAAGCTACTCATGAGCCTATTGGTATAAAGATAAATCTTAAAGATGGAAACTTTGGCAATGCAGCTCTTTGCAAAGATATTGATATCCCTTTCACACCTTATATCCCTCCATTCAAATGCAACCATATGCCTTCATTATCCTCCAAATCCATTTTGGGTTTCTATGTCCCAAAACAAAAGTCTTCATCCCTTCCATCCATATTAGGTCCATATATTCCTCCATTCCCCATTCCTATCATCCCTAGTTCTCCATTCACTTACCCTACCATGTATCAAGATCAACAAAGGCACACATACTTGAAGAATGTCCAAACACCAATCCATATGAACCCTCCCTATTATTCCTATTCATCCACAATTCCTAAGTCTTTTGGAAGCAATTTTGATGTGCAACATAACAATCATAAATCCAAGAATCCACGTGTGTATAAAAATCACAATGTCCCATCTAATCAACATGTGAATGAAAAGAAAAATGAAAAATCCAAAAGGCCGCAAAGGTCCACAAAGCAAAAAGAAAAATCAAATAAAATTTGGGTTCCTAAATCCCTCATTGAAGAAGTGCATTCAAAAGCATCACAAAAGAGAGGAAAATCAAAGAATATATGGATTCCCAAGTCACAGTTGAAAGACTTGCACACAAAAGAAAAATCAAAATTGACATTCAAGCTTCCAAAGGCTTCCATTCCATCCCCTTACAAACATCTTCCACTTTCCAAGTCTTATTTGGGTTCCTATATCCCAAAATCCACTACCCCAAGAAGATCCTTACCTCCTTCATCTATTGTTCCTCCATCATTCCAACACTCTTCAAATTGTGTGTCAAAGTTGATCTTGCCAACATTTACATCTACAACATACCTTCTTCTTATCCTCACGTTCATTTTCCAATACCTACTTTCCATATTTCCATCCCTCTTATCAATATCTTTGAGCATCCTAGCCATACTCATGGTTTATTATAGCATATCTTTTAGAAGAGCATTGTCCAAAGATCCTGATGTTGGGATAATATTGAAAAATACAAAAAAAGAGAAAAGAAAAGAAAGAAAAAAAAGAGAAAAGAAAACAAAAGAAAAAAAAGTGCCTTGGTGAAAACTTAGCAATAGGCACCTGGGTAGCAAAAGTAAAGAGAAACAAATACCATGATGAAAACCTGGTAAATAGGTGTCATGTGTAATTCTTCCTTCTTGCACTCTACACTTGGGGGCAAGTTTCATCCTGCATCTTCCTATCATTTATCTCACTTAGATCCATATTCCCTCTCTCACCTTTCATCTTGACAAGGTTGAACACATCCATGAGCATTAAGTATCTTGACATTTGTTATCCTTTCCATCAGCTTATATACTTGTTGCATCCATGTTACCCTATCATGATCTTGTTTATCCCAAATTCACCTTCATTATTCCTTGACAATCTTTCCATAATCCCAAAACATCCCTTCATAGTCTCTATCACCCCTTTACCTGGATTATGTTATCTTATCCAAATCTTACCCAAATTGATCCTTGGTCTTGATCAAAGTGAAGAACTTAAAGTACAAAAATTGTTATCAGGAACTTCTTGACATGTCCACTTCTTTTGGATCCCTTATTTTCATGACAACAGATCGTTATCCTATAGGCTATATAGCACTACATCATTGACTTCCATGGCTTATCCAAAAATATGATTCACATTGCTATATCATTTTTCCTTAGCTTGTGTACTCTTGAGGAGATGGTCCTATGGGTCACATTTGCATGCTTCATTCATCATGGCCTTTCAATCTCTAATCCATTAGCTTGAAAATCCATCATTCATGTTCTATATCTTGCTAGACATTGGTGGCAAACCAACGTGATCTTGTATGAGAGTTGGTAGAAAGGAAAGCATAAAGTTCTTTGAGCTACATCTTGCATAAACCAAGCTTTTGTAATATTTTGGAAGTTTTCCCAAGTCCAACATTTTTCCTATCCAACTAGAGGCATTGGATCTTAATCACCTTATTTAAAAAAAAAAGCATTGATTCACATGACACAATGCATTAAACTCAAGTGGATTTACTTAGTGCTATATTCAGTCACAATATTAGAGAGAGAATTATCAGAGCTTTAGAAGAACAAAGAGATTTTTATTGAACCTTTGATGGATATCATTGTTCATACCCAAGTATTTTGATCCTACAACTTGATCCTTGAGCCTTCATTGACTTTATTATTTGGGATTAAAACAAATTGACAACACTTAAAAGATCAGAATGTTTGGAAATTCTATTTGAAAATCATGAAACATTGCAAAACACTTGAAGCTTTCCTTTTGATGATCTTTATTGAATTGACTTTTATTGCATCTTTTTAGCTAATCGATGATGTTTCAACTAGATTGGCAATGATGGAGACATGATATTTTTCTTGCCTTTGAGTGACTATCTTGAGGGAGATCCAACAACTTATGTGAATTCGTCTAACAACATGGTCATCAAAGAACCATTGAGGACTCTCATATAGGGTGGAGGGTTAACCTTTGTTTGTTTGCAACATTGAATCCGTTGGAATCGATATTCATACTCCCATAGTTGGTCATTCAACTAGTGAGGGTTGTAATAGTTTCCAAAGAAGTTACCAAAATGCAAAAAAAAAAAAGTGGTAGTCATATCATCATGATATGGTCAGTGATGGTTGTACTTGCTTTCCAGTCCCAAAATGCTCAATGATGAAAATATATCTCTATGGCATTTGTTTGCTAAAATCTAGTGACACTTAGTTGCATTGCATTGCATTATCATGTTAGATTGCATTGCATTATCATGTTCAATTGCATTGCATTTCCATATTAGATTAAGTGCATTGGTTTGTAGTTATTTTTCCAAGGGAAAAGGGGGTTCAGTTATCAATCTTGATCAATCAAAAAGGGGAAATCAAGGAAAAGTCCATATCATCATATAAATATTCACGACATCAAAGATCCAACAATCAGTATATCAATATACAATAATATCAATGAAAAAATGATACATCAAGTCCTGATCAATAAAACATCAACATGATACAAAATCAACAACAAGGAAGATCCATAAATCTAATATCCAAGAAGCTAGGGACCATATGTATAACTTACGAAAATGTGCATGTTTCTCATATCAAGGGAATCATATCAGTATTCTATATCAGTGAATCATCTTACGTCAATCAATCAATTAGTACCAACTTATTATTTCCCAACTCTTGATCGTGAGGCGGGAAAAATACTATCAAACCTAGTACCATTTGTTCATGTCTCTATGTCTTGAGAATGAATTATTAGTGACCTACCTATTAGTTATCCAATATCAGTTTTACTATCCTATCAGATTGACAAATCACATTCATTGGTACTATTATCTTGATATCCTAATCACTTATTTTCTTAACTACAACAAACCTAGCTATCTTGGACGTTCAATCATTCATCCAGAGACATCACCAACATTTTCTCAATCATAGTTTTTCTCATCAGCATATCAATCAAAATGAGGCATTTGATCAACTAGGAATATCATCAATGGTTTTCAGAAATGAAAACATAGTGGATCAAATAAATCAATTACATCACATTTTTCAAATCAAGCAATCAATATGTTTTATTTCTGAGGGGGCATCAGAGTATTAAAGTGGCATCAAAATATCAATGGAATCAGTAGGGCATCAAAATTTTTGGAATCATTATCAGAAGCATATCATTTTATCAATATCAGAGGCAACAATCATATCATATCAGAGGCAGCAATCATATCATATCAGAGGCAACAATCAATCTCATATCAGAGGCAGCAATCAGTGAATCAACAATTAGGACCTAAAAGCAATCAGGACTCAAAAGAATCTTTGAATCAATGTTCTTCGCACATCAATTCAAAGAGGGGCATTTGTAGACATGCAAAAATGGACAAAGTGCTTTTTAATTGCAAAAATTAATAAAATGGCTCAAAATCATCAAAATGCATAAAAGAGATCAAATCAATTAAAAATGGACATAATTAAATAAAGTTGGACAAAAATAATTAAAAGCAAAGGAAAAATCAAATAATGATGTTGAATAATTAAATCAAAAGCTTAAAGGGGTGAAAAGCACTACATAATTGATTTTAATCAATTAGTTGTATAGTTGTTTAAATCAAAAAATCAAAATTAACCTATTATCTTTACATGGCTAAATTTAATTAATTAATTAATTGAATTTAATAATTCCTAATATCTTTCAACAAAGTTGAGCAACCAATGAAAATTGAGGAAAAAAGACACAAATCACTAAAAAAGGATGAATCTCAATCACTCATTCTAAAGTTTCAATCTCAACTACTCAATCTTGTCCTTTTGTCCAAAGCTTTGAGACAAACATTTAAATTGTCCCCCCATTTATGAACAAAGCAAAGTATTTGACTCAACCAAATGTTAATCATGATTACTTCACTCCACTCCCTACCCTTGGGAATTTACTATAAATATGAAGCATTTTGAGAGCAATTATATCTTGGAAACTCATTTGCAAAGCATTGTTACTATAGACAATTGAAGAGCATTCTAAGAGAAATTAAGAGCATTTAGAGCAATTTGCATTATACTTTTGTCAATTTGAGCTAGAATCATCATCATAGAAGCATTGCAGAAGCATAGAACATCATACATTCTCATTTTAGAAGTGTCACTAGTGGAGATTTGAGCTAAGAGCTTCACTTACCACCTCTTTCTAGAGAGCCATGAGATGCTATAGATCTTAGTTTCATTTTTAAATAGATTTGCATTGTATTTACTTTAGAATTGTTGCTAATTTGATCTTAATTTCATGAAGGTGATTATCATTATCACACAACTACTTGTTGTTAGATAGATAATTTTTTTTTGGGTTTTCTTTGTCTCGGCATTTCCAGTCCGAAATAGGTTGCAGAATTGCTTGAAACTACACACAAACATCAGAAATCAACATTTTTTAGATCTACCCTATTTTGAGGTTAGTATTTGTCTTTCAATTATTTTAAATTTCAAGCACATCTCCTTTATAGGAAAATTGATGAAGGGTGTTCCCCTTAATACCACAAACACATAACAGAAACAGAGAAACAATAACAATATGCAAGAACAAAAAATGGGCTTCTTATTATCTCCACAAATGTGGAATTATAAACTTTTAGAATTACAATATGCAAAGCCACATGGGCATTCCCTTACAATATTCTATAGGACAAAACTTTGAATCAATACCCAGATCTACTACCCAGAACTGTCCCGAACTGCCTATGACAATTTTTTTAGCCAACAAGGCCGACCAAACTTAGAATTATTTTATTTTACAATTTATTACATCAAAGTCAGCTCAAAATAACTTTTTAAACCCAAACATAAATTTTGAAGGAAAATCATTTTCTGCCATTTCAGGTGGCCCAACTTCTGAAGACCATAAGTCATCACCAGTTCACCCAATTGACTATTATTACCCCATTCTAGAAATGCCATGAAGTGCTCTACAGGGTTGACTAGCGTAAGCGTGTGTCACCCAAATTTTTGACCTCATCTAGGGCCTCTAAAGCCTTCAAAACTGAGTTCAAAGTTTCCGTACCCTGTTGCCAATACCAAAAATTTTCAATATCTACAAAGCTAGACTTGATCTGTTAATGAAACTTTACTGGCAGACTGATATGAACCTCCAAGGAAGAAATCAAAACATTTCAAGATCGGATGACCAACTTACTAAAAATAAAATAGCAAGTTTCCATAAATAGCAGCTCTACACAAGATAGCCCTTATTGAATAGAAAAACAAAAATATTTTTGGGTGATGCAAGATTGCTTTTACACCCAGGATGCTCCTGCATTAGACACCTAGGGTAATTTGAGAAGTGACCCTATCACGACTTAGGTGTGCAGAGGAAAACCAAGACGGTTAACCTCCTCCTTCGTTAGCCATGATGAATCTTTAACAGGTCATTCTTTCCATTTGACCAAATACTCTTCATATGTCTTGTTTCTTGCACTTCTACCAACATGACTATCTAGTATGCCTTCAATCTCCTTGATATCTAAACTGGTTGTTGGAATACTCCACTATGCTACTGTAACATCATCTTCAACACCTCCTTCATGGTACTTTGTCAGATCTGAAATATTAAACACTGGTGAAATATTCAGCTCAGTAGACAATTCTACCTCATATGCATTTTCTAAATCATGTTTCTTTAGTATCTTACATGGCCAAAACTTATTCATTTTTAGTTTGTTATATGTACCAACTGGAAATCGCTCCTTCCGCAAATGAATCATGACTTCATCTCCAACCTGAAACTCCATATGCCTCCTTTTCTCATCCGCCTTAGCCTTATACTATGCATTCATCTTGGTAATATGCTTCCTCACTTCCTCACGGATGTTCTTCTAATATTCTACAAAATCCTTAGCTTCAGCACTACTTATTTCTCTTTTATCTATCTTTCTCAACTTAGATGCATTTTTGGGACTACTTCCATATACAATCTGTGGATGATGTGATGAACTAAACTTCAAATCTGTCTTCAACTCTTCACTTTTTGCTAATGTCATTCTGTGTGCTACCTTATTTGTCAAACTGGCTCTTGGGCTCAAGTCCATCTGATGACTGATATTTCTTACTGGTGGTAATCCATCAGGCACATTATCGGATACAATATCCTGAAACTTATTCAATAATTCTGCAACTTCTATAGGTACATCTTCTACTTCCTCTTTCTGAGCCTTTGGAATTAAGGTAAAACACATATGCTCATACCTCATACCATCTAAGAAATTTTCTCTATCAACAAAAGTTATTCTTGCATTACCACATACCTTTTCCTCTGTTTCCTTCAATGGTTTTAGCTTATGTCGCACTCCATCCTTTGTCAGGGAATAGGTATTCGCAAGACCATCATGTACAACACATTTGTAAAATTTCCATAGTCTACCTAACAACATGTGACATGCATTGATAGATATGATATCACATAGTACCTCATCTTGGTACCCACCAATCTTGAACTTCACTAGGCACTGTTCACTGACCATGACCTTGTGGTCATCCTGCACCTAGGCAACCTGATATGGATGTGGATGTTTTTGCCTCTTGAGCTTCAACTTTGTCACCATCTTTTCTGACACCAAATTATTAGTAATACCACTATCAATAATCACATCACAACACTTACCCTCACACTTGCATCTAGTGCGAAATAGGCTCCTCCTTTGTTCAGGTTCATTCTCACCACTCAGCAAGACTCTTCTGTTAATTAGCATTTCTCCTCTTTCAGCATCTTTAGAATTTGATGATCTAGCATCTTCATCTACATGTGCAACTCTAGCCTAGCCTTAATTCATCTTATCCATCCTTCCTTGGTGTCGAGGACATTCAAATGCCCTATGACCTTCTTCTCCACAGTGAAAACATGTTCCACGGAAGCCTCCTCTTCCAGATCCTTGTCCTCTTCCTCTTCTTCTCTGATCTCTATTATTTTGATCATAGAAATGATTTATATTATCTCCTCTCTGATTATAACTGTTACTGGCCTCATCCTTCTTTTTTAGATCTTCATTTTGATCTCCATATGACCGTCCACTAGATCTTCCATCACAACCTCTTCTGTTTTGTCTGCTCTCAAACTTTTTGTTCAACTTTTCCTCTACTTTTAGGGAAAACTGGTATGCCTCTTTAATACTATTCATTTGAACTAGATTCAGCTCTTCCTGAATGCTCGACCTCAACACATTAAGGCAATAGGAAACTTTCTCTTTGTTAGCTTTTGCATGGCCTATTTTGATGAGGATTCAATAGAACTCCTCTGTATACTCCTGAACAGATCATCCCGCTTGCTTCAAACTTTGCATTTTCTTGAGTAGGTCAAGCTCATAATCAATAGGGATGAATTGTCACTTCAATTTATCCACCATTCAATCCCATCTTGTGATTTTATCTTTCCCTCTTCTATTTTTCTCCAATTGAATCTCTTGCCACCAGATCTTCGCATGACCCTTCAATCTAGCCTTCGCAAACTTGACCCAATCAGGATCCTCAATATCTTCATACTCAAAATATTCTTCACATTCATTGATCCAGTTGATCAACTCCTCTGGGTTAAGATTTTATGAAAATGAAGGAACCTCAATCTTAGGTCTTTTTCAGATCTTGGAAATGGCCTGAAAAAGTCTTTCTTCTTCCAGGTTCACAACTTCAACTTCTCCTTCTTGATCTTTTTCTTTGGTTTCATCCTCGCTTTCCTCTCTGACATTAAGATTCATTCCTCTATGAATCTCTTATTGCAATGCTTGCACTTGTCTCTAGAGCGCTCCAACCTCAGGTGTTACAACACCAGCTCTTGCACCATGTTCCCTTCATGGAGGCAATTTCACGCTTCTCGCAGAAACCTTAACCACGGTCCTAGTGCAAACTACCTCACAATCAGTGATCTGTTTACACACTCAAAAAAACTTACTCTGATACCACTTGATGAAGGGTGCTCCCCTTAATACCTAAAACTCTTTATGCCTCCTTTTGTCATCTGCCTTAGTGTTATAATGTGCATTCATCTTGGTAATATGCTTCCTCACCTTCTCATGGATGTTCTTCAAATGTTCTGCAAAATCTTTAGCTTCAGCACTACTTATTTCTCCTTTAGCTATCTTTCTCAACTCAAATGCAGTTCTGGGACTACTTCCATATACAATCTATGGATGATGTGATGAACTAAACTTTAAATCTATCTTCAAATCTTCACTTTCTACTAATGTCATTCTGTGTGCTGCCTTATTTGGCAAACTGGCTCCTCGAATAAAGTCCATCTGATGACTAATCTTTCTTACTGGTGGTAATCCATCAGGCACATTATCGGATACAATATCCTAAAACTCATTCAATAATTTTGCAACTTCTATAGGTACATCTTCTACTTCCTCTTTCTGAGCCTTTGGAATTAAGGTAAAACACATATGCTCATGCCTCATACCATCTAAGAAATATCCTCTATCAACAATAGTTATTCTTGCATTACCACATACCTTTTCTTCTATTTCCTTCAATGGTTTTAGCTTATGTTACACTCTATCCTTTGTCAGTGAATAGGTATTCACATGACCATCATGTACAACACATCTATCAAACTACCATGGTCTACCCAACAAAATGTGACATGCATCCATAGATATGATATCACATAGTACCTCATCTTGGTACCCACCGATCTTGAACTTCACTAGGCACTGTTCACTGACCATGACCTTGTGGTCATCCTGCACCCAGGCAACCCGATATGGATGTGGATGTTTCTACCTCTTGAGCTTCAACATTATAATGAAGGGTGCTCCCCTTAATACCACAAACACATAACAGAAATAGAGAAACAACAACAATATGCAAGAACAGAAAATTGGCTTCTTATTATCTTCAGAAATGTGGAATTACAAACTTTCAGAATTACAATATGCAAAGCCACATGGGCATTCCCTTACAATATTCTATAGGAAAAAGCCTCGAACTATTACCTAGATCTACTACCCAGAACTATTCTAAACTGCCTAAGATAATAATACAGCCTTCCTAATATAGGCAATTTTCCACCGCCTGGGAAGGTTCCAGAATTTTAGCCAATAAGGCCGACCAAACTTAGAATTATTTTATTTTAAATTTTATTACATCATAGTCAGCTCAAGATAACTTTTGAAACCCGAACAGAAATTTTGAAGAAAATTATTTTCTGCCATTTCAGGTGACCCAACTTCCGAAGACCATAAGTCATCACCAGTTGACCCGATCGGCTATTATAACCCCATTTTAGAAATGCCACGAAGCGCTCTATAGACTTGACCCACGCAAGTGCCTGTCACCCAAATTTTTGACCTCATCTGGAGCCTCTAAAGCCTTCAAAACTGAGTTCAAAGTTTTTGTACCCTGCTGCCAATACCGAAAATCTTCAATATCTTCCAACATACACTTGATCTGGAAATGAAACTTGACTGGCAGACTTATATGACCAAAATGAACCTCCAAGAAAGAAATTAGATCATTCTGAGGACATACGAAAATTACCAAAAATAGTAACTTTCCATAAATAGCAGCTCTGCACAAGATAGCCCTTATTGAATTCAAAAATAGAAATATTTTTGGGTGATGCAAGATTGCTCTTACACCCAGGATGCTCCTGCATCAGACACCCAGGGTAATTTGAGAAGTGACCCTGTCACGACTCAGGTGTGCAGAGGAAAAATAAGATGGTTAACCTTCTCCTTTGTTAGCCATGATGAATCTTCAACAGGTCATCCTTTCCACTTGACCAGATATTCTTCATATGTCCTGTTCCTTGTGCTTCTGCCAACACGACTGTCCAGCATATCCTCAATCTCTTTAGTGTCTGAACTACTTGCTGGAATACTCCACTGTGCCGCTGTGATCTCATCTTCAACACCTCCTTCATGATACTCTGTCAAATCTGAAATGTTAAACACTGGTGAAGTATTCAGCTCACTAGGCAATTCTACCTCATATGTATTTCCTGAATCATGCTTCTTCAATATCTTACATGGTTCAAACTTCTTCATTTTCACCTTGTTATATGTACCAACCGGAAATCGCTCCTTCCACAAATGAACCATGAATTCATCCCCAAATTGAAATTCCTTATGCCTCCTTTTCTCATCTACCTTAGTCTTATACTATGCATTCATCTTGGTAATATGCTTCCTCACCTCCTCATGGATGTTCTTCAAATGTTCTGCAAAATCTTCAGCCTCAGCACTACTTATTTCTCCTTTATCTATCTTTCTCAATTCAGATGCATTTCTTGGACAACTTCCATATACAATCTGAAATGGTGATTTACCAGTGCTCCTATTGACAAAATTATTGTATGCAAATTCTGCCTGTGGTAAAATCAAATCCCATCCTCTTGGCTTATCCCCAACCAAACATCTCAGCAGATTTCTCAAACTTCTATTCACCACCTCTGTTTGTCCATCAATCTGTGGATGATGTGATGAACTAAACTTCAAATCTGTCTTCAAATTCTTCCACAATGTACGCCAGAAATATCCAACAAACTTAGTGTCTCTATCTGAAACTATGGTCTTTGGCAAATACACCAACTCCTTCTTCACAAAACTGCACTTCTTCAAATTAATCAACAATTTCTCTTCTCTCAACTTCTCAAATACCATACAAATATGCATCATATGCTCATCCAATGTCTTACTAAAGATCAAAATATCATTTAGGTAAACAATGACAAACTTACCCAAAAATTCTTTCAGAACCTTGTTCATGAGCCGCATGAAAGTGCTCGGTGCATTGGTTAGCCGGAAAGACATGACTAACCACTCATATAGTCCTTCCTTTGTCTTGAAGGCAGTCTTCCATTCATCTCCTTCTCTGATCTGAATCTGATGATATCCACTCTTCAGATCTATCTTTGAGAAGTACACAGCTCCACTCAAACAGTCTATAATATCATCCATTCTTGGCAATGGAAACCTGTACTTGATTGTGATCTTGTTTATTGCCCTAGAATCTGAACACATCCTCCATTCTCCATTTTTCTTTGGTGCTAATACCTGTGGTACAGTACAGGGACTCAGACTCTCACAGATCAATCCTTTTTGTAACAATTCATGTACTTGTCTGTTCAACTCCTCACTTTCTACAGGTGTCATTTTGTGTGCTACCTTATTCAGCAAACTCGCTCCTGGGATCAAGTCCATCTGATGACTGATCTTCCTGATTGGTGGTAATCCATTAGGCACATTATCGGATACAATATCCTGAAACTCATTCAACAAATCTACAACTTCTACAGGAACATCTTCTGCTTCCTATTTACTAGCTTTTGGAATTAAAGCAAAACATACATGCTCATGCCTCATACCATGTAGGAAATTTCTTCCATCAACAAAATTTATCCTTGCATTACCACATATCTTTTCTTCAGTCTCTTTCAATGGTTTTAACTTATGTCGTACTCCATCCTTTGTCAGGGAATAGGTATTCGCACGACCATCATGTACATCACATCTGTCAAATTGCCATGGTCTACCCAACAACATATGAAATGCATCTGTAGATATGATATCACACAATACCCCATCTTGGTATCCAACAATCTTGAACTTCACTAGGCATTGTTCATTGACCATGACCTTGTGGTCATCCTGTACCCAGGCAATTTGATATGGATGTGGGTGTTTCTGTCTTTTGAGCTTCAACTTTGTCACCATCTTTTCTGACACCAAATTGTCAGTGCTTCCACTATCAATAATCACATCACAACATTTACCTTCACACTTGCACCTGGTGTGAAACAGGCTCCTCCTTTGCTCAGGTTCATTCTCACCACTCAACAGGACTCTTCTATTAATCAACATTTCTCATATTTCAGCATCTTCAAAATTTAATGATCTGGCATCTTCGTCTACATGTGCAACTCTAGCCTGGCCTTCATTTCTCCTGTCTGTTCTACCTTGGCACTGAGGACATTCAAATGCCCTATGACCTTCTTCTCCACAGTGAAAACATGTTCCACGGAAGCCACCTCTTCCAGATCCTTGTCCTCTTCCTCTTCCTCTCTGATCTCTATTATTCTGATCTTGGAAGCGATTGGAATTATTTCCTCGCTGATTCTGACTGCTACTGGCCTCATCCTTCTTTTTCGAATCTTCATTTCGGCCACCAGATCATCCACCGCGACCTCTTTTGTTTTGTCTGCTCTCAAACTTCTTGTTTAACTTTTCCTCTACTTTTAGGGCAAACTGGTATGCCTCTTCAATACTGTTCATTCGAACCAGATTCAACTCCTCCTGAATGCTTGGCCTTAACCCATTAAGGTATCGGGCAACTTTCTCCTTATCAGCTTCTGCATGGCCTGTTCTGATGAGAAGTCGATAGAACTCATCTGTATACTCCTAAACAAATCTTCTTGCTTGCTTCAAACTCTGCATTTTCTTCAGTAGGTCAAGTTCATAATCAATAGGAATGAATTATCGCTTCAATTTATCCACCATCCGATCTCATCTCGTAATTTTCTCCTTTCCCTTTCTATTTCGCTCCAACTGAATCTCTTGTCACCATATCTTCGCATGACCTTTCAGTCTGGCCTTTGCAAATTTGACCTTATCAGGATCCTCAACATCTTCATACTCAAAATATTCCTCACATTCATTGATCTAGTCGATCAATTCTTCTGGGTTAAGATTTCCAGAAAATGTAGGAACCTCAATCTTAGGTCTTTTCCCAATCTTAGAAATGACCCGAAAAAGTCTTTCTTCCTCCTGGTTCACAATTTCGACTTCTCCTTCTTGATATTCTTCTTCAGCTTCAGCCTCGCTTTCATCTCTGACATTAAGATTCATTCCTCTAGGAATCTCTTCTTGCAATGCTCGCACTTGTCTCTGCAGTGCCCTAACCTCAAGTGTTACAACACCCGCTCTTTCGCCACGTTCCCTTCGTGGAGACATTTTTTACGATGCGCGCTGAAACCATAACCACGGTCCTAGTGCAAACTACCTCACAGTCGGGGATCTGTTTACACACTCAAGAAAACTTGGCTTTGATACCACTTGATGAAGGGTGCTCCCCTTAATACCACAAACACATAACAGAAATAGACAAACAACAACAATATGTAAGAACAGAAAATTGGCTTCTTATTATCTCCACAAATGTGGAATTACAAACTTTCAGAATTACAATATGCAAAGTCACATGGCCATTCCCTTACAATATTCTGTAGGACAAAGCCTCGAACTATTACCCAGATCTACTACCCAGAACTATTCTGAACTGCCTAAGACAATAATACAGCTTTCCTTATATAGACAATTTTCCACCACTTGGGAAGGTTGCATAATTTTAGCCAATAAGGCCGACCAAACTTAGAATTATTTTATTTTACATTTTATTACATCATAGTCGGCTCAAGATAACTTTTGAAACTCGAACAAAAATTTTGAAGAAAATTATTTTCTGTCATTTCAGGTGGCCCAAATTTTGAAGACCATAAGTCATCACCAGTTGACCCAATCGGCTATTATAACCCCATTTTGGAAACGCCACGAAGCGCTCTACAGGCTTGACTTATGAAAGCACCTGTCACCTAAATTTTTGACCTCATCCGGGGCCTCTAAATCCTTTAAAACTGAGTTCAAAGTTTATGTACCCTGCTGCCAATACCGAAAATCTTCAATATCTTCCAACATACACTTGATCTGGAAATGAAACTTGACTGGCAGACTTATATGACCAAAATGAACCTCCAAGAAAGAAATTAGATCATTCTGAGCACATAAAAATTATCAAAAATAGTAACTTTCCATAAATAGAAGCTCTGCACAAGATAACCCTTATTGAATTCAAAAACATAAATATTTTTGGGTGATGCAAGATTGCTCTTACACCCAAGATGCTCCTGCATCAGACACCCAGGGTAATTTGAGAAGTGACCCTGTCACGACTCAGGTGTGCAGAGGAAAACTAAGATGGTTAACCTCCTCCTTTGTTAGCCATGATGAATCTTCAACAGGTCATCCTTTCCACTTGACCAGATATTATTCATATGTCTTGTTCCTTGTGCTTCTGCCAACACGACTGTCCAGTATATCCTCAATCTCTTTGGTGTCTGAACTACTTGCTGGAATACTCCACTGTGCCGCTGTGATCTCATTTTCAACACCTCCTTCATGATACTCTGTCAAATCTGAAATGTTAAACACTGGTGAAGTATTCATCTCACTAGGCAATTCTACCTCATATGCATTTCCTGAATCATGCTTATTCAATATCTTACATGGTCCAAACTTCTTCATTTTCAGCTTGTTATATGTACCAACTAGAAATCGCTCCTTCCGTAAATGAACCATGACTTCATCCCCAACCTGAAATTCTTTATGCCTCCTTTTCTCATCTGCCTTAGTCTTATACTGCGCATTCATCTTGGTAATATGCTTCCTCACCTCCTCATGGATGTTCTTCAAATGTTCTCCAAAATCCTTAGCCTCAGCACTACTTATTTCTCCTTTATCTATCTTTCTCAATTCAGATGCATTTCTTGGACTACTTCCATATACAATCTGGAATGGTGATTTACCAATGCTCCTATTGACAGAATTATTGTATGCAAATTCTGCCTGTGGTAAAATCAAATCCCATCCTGTTGGCTTATCCCCAACCAAACATCTCAGCAGATTTTCCAAACTTCTATTAACCACCTCTGTTTGTCCATCAGTCTGTGGATGATGTGATGAACTAAACTTTAAATCTATCTTCAACTTCTTCCACAATGTACGCCAGAAATATCCAACAAACTTAGTGTCTCTATCTGAAACTATGGTCTTTGGCAAACCATGTAGTCTCACTACTTCTTTGAAAAACAATTCTGCTATATGAACAACATCATTACTCTTTTTGCAGGGAATGAAATGTGCCATCTTCGAAAACCTGTCAACCACCACAAAAATTGAATCATGTCCCCACTGTGTCCTCGATAAACCAAGAACAAAGTCCATATTGATATCCTCCCAAGGCTTCTCTGGTATAGGAAATGGCTGATACAACCCTGTATTCTGCTTCACTCCTTTCGCCATCTGACATACTCTGTAACTTTGTACAAACTTCTTCACATCTTGCTGCAATTGTGGCCAATAATAATTTTCACTAACCAAAGCAAGGGTTTTATCACGATGAAAATATCGAGCCAATCCTCCGCTATGCTTCTCCTTGATGAGATTCTCCCTCATAGAACTTCGTGGAATGCACAACTGACTCCCTCTGAATAGCATATCATCCTGGATGATGAAATCCAACCATTTAATCCTGTCTAGAGTAACAGGTTCTGTACAAGCTTTCCAAGCTTCACCAAAATCAGGATCCTCTGGATACAAATTCTTAAGTTTCTTGAACCCAACCACTTCAATCTGCATTTCTGTCAGCAATAGTTGCCTTCTACTAAGAGCATCTACAACCTTATTAGACTTTCCACTCCTGTGTTTCAAAACAAATGTATAACTTTGCAAAAACTCAACCCATTTCAAATGCCTCTGATTCAACTTTCCTTGACTATTCAAATATTGCAAAGCTTGATGATCAGTATACAAAACAAACTCCTTAGGAAGCAGATAATGTCTCCACTTCTTTAATGCTTGAACTATAGCATAAAATTCTTGATCATAGATAGAATATTTTCTCTTGGCATCATTTAACTTCTCACTGAAATAAGCAACAGGTTTACCTTCTTGGCTCATAATAGCTCCTATTGCAGTACCACTAGCATCACAATCTACTTGAAACACCTTATTAAAATCTGGAAGTGCTAAAAAAGATTGTTCTGTAACTTTTTGTTTCAACAATTAAAAACTCTCTTCTACCCCATTAGTCCACTTAAACTCTTTTCTATCCCCTCTCATTGTTTCAGTCAAGGGTCCACAAATACTACTAAAATTTCTCATAAACTTTCTGTAAAAGCTAGCTAGTGTGTGTGCTTGAATGTGACCTCTAAATCAACCACATACGCAACATAGTCATTACTCGTATGGTCAAATTAGGAAGAGAATATGAATTATTCAATCCGAAATTCATGAGGAAGTGACCTGTTGCCTCCTATGCAGGCGGGGTATATAATTGCTCTCAGATTGGAGAACCAACAACCATCAGACCACTACTACAACGGAGGATTTTCCAAGAAAGTTATAAAGATGATATGCAAAGCTAGAATCAAACTAAGATGAATGCAATTAATCTAAGAATACTTTGAGAGAAATATGCAATTAATCTAAAGTACTTGAAAGGAAATATGAAATGCAAATTTTTAATTGATTTTGGAATAAAAATGATCTTAATCTAAGAATAATTAAGCAAATTTAATCTAAATGAGAAATGCAATTACACTAAAATGAGAAATTAAACTAGTTGAAAATGAAAGCTTGAAATTCAATCAAAAATTCACTATAGTGCCTTTACTCTCAAAATTCTCCTTTTTGAATGAGAAGAAGAGGCTCATTAAATAGAAAATCTCGGGAGAGGAATGAAGAGTTTATTGATTTGAAACTCCTGAGTCTTCATTCCCCTTTGAGACAAAAAGTATGAATTATTTAATTAAAAGAATGAAATTTGCCACATGTGGGGAGTGACCTTTCGAGTAATTTGAATTATTAAATTCAAATAAAGAGATGTCCATTCAATTTAACTAAATATTTATTAATTCCTTTCAAGGGTATTTAGCTAAAGGGGGTGGAGTTTAATTTAATTAAAAGTACTTAGGACTTCATAATTAAATTAACTTATCATAGAGATTATTTAGCCAAATAAAGTCTAGGACTTAGGAATTATTTTAGCGTTTGATTATTGCAATTTATGGTCTTTGCAATTGACGTCAAGTCAAATTAAGTCAGATATGAGAGAGAAAATTGCCTAGGCAACTAGGACTTTGGTGATGTAAAATCGAGATAATGCACCAAAATTGATGAAATTAAATAGGTGCCAATTTTGGGGTATTACATTTGCCCCTCTTTGAATTGATGTGCGAACAACGCGTTGATTCAAAGAATAGTCTGAAGTGACAGATGAAAGCAGATCAAAGCATGAATTTTTTGAAGTCTAAGTTAGATTGCGAAGACAACGATCTTAAAAGAGAACCGGAATCGGGGTTAGATTGCCCCAATACCAATTGATGAAGATGCAGATTTAGGACTATCTCTGAATCAGGGTTAGATTGCCCCAATACGAAGCTTAGTCCTCTAAGACCCAGGTTAGATTGCCCAGATAACGGTCTAAAAGAGATTTCGAGATTCATCTCCAAAACAAAGCTTGACTCTCAGGAATTAGGGTTAGATTGCCCCAATACCCAAAAGATTTCAAGAACCATCTCCAGAACGAAGTTTGGCCCTTGAGGATCCGAGTTAGATTGCTTAGATACCTAAAAGATAGATGATAAGATAACAAGATGCGAGGCACCAAGATGCCCCTAGCGATGAGAACTGATGATTCAAATCAGACTGATTCAAGAATAGATTCAACAAGATTCAAATGATGTAATCATCCTGCCCCCTCGGGAGTGAAATTGAAAGATGACATGTCAGAAGGATGATAAACAACAAGAGATTGCAAAGCAAAAGCAATTAGACTAGATTCACGAAGCTACAGAAGTGAATCAGAGCAAAGCAGAGGTCCTGTTGACCAAGTTTGACCATAGTTGACTTGATGAAAAGAAGCAAAGATCTCAAGAACATGATGCAAAGATGAAAATCTGGTAGGAAGATGATGCCAGAAGGTTGACTACACAAGCATCCAATCCCAAAGGATCATAAAATTTAAAACACAATTTTGAGCTATCTAGAGATGTCAGATTTCAATTTCGATCCCGAAAAAGGATGCAGCCAAGATGAGACTAGGACAAAAGATGAGAACCTTTGATGAGCAGATCTAGAAGAAAGCAATCAAGAGAGCAGCAAGAAATCACTCCAAATGCAAGCCTAGAATGAAAGATGCAAGTCTAAATGCAGGCCTAGGATGAACAAATGCAATCCTCCGGACTCAACTGTTGGACTCATCATATTTATCATCATTGAGTTCATTTAAGCACAGGACAATCGCAAGATGCCATACAATTCTCCCCAACATGAGAATATTAATATGACATAAGTCTTAAATTTGTCAAAATGAGGTGTAAGCATTAAGGCACAAGAAGCCAAAATGACCTGAACACCTATTCCTTTTAATTTAGCAAGTTAACATAAGCATCAAAGCACATTTGCTAGAATGACCTGAATGTCTCTTGCGAACAAACACACCAAGCACGCAGGAGTTCCTTCTTTTGCCAAAGATTGCTCGCAGTGACCCTTACGTTCACTTAATAGGACGAGCGTTTACAATTTCATCAGTAGCAGAAAGAAGTCACTCAAAAGACAAGGAGAAGAACCAACCTCACCAAAGCATCCATATAAAAGGAGTTGAGGTATGCATGGCCATCCAATACGAGATAGAGGCTCTTACAGACGGACACCCCTCTTAAATGAATTCTTTGGATCATTGGAACTAAACCAATAAACAGAAAGCAAAAAAAAAGCAAAGCAAACAAACAAGCACTCAAAGAAAACAAAGCTCAACATGTCTCAAAGGAACACACATTTAGTTTTAGTTTCAGTTTAAGTTCATGTTCAAGTGGATTGAAGAAAATTTAGAAAGATAACATTCGAAGTCTCAATGAGATAATGACAATAGGCAGACGTAGTGAGAATCACTGGTGATTGATATAAGGGAGAAATCCCGAAGAAGAGAGATGGAATGAAAGCTAGGTATCCGTAGGCAGGCATAGGGGAAACCACTAGCAACCAATGCTCAAAAGAGTTTTTGAAAGTGATAGGACAATGCCCCCTAGACCAGGTAGGTGCCCCCAAGTGTGAACCAGTTCCAATCCATGAAGAGTCAAGCAAAATCTCGAAGACACTGAAAGCAAGGCATGAGCTAGCAAACCAAAGAAGGAAACAAACTAAAGTAGGAAAGCGGGAAAATAAACTAAAGCAAGAAAGGAAGGAAACTAAAGTAGGAAACTAAGAGCCAAGCGACGCTGAGATGAGATGCAGCTTTAGGAAACAAGTGGCACCTGTTTACCAGGTTTTCACCATCTTGGCAGAGATTCTATTTTTGCTACCATGATGCCTGTTTACCAGGTTTTCATCAATGGCACATTTTTCTCTTTCTCAATTTTTTTGTACTTTTCTCTTTTTTGATTTTTTTTGTATTTTTGATCTTTTGATTTTTTTGTATTTTTGAAATTTTCTATTTTTTTCTATTTTTTCAAAATTTTCATTTTTTTTTGGTATTATCAAGGCGCCTGTTTACCAGGTTTTCACCAGGATAATAGATACATCAAAGTGCCTGTTTGCCAGGTTTTCACTAAGATGATCATTTTTTCAGGACATTTTGCAATTTTTAGGATTTTTTGAAAATATATCAATTTTTAAGATTTTTTCAAGATCAATAAGTATGTACATGAGCACAGTGAGAATGTCAGCTATAGAACTTCTTCAAATGAAGAGCGTTGATGGGCTCTTTGAGTTTCTCTCCTTCAGTAGGAATCTTTGAGAACACAGTATTTGTAGTAGTAGGCAACCGAGAAGTTGTAGAATTAGAACTAGATGTTGTAGCAGTAACAAGAGATCCAACCAGTAGTGTCCAACCATCAAGAGATCCATAGTCAAGGAAAGATCACTTAAGTGAAACCCACAAATATCCTCATAGACACATCTTAACTCTTTGTCAGATTTCCCACGCTCTAAATGCTTAGGAAGAGTACGTTCTAGATTTTCCTTAGTCATGTCATTAGTAATAAGGAGATACTGATATGCACTTTGGGAAAAGGCAAGATGGGGTGAAGAGTGTAAAGTATGAGAGGCAAGGGTGATGGAATGGAGGGAAGCATGAGAATTTTGGAAGTTCGAATGACAACTTTGATTTTTCCTTTCTTTGGAATCCACATAGCTTTTGAATTTTTTCTTTTTTACTTTGAGGTGCTTTTGATGAGAATGCCTATAAAATGGATTTTGAGATCCATTTTTTATTTTATTTTTTGGCTTTTGATTGTCTTCTTCTTTTTGGGGACCTTTGCGGTCTTTGGAACACCTTTGTTTCTTTCCTTTCTTCATAGTCACATGTCGATTAGATGGGACATGGTGACCTTGAGATATAAGTGGATTCTTATTATTTTTATTTTTATGTTGCACATCCAAGTTACTTCCAAAAGACTCAGGAATTGTGGATGAAAGAGGCTTATATGACTGGTTCAGGTGGAGAGGTGGAAATGGAAGTGGATGAACCACTTTTCTGGGAGATGAAGGGGGAAGAAAAGTCAATGGGATGGGCTCAAGTGCAAATATATCAGTATCATCCTCATCATTCATGAATGCATCAGATAGATCAAGAAAGTAATCTTCCATAGAGCGTTGTCGATTTTGAGTCATCCTAAAAGAGTCTGATAAGTTTG
The DNA here is from genome assembly GCA_027943335.1 of Chamaecyparis obtusa. Lineage (NCBI taxonomy): Eukaryota > Viridiplantae > Streptophyta > Pinopsida > Cupressales > Cupressaceae > Chamaecyparis > Chamaecyparis obtusa. The sequence goes on from BSBK01003280.1 coordinate 1,010,804, forward strand.
GAGGAATATTATGTGAGCCTAACCAAGATAACCTATTCCAAGAGTCAGGTCCCCTTTCAGGTGGTAAGAGTGCACAAATAGGAACCATTTCAATTTTGGATCTACCAATATTCCATGAAGCTGTAATAGAATGGGGTCTTACATACCCATGATTTGTTGGAGCAGTAGGAGTATAGCTTGGAGTAGATGGCCTAGGAGCCATAGGAATGATCTCCACAGGAGGGTGGAAAGGATCATCATCAATAGCTTGATCTGGAGGATCATAACTTTCTCCTCTTTCTGAGTTGTTAAGACTAGCATATAAGTGCATAGCATCAACTGGTATTTCTGTAGTAGCATCTAATATGGAGTCCCATTCAGCTAGAGACATAGTCGGAGGTAGACTTTATTCATTATTGTCATCTAACATAGGAAGTGTTTCTTCAACAGCAGGATCTTGTTCAGTAGTAGAAGCAGCAGAGTAATCTGGAATAGGCATATCTTGAGGCATACCCAAGAGAAGAGAAGCATCCAATAGTTTCTCCCAGTCAGTATGTGTGCCATTGGAGTTGGCAATAGTAGGAGTCTGTTCAATAGCAGAAGTAGTGGAACAATCTAGAATAGGCATACCTTGAGGCATACCCAAGATAAGGGAAGCATCCAATAGTTTCTCCCAGTCAGTATGTGTATCATTGGAATCGACAGTAGTAGGATTTTGTTCAACAGTAGAAGTGGTAGAACAATCTAGAATAGGCATACCTTGAGGCATACCAAAGATAAGGGAAGCATCCAACAGTTTCTCCCAATTAGTATGTGTGCCATTAGAGGTAGTGACATATTCAGTAGTAGCTGCAGTAGTAGAAATTTGTTCAGTAGAGTGTATAAAATCCTCCTGGTGAGGACCAAAATCATGTTCCTGAAGCACTTGAGAAGGTAGATAAGACTCTTTTTGGTAGTCTGAATCAGAATTTTGATCATTCAAAGGTCTTTCATGTGTCATAGGCTGAATCTGTGTTTCTTCATTATCTGAATCCTTGCATGAGTGAAAGCTATAGCTAGGTTGGTCAAGCTCATCGCTTTGATAGCCAATACCAAATCTATCTTCAGAGGGTTCTTCATAGGAATGTGGAGATATGGGGAGAGCTGTCAGTGACAAGATGGACTCAATCTGATATTCCCCCATGCCAATATCTTTGATCTTCAAGGTCTTTTCTATTTCTTTGAGCTTAGCATCATAGAACTCAATGGACTCTCTATTGGCAGGAACAAAGCTATCTGTTGCTTGCGTAAGCATCTTAGCAGAGCAAGTATTTAGGCTAGCACTATTGTCAATGAGGACATGAGGGATACTCTTGGGGCCTATCATAACTTCAGTGTGCAGGAGAGGATTATGCGGGTGGCTCAGCAAGTGATCGTCTTCCTCAGAGAATGGTAAATAATGAGGCGAGGTCAAATGACCCACCATAGATTGAAACTGGTCGAGATTGAGATCTTTAGGGATGTTTGCCTTGGTGAGGGCTTTATCCATAGATAGTTTTGGTCTGGATGTCAAAGGTTTGGGACCTTTGAGAACAATCTTTGCATGAGATCGAGGGATAGCATTCGCACAAGCTGGAGATTTTGTGTAGTTATAAGAGGGAGGTGCAGGGCCTTGCAAGACAAAGGGAGTTTTGGGTTTAGGAGTATCCTTGCTCCTTGGAGCAATGATCATGTCACAATGAGAGATCCAAGGTTTGTTTCTAGCAAATCTTGAAGGTGATTGAGTTTCCATCATAGCCTTCTCAGTGGCTTTGATCGTTTGTATGTTAGAGCTGAGATTGAAAACCAACTTTGAAGGTTTTGGCATGTTAGAGCTAAGATTGAAAACCAACTTTGAAGGTTTTGGATCTCCCATCTTGTTGGTAGTATTATGAGAGATTGTGAAAGAGTTGATAGGTTCAAAAGGATCAATAGGTTTAATTTTAAAAAGTGACCCTTCAGAGTCTTGCTGGTCTTCAAACAATGGGTTATAATATTTTTGAAATAATAAGTTAGACTGTATCTGAAACAATGGATTGTAATACTCTTGGAACGAGGAGGAATGTGAGGATCTCTCACAAAGTTCAGATTTCATAACAGATTGGGAATGACCTATGTCTTGATTACGAGGTTTACTTTGATCTTGATCAGCGTTCTGAGTGGGATAAGTCTTGCCACTTCGAGTCGTGACAGTCATAGACGAAGGTGTAACGAGCAAAGATTTGAGATAAAGCTAGACTCTGTCTCTAAGATGATGAAAAGGAGATAAATGGCTAGAACAACCAAGATGCAAGATGGACCTGGTAGGAATTGTCAAAAAGAGATGGCTAGAACAGCTGAGATAAGACAATCGCAATGCGAGGTACAAAAGGCATAAAGAGATAAGATGAATAGATGAGAGACAACATGAACCAAAGCAAAGGTCGATCGATTCCTAACTCAACACAACCAGTTTCTGACGGTAAACAACAGGGAAGCAAAAAAACAAACCCCAGACAAAAAGCAGACCAGATAAAAAGTCAAACAGTCAACTGCAAATAGGTCTCTATTTTGGAAAATTGTGCTACAGGTTCACGCGAGAAAATGCTTGACCGCACGAGGAAATGATAGCTCATGCGAGAGAACATAGAACTTCACGCGAGAACATACAATCTTGCGCGAGGAAGTTCTCTGAAGCTAAAAGCTCACACAGGAAACAGGCAAAATCTGACAGTTTTGATGCAATTTTCAAAGTTTGAGTTAAATTTTGAGGTACAGTCTGAACTGATATCTGATAGAAAATCCAATTTCCTGACAGGTTGATAGAATTGTTTAATCAACACACTCATTTTAGGATTCCAAGCATTCGTTTAAAGACACAATGGTTTAGATCAAGCACTTGTGAAGCAAGAAGTAGTCATTAACAGACCTATCAAGGACAAAGCAACTTGATAGCATCAGGGGAGTCTTTGTTTGGTAATGTATGGACAATGTTTAAGACTCAATAACAAGCACATAGCCTAGTCCTACAAAAAAAATGGTGAGAAGCCAAAACCTTTGCCCCATTGCTTGAATGCATACGTGCACCTCACACAGCCGTGTCACCCCCTAGAGGGTGCCTGTGTTTTCGGTGTTTCCAAGGACTCAACAGTGTACGTTCAAAGGTTACCCTTGTAGCAGGGGCCAGTGTCACAACCACCTCCAAACGTCCAGGTGTATGCCTATGATCGGAATCTGTGTATGATAAACATACGGAGAGATTCTTCCCCCTCCTTGTGCAAAGATAATGACTCCTTTCGGAGATGAACCGGGTAGGCCACTAGCTAAGAAGGTTTTTTACTAGGCTTCCATTCACAATAACCTTCGGTGCCCTTGATACAAGGTTGAGGCCTCGCAGCCACACCAACACCTGAAAATCACACACCCCCGCAAGCAGGGCTTGGAGCGGCGCCGCTCAGTGTAATAGACAGGGCCTTTCCATGATGATCGTCAAAGTCATGAAAAGGAAGTTACCATGGTTTTGGAGTCTTTAGACTCAACAAAACTTTCTTTATTGTAGTGAGGTGGAATCACCGGCAATAGGTGTGTACTCACTTGGGTCATTCCCGGAGGTTCAATACCGGCAGGCCCTCTAAAGGTGACACTAGACTTGGTTTAGATTCGGGAGTCTGATTTTCTGATTCTCCCAAAGGGAGAAGAGCATACTTCTCTATCCTGTTTCCTCACCCAAACACATCAAGAAAGTTCATCACCGAGTTAGTTTCACCTCACCAAATCTATACGCTTTTGGGTTTCTGATTCTCTCTCAAGGAGAGAAGAGCATAATTCCCTGACGAATAGAAATGTTAAAGATTCGCTAACTTTCTCCGCTTCCCCAAGAATTCATCATATTAGTAAGATCATTAGAATTCTAGATTCATTCATGGTCATCACCTCCATGTAATGAAGAGCCAAAATTCCTACTCACTATCAAAATTCTCAAGAAATTTTAATGGAGCCCTATTTATACTATGTGAATAAAAGCAGGAAAAAAAACACAATGTTTTAGCAATCTTCAACTATTCGTCCTGCAATCAAACCATTAGTACATTTTTAAATTCTTTGACAAGCGTCCTGTAAAAACTGTTAATGCTGTAAAATATCAGAGAGATAAAAATCAACAGTTATCAGAAATTATCAGAAATTAAGAGCAGAAAGAACAAGAAAATTGGAAACTAGAAAAAACTGTAATAAAACTTCGCGCGAGAAAGTACAAATATGCACGAAAAAGTGCAGTGGCTAGCGCGAGATAACTAAAATCTCGTGCGAGGAAGTACTCCAGTGCGCGTGAGAAAATGCAAACTCTGGGGCGAGACAGTAAAATATCGTGCGAAAGAGTGCTACAGGAGCAAAACTTCGTGCGGGATGCTCTGGATTCTCGCACGAAGATCCGTACATAGACAGTACGGATGCACGACAGAGCTTAAATTTTTGTCAAAAAAAAATATGATAATGAGGCCAAAAATTAGATTTTCTGCCCCACGGTGGGTGCCAAAATGTGTGTGCTTGAATGTGACCTTTAAATCAACCACATACGCAACATAGTCATTACTCCTATGGTCAAATTACGAAGAGAATATGAATTATTCAATTCGAAATTTGTGAGGAAGTGACTTGTTGCCTCCTATGCAGGTGGGGTGTATAATCACTCTTAGATTGGAGAACCAACAACCATCAGACCGCTACTACAACGGAGGATTTTCCAAGAAAGCTATAAAGATGATATGCAAAGCTAGAATCAAACTAAGATGAATGCAATTAATCTAAGAATACTTTGAGAGAAATATGCAATTAATCTAAAGTACTTGAAAGGAAATATGAAATGCAGATTTTTAGTTGATTTTGGAATAAAAATGATCTTAATCTAAGAATAATTAAGCAAATTTAATCTAAATGAGAAATGTAATTACACTAAAATGAGAAATTAAACTAGTTGCAAATGAAAGCTTGAAATTCAATCAAAAATTCACTATAGTGCCTTTACTCTCAAAATTCTCCTTTTTGAATGAGAAGAAGAGGCTCATTAAATAGAAAAGCTCGGGAGAGGAATGAAGAGTTTCTTGATTTGAAACTCCTGACTCTTCATTCCCCTTTGAGACAAAAAGGTATGAATTATTTAATTAAAAGAATGAAATTTGCCACATGTGGGGAGTGACCTTTCGAGTAATTTGAATTATTAAATTCAAATAAAGAGATGTCCATTCAATTTAACTAAATATTTATTAATTCCTTTCAAGGGTATTTAGCTAAAGGGGGTGGAGTTTAATTTAATTAAAAGTACTTAGGACTTCATAATTAAATTAACTTATCATAGAGATTACTTAGCCAAATAAAGTCTAGGACTTAGGAATTATTTTAGCATTTGATTATTGCAATTTATGGTCTTTGCAATTGACATCAAGTCAAATTAAGTCAGATATGAGAGAGAAAATTGCCTAGGGAACTAGGACTTTAGTGATGTAAAATTGAGATAATGCACCAAAATTGATGAAATTAAATAGGTGCCAATTTTGGAGTATTACAGCTAGACCATGAAAAGATCTTACCTCAGTAGCACTCCTTGGAGTAGGCCATTCAAGGATAGCCTGTACCTTCTCTGGGTCCATTTTTAGACCTTCTCCTGAAACTACAAACCCCAAATACACCAACTCTTTCTTCACAAAACTGCACTTCTTCAAATTAATCAACAATTTCTCTTCTCTCAACTTCTCAAATACCATACGAATATGCATCATATGCTCATTTAATATCTTACTAAAGATCAAAATATCATCTAGGTAAACAATGATAAACTTACCTAGAAATTCTTTCAGAACCTCGTTCATGAGCCGCATGAAAGTGCTCGGTGCATTGGTTAGCCCAAAAGGCATGACTAACCACTCATATAGTCCTTCCTTTGTCTTGAAGGCAGTCTTCCATTCATCTCCTTCTCTAATCCGAATCTGATGATATCCACTCTTCAGATCTATCTTTGAGAAGTACACAGCTCCACTCAAACAGTCCATAATATCATCCATTCGTGGCAATGGAAACTTGTACTTGATTGTGATCTTGTTTATTGCCTTAGAATCTGTACACATCCTCCATTCTCCATTCTTCTTTGGTGCTAATACCACTGGTACAACATAGGGACTCAGACTCTCACAGATCAATCCTTTCTGTAACAGTTCATGTACTTGTCTGTTCAACTCCTCACTTTCTGCAGGTGTCATTCTGTGTGCTGCCTTATTCGGAAAACTCTCTCTTGGGATCAAGTCCATCTGATGACTGATCTTCCTAACTGGTGATAATCCATCAGGCATGTTATCATATACAATATCCTGAAACTCATTCAACAAATCTACAACTTCTACAGGAACATCTTCTGCTTCCTCTTTACTAGCTTTTGGAATTAAAGCAAAACATACATGCTCATGCCTCATACCATCTAAGAAATTTCTTCCATCAACAAAAGTTATCCTTGCATTACCACATACCTTTTCTTCAGTCTCCTTCAATGGTTTTAACTTATGTCACACTCCATCCTTTGTCAGGGAATAGGTATTCGCACGACTATCATGTACAGCACATCTGTCAAACTGCCATGGTCTACTCAACAACATATGACATGCATCCATAGATATGATATCACACAATACCCCATCTTGGTATCTGCCAATCTTGAACTTCACTAGGCATTGTTCATTGACCATGACCTTGTGGTCATCCTGTACCTAGGCAATCTGATATGGATGTGGGTGTTTCTGTCTCTTGAGCTTCAACTTTGTCACCATCTCTTCTGACACTAAATTTTCAGTGCTTCCACTATCAATAATCACATCACAACATTTGCCTTCACACTTGCACCTAGTGCGAAACAGGCTCCTCCTTTGCTCAGGTTCATTCTCACCAGTCAACAGGACTCTTCTGTTAATCAACGTTTCTCCTCTTTCAGAATCTTTAGAATTTGATGATCTGGCATCTTCATTTACATGTGCAACTCTGGCCTGGCCTTCATTTCTCCTGTCTGTTCTACCTTGGCACTGAGGACATTCAAATGCCCTATGACCTTCTTCTCCACAGTGAAAACATGTTCCACGGAAGCCACCTCTTCCAGATCCTTGTCCTCTTCCTCTTCCTCTCTGATCTCTATTATTCTGATCCTGGAAGTGATTGGATTTATTTCCTCGCTGATTCTGACTACTACTGGCCTCATCCTTCTTTTTCGGATCTTCATTTCGGCCACCATATGACCGTCCACCAGATCGTCCACCGTGACCTCTTCCATTTTGTTTGCTCTCAAACTTTTTGTTCAACTTTTCCTCTACTTTTAGGGCAAACTGGTATGCCTCTTCAATACTATTCATTCGAACCAGATTCAACTCCTCTTGAATACTTGGCCTTAACCCATTAAGGTATCAGGCAACTTTCTCCTTATCAGCTTCTGCATGGCTTGTTCTGATGAGAAGTCGATAGAACTCCTCTGTATACTCCTGAACATATCTTCCTGCTTGCTTCAAACTCTGCATTTTCTTCAGTAGGTCAAGTTCATAATCAACAGGAATGAACTGTCACTTCAATTTATCCACCATCCGATCCCATCTCATTATTTTCTCCTTTCCCTTTCTATTTCGCTCCAACTGAATCTCTTGCCACCATATCTTCGCATGACCTTTCAGTCTGGCCTTTGCAAATTTGACCCTATCAGGATCCTCAACATCTTCATACTCAAAATATTCCTCACATTCATTGATCTAGTCGATCAATTCTTCTGGGTTAAGATTTCCAGAAAATGTAGGAACCTCAATCTTAGGTCTTTTCCCAATCTTAGAAATGGCCCAAAAAAGTCTTTCTTCCTCTGGTTCACAATTTTGACTTCTCCTTCTTGATATTCTTCTTCAGCTTCATCCTCGCTTTCATCTCTGACATTAAGATTCATTCCTCTAGGAATCTCTTCTTGCAATGCTCGCACTTGTCTCTGCAGTGCCCTAACCTCAGGTGTTACAACACCCGCTCTTCTGCCATGTTCCGTTCGTGGAGGCATTTTTTGAGATGCGCGTTGAAACCCTAACCACGGTCCTGGTGCAAACTGCCTCACAGTCGGTGATCTGTTTACACACTCAGGAAAACTTGGCTCTGATACCACTTCATGAAGGGTGATCCCCTTAATACCACAAACACATAACATAAATAGAGAAACAACAACAATATGCAAAAACAGAAAATTGGCTTCTTATTATCTCCACAAATGTGGAATTACAAACTTTCAGAATTACAATATGCAAAGCCACATGGGCATTCCCTTACAATATTCTGTAAGACAAAGCCTCAAAGTATTACCCAGATCTACTACCTATAACTATTCTGAACTGCCTAAGACAATAATACAACCTTCCTTATATAGGCAATTTTCCACTGCCTGGGAAGGTTCCAGAATTTTAGCCAATAAGGCCGACCAAACTTAGAATTATTTTATTTTACATTTTATTACATCATAGTTGGCTCAAGATAACTTTTGAAACCCGAACAGAAATTTTGAAGAAAATTATTTTCTGCCATTTCAGGTGGCCCAACTTCCGAAGACCATAAGTCATCACCAGTTGACCCGATCGGCTATTATAACCCCATTTTGGAAATGCCACGAAGCGCTCTACAGGGTTGATTGGTGAAAGCGCCCATCATCTAAATTTTTGACCTCATTCGGGGCCTCTAAAGCCTTCAAAACTGAGTTCAAAGTTTCTGTATGCTGCTGCCAATACCGAAAATCTTCAATATCTTCCAACATACACTTGATCTGGAAATGAAACTTTACTGGCAGACTTATATGACCAAAATGAACCTCCAAGAAAGAAATTAGATCATTCTGAGCACATACGAAAATTATCAAAAATAGTAACTTTCCATAAATAGCAGCTCTGCACAAGATAGCCCTTATTGAATTCAAAAATAGAAATATTTTTGGGTGATGCAAGATTGCATCTTACACCCAGGATGCTCCTGCATCACATTGTCACCATCTCTTCTAAAACCAAATTATTAGTACTGCCATTATCAATAATCACATCACAATACTTACCCTCACACTTGCATCTAGCATGAAATAGGCTCCTCCTTTGTTCAGGTTCATTCTCACCACTCAGCACGACTCTTCTGTTAATCAACATTTCTCCTTTTTCAGCATCTTCAGAATTTGATGATCTGACATCTTCATCTACATGTGCAACTATGGCCTAGCCTTCATTCCTCCTATCCATCCTTCTTTGGCATTGAGGACATTAAAATGCCCTATGACCTTCTTCTCCACAGTGAAAACATGTTCCACGAAAGCCTCCTCTTCTAGATCCTTGTCCTCTTCCTCTTCCTCTTCCTCTCTAATCTCCATTATTCTGATCATGGAAATGATTTAAATTATCTTCTCTCTGATTCTTATTGTTACTGGCCTCATCCTTCTTTTTTAGATCTTCATTTTGATCTCCATATGAGTGTCCACCAGATCTTCCATCACGACTTCTTCTATTTTTGTCTGCTCTCAAACTTCTTGTTCAACTTTTCCTCTACTTTTAGGGAAAACTGGCATGCCTCTTCAATACTGTTCATTCAAACCAGATTTAGCTCTTCTCAAATGCTCAGCCTCAACCCATTAATGTAACAGGAAACTTTCTCTTTGTCAGCTTCTGCATGGCCTATTTTGATGAGGATTCTACAGAACTCCTTTGTATACTCCTGAACAAATCATCCTGTTTGCTTCAAACTTTGCATTTTCTTCAGTAGGTCAAGCTGATAATCAATAGGGATGAACTATCACTTCAATTTATCCACCATCTGATCCCATCTTGTGATTTTATCTTTGCCTCTCCTATTTTTCTCCAATTGAATCTCTTGCCACTAGATCTTCACATGACCCTTTAGTCTGGCCTTCGCAAACCTGACCCGATCAGGATCCTCAATATCTTCATATTGAAAATATTCTTCATATTCATTGATCTAGTAGATCAACTCCTCTAGGTTAAGATTTTTTGAAAATGTAGGAACCTCAATCTTAGGTCTTTTTCTGATCTTGAAAATGGCCCAAAAAAGTCTTTCTTCCTCCGGGTTCACAACTTCGACTTCTCCTTCTTGATCTTCTTCTTCGGCTTGATCCTCACTTTCATTTCTAACATTAAGATTCATTCCTCTACGAATCTCTTCTTGCAATGCTCACACTTGTCTCTGGAGTGCTCTAACCTTAGGTGTTACAACACCAGCTCTTCCACCACATTCCCTTCATGGAGGCATTTTTGTGCTTCTCGCTAAAACCCTAACCATGGTCCTAGTGCAAACTGCCTCACAATCAGTGATTTATTTACACACTCAGGAAAACCTGCTCTGATACCACTTGATGAAGGGTGCTCCACTTAATACCACAAACACATAACAAAAATGTAAAAACAACAACAATATGCAAGAATAGAAAATGGGCTTCTTATTATCTCTACAAATGTGGAATTACAAACTTTCAAAATTACAATATGCAAAGCCACATGGGCATTCCCTTACAATATTCTTTAGGAAAAAGCCTCAAATCAATACCCAGATCTACTACCTAGAACTGTCCCGAACTGCCGAAGACAATTTTTTTAGCCAACAAGGCCGACCAAACTTAGAATTATTTTATTTTACAATTTATTATATCAAAATCAGCTCAAAATAACTTTTGAAATCCAAACATAAATTTTGAAGGAAAATCATTTTCTACCATTTCAAGTGACCCAAGTTTTGGAGACCATAAGTTATCGCCAGTTGACCCGATTGACTATTATGATCCCATTCTAAAAATGCCACAAAGTGCTTTATAGGATTGACTAGTGCAAGTACCTATCAACCAAATTTTTGACCTCATCTGGGGCTTCTAAAGCCTTCAAAACTAAGTTTAAAGTTTTCGTACCCTGTTGCCAATATGAAAAATCTTCAATATCTACAAAGGTAGAATTGATCTGTCAATGAAACTTTACTGGTGAGCTGATATGACCAAAATGAACCTCCAGGGAATAAATCAGAACATTCTGAGATCGGATGACCAACTTACTAAAAATAAAATAGCAAGTTTCCATAAATAGTATCTCTGCACATGATAGCCCTTATTGAATACAAAAATAGAAATATTTTTAGGTGATGCAAGATTTCTCTTACACCCAGGATGCTCTTGCATCAGAAATATAAGGTTTTCTTCCTCTTTCATATTCTCCATGCTCATCTTCTCAAATCTTACTTTCTTGAATCCTGCTAAACTAGCAGAGCTCTTGATGTTGTGGCATATTTCATACATAGTCAGTGATTTTATTTGTACTGGTGACTTCTTTATTTTTTCATCACTCTTTGTTTCCTCATCATCTTTCTCCAAAATTAGTTTCCTCCTAGGCTTCTTCCTTATCTAGCTCGGCACTGCCCTAGGCTGAACAATTTTCATTTTCCCTAATGCAGGGGTTTTCTTTTGTGGCTTGATAGCTATAGCTATAGAGGCTGCCCTTGTTCTTGGCCTAAGAATAGGTAATGAAATAGCCGTAGGTTTTTGCATTTTCTTGTTCACAGGCTCGACAATTACATCCTTCTTGCCTTTCTTCTCTACTACCTTCTCCTTTTCTTCAATCTCACTGGATTCATTTAATTTGTCTTCTCATAGACCTTGTGTCAGTTCTAGAGGTGCATCTACCTATCTCTCTCCTATCATTTTCTCTAGGTTCTTTACTATCTTTTTCCTCTTCCTTTCCATGGTAGCAGATTTCAATTCCATGGTTATTTTAACCTTAGCCTCCTCATAAGTTTCAAAATAGGTAGCCTTCTTATCAACTTCCTTGGCTAAAAAGGTTGTGATTATTGTCATGGTCTCATCAATATTAACCTCATAAGGTAATGGCATTAGCCATGATACCCTTGGCATATCAGCTTGAGCATATGTAAAGTCAGTATCTACTAAGAAATAAATGTCTTGTTTGTACTTCTCAACTAGGGATACAAGAGTCCTACTTCTCTTCCTCATTTTCTTCTTGAATTTTACAAAGTAGTTTTCCATTACACCCTTAAAATTCTCTCCTATTTGACTAATAAACTCATTAATTTGAACTATGATTGTCCTATTCTTATATCAGACTACTCCACCAATAGTAGAAATTTTTTTTTGAATATAGAAGAATAGACAAATAAGTAAGGAACTGAACTTACATAGAATTATCCACTTTCCATATATAAGTAAGGTTCTCAGCAAGTTTAGTTAGTTGGAGCTTGACAAGGTCATAGGTATGATCCTTCTTGATAATTTTCCAAGCCTGGTCCACTGCCATGCATGGGACATTGTCCAACCGACTAGACTGATAGAATTTGTGAGCAATTACCCTCACTGCAAAATCAATCTTCGGATCAGTGATAGTAGAGATTTTCATTCCACGCTTATTCCATACTACCTAATTTTTTCCTGAATCTCCTCCTTGATTTTACATCTCATTGTTTTCTTACTGGGGAGTTTAGGGTATCCAGTTACCCCGTGAATCATGTCTTTTGTGATTTGAACTGGTCCATCCTCTAGCCAAATTTTCATGTCATGTACTCTACTCAGTACAATTTTAATCCAATCAACCTTGAAATTTTGTGAAAAGTCAAAGGCATGAACTAACCCTTGCTCAAAAACCTTCTGGTGTTCCAGCTTCAACATCCTGTTGTTGCATAGTTTTTTGTATGCTTCCTTGAGTTCATATTCGCCAATCTCTCCAATTTTACATGTATAGCATGAGCGGATTCCATTTATCATCAAAAAATTCTTAGGGATCGACGATAGGGCTCCACTAAGATCTCCCGTGATCATGCTCTCCAGGATGGCTTGAAACTTTTGTGGCCTACACACCTCATTCCTTACCAATTGAACATTAAAAACCTCCTTTCCTTGTTTCTTCATCGCAACTAATGATGATGATGCCATTTATCTCAACTAAAAAATTCTTGTAAAGATTTTACTTGGTAAAATACCTTTGCTCAAGTGTTCTTCAGATGATTTTTCGATGGCACACTGTGAAGATTTCTAAAATTGCTCTTAAGCTCTTAATCACACTGGTTACACACTTTGAATCACTCAAAGAAATTTTCAATTCTCTAGTGAAATGAAATGAATGGAAACTTCCCACTTTATAGACTTCAAATGATCAGATTAGGGATTCTTAAATGTTTCGTACATATTCCAGGTGAGATATAGTTGTCTCAACAATCTCATGTTAAAATCGGCTAACAAAAGCTCGATTGACACAACCATTCAGTTACAACTTGATATACATCACATCTTGGCTATCATAGGGGCTCAACATACATTGATAACTCGATCATTTCAGACTAAAACACTGATGCTCGACATCAAATATGAATTGTTCTAATTTTCTCAAATATGTCCTAATGTACCTTTATTCATGCAGATATAGACTTTTTCTCAACATATGTTAGGAACTGATATAAGATAAAACATTATAAAACATAGTTCCATACATACCTTCTTTGCTTAGTTTGAAGTAGTGTGATCACCTGATCCATTGGATTGGGTGACCTCAGGTGCACTGGCTTCACTAGTGCTTCCCTCTTCTTTCTTCTTCCATGTTTTGTTCATCTGATTTCTCATTTTCTCAATGATTTCTTCATTCTTGTTTAGATCACTGCTCGAAATGGGTGATCTGCAAACTTTTTTCAAATGTCCTATCTTATTGCATTTGTAGCACATCATACTTCCATTCATCCAGCTCTTGGATTTTCCTCTAAAGTGAGTCTTTAGATAATTTTCTCCAATGTACCCATATTTTCCACATTAATGACAACTGTACCAAGTGTTGTAATCCCAATTGTATGTGTTACCCTTCTTTGGTGACTTATTCTATTGATTTGATGACCATTTAGATTTTGATCTGCATTCAAATTCTCTATGTCCATACTTCTGACAGTTGAAATAGTGTCCTTGAAATTTTGGTGAGATAGGTGAATTACTGACCTTTGTCCTACATTCTTGTGCTTGATGTCCATGTTTCTTGCAGTTAAAACAAAATCCATTAAATTTAGGTTTAGGTTTAGACTTACCATATTTTCTTCTAGAGATATTAGTTGTGTGTCATGGCTTTCCACAATGATGACATGCAAGCTTGTTTTGCTTTATTTTAGCATTCCTTTGCTCTTCACTTTTTGATGATTCTCCTTCAGTGGATGATGATTGCTCATTATGACCAAGTCTAGATGTATCAATAAATCTTTTAGGTGATCTTAAAAGCTCTTCAAAATGTCTTGTAGCTTCATTAGGCATGTTCATCCTTTCATTGACTCCCTTTTTAGTTCTCAGTTCATTCTTCAGTTGATTGTTTTCTTATCTCAGATTGGTGATTTCCATCTCTTTCTTGCTTAATTCCCAATTAACCAGTAACAGTTGATTTACCATGTCTAGATGATTGTTAGTCATCCTTTGCATTTTATTTGTCTTTTCATCAAGTCTTATTGATATTTGTCTTTTATCTTCTTCTGCCATTGTCTTGTCTTCTTTTGCTTTATTTTGCTGATCAACTATTTCATAGAGTCTCACAGATTGAATTTCTTGTTCTCTTTTCAGATCTCTGATGTTCCCATTTAGTATGTTGTTTCCCTCTAGTAGTTATTTTATGGCTTTGTCACTTCCTATAGATTTCCCATTATCAAATAGCCCAGTAGTATCTTCTTCTTGATATAGTGTTGTTAAGAATGAATGTTGAAGCCTTTGGCAGTCATTCTGTAGTAGTAGTTGTTGCATTCATGACTATGATTGTCATTGATGTGAACACAGTGATATTATGGAGTTTAGCAGAGAAGCAGACATAGTTTTGTTTTGTGCACATGTTATATTGTAGATTGAGTTATGTGCAGTTGATGGTATGTTATTTGGTATGTTATTAGCCTATGTTAAGAGCACAAAAAGAAATCTATTTATTCATGAAAGTTATAAGCATTTTGGTGGAAGCAGTATTCTGGTAGTATTCCTGTGTAGTGGTTTTTGGTAATCAGAGGATATCTCCTAATTTGGATGGAATCTGATTCTGCATAGTTAAAGGGAAGTTTGAGACTCATTGTTGGTGATGTGGTTCATAGTGCAAACTTTGAGGTCACACAATTGGAAAGTTATTATATCTGGAAGCCGACAGTTTTATGTAATTTTGATGTAGCGTGTTGAAATTATTATTTTGTATTTGCATGCCGAATCATTTGTAATTATTTGAGTGTGGTATAAAGGAAGGAATGTTTTCCTTGTTATGCGAGAGGATTTTAATAGTTGTGATATGAAATTATGAAAGTTGTGATGTGAATGTATGCATGAAGTGAAGAAAAGAGCTAATTCAGTGATGAAGGAAGACTTGCGAAGTATAGAGATCTGGATTTGTGATCTTGTGTAGTAGAGAGTGTGGTTTTGGCACAGTGTGAAGGAGGTAACATATTTCATATTATTCTATTGAATAATCTTAAGATTTGTTAAACAATGAGTTCAGAGATCTTGCCATGAAGTTGTTTGGGCAGTGGGTCCTTTTGTCTTCCATAACTCCTAACAGGGTTAGAATATTTTAATAGGGATTCAAAATCTCCTAACAGAGATTCATATGTACTGAATGTATTTCATAAGACTCCTAACAGGGTCCATCCTCTAATAAGGAACTTTCATATTAGTGCATCATTTTGTGGGCATCATTCCCACTGGGGTTTACTCTTTGATCAAGAGGTTCCCTAGTTAACATATATTGTGTTATTGTGTCATTGTGTATGATTATTCTTCTATGGTTGGTTACTGCATTAATTATATGGTTTAAAGCTATTGAAGTTGATATTGAAGTTAATGATGATAAATGGTTTAATTATCAAATAACTGATTCACCCCCCCCCTCTCAGTTATCTTGGTGGTCTTTACTTTCTAACAATTGGTATTAGCGCAGTAGGTCCTTGAAAGAGAAGTTTAACAACTTAAGGAGATCTATGGTGAATTTCAGGAAAGAAAGCCCTAAGTTTGATGGAGTAAATTTTGACAGCTGGAAAGAAAATATGAAGACACATCTCTTGTGTTTAGGACCAGGTTATTGGTTGATTACAAAGAATGAAAGGACTATAATTGAAGAAGACAATCTTGAAACAAGTTCTAAAGATAAGGTAGATCTATTTATGTGTAACATACTTGCAAGAGAAGCACTTTTATCAGCACTTCCAGAGAATGAATACAGTCAGGTAAAAGGTTTAACTAAATCTCATGATATTTGGAAAGCTTTACATTCTACTTTTAAAGGTGATGAACATGCAAAGAAAGTAGGTTACATAATTGGATTTGTGCATTTGAAGACATAAGAATGATGGAAGATGAATCTGTTAGAAGCTATATTGGTAGGATGTCATAAATTGTTGCAGGAATAAAGTCTTGTGGAGGTGAAAAGATAGAGAATGAAGTAATATGGAACATTGACACCGGTATTCAAGTAGACTACACAAATGATTGAACAAGTGATACCTTGTACACCAAATTTTTCAAGAGAGACTCTTCTTGGAAGATTGGAAGCAGTAGAGATCAATTTGAGATTATTAGGAGAACTACCTAGAGTGGAGACAACATTTAGTGCTCTTAGCATCAGACCTACTTTGTCTAGAAGTACAAGTATGAATGGAGATTATGCCAGTAGTAGTAGATTCAAATTTGATGAAGATAAGAAGATTGAAGAAGGTATTGCTTTGCTTGTGAAAAGGGAACCAGATGGTAAGAAAATCTTTAAATGTTGGACATGTCAAGAATATGGTCATTTTGCATCTAAGTGTCCTAAGAGAGTTAAGAAGTATAGAAACAATTTTAAGCCTAGAAGATCTAAAGAATGTTATTATGTGAATGATGAAGAAATTGAAGCAGGAATTGAAAGACATTTGAGTGACAGTGATAATGATAACTTTGATGACATAGGATTTGTAGCAATTAAGGAAGAAAATTCTGAATCTGATATTAAAGAAGAAAATGCTTTAGTTTCCCAAGTTGAAAAGAAAGCTGATTGGATTATAGATAGTGGTTGTTCACATCATATGACTGGTGATAAAGGAAAATTCATAAAGTTTAACAATTATGATGGAGGAGTTGTTAGAGTTGGTAACAATGCACCTTGTTTGATTAAAGGTATAGGATCTATTACTCTTGATGGAAAGACTAATACTGATGATGTTTACTTTGTTGATGGATTGAAACATAATCTTTTGAGTGTTGGATAGTTAGTGGATAAAGGGTATCAAGTTTGGTTTATTGAGAAAACTTGTGTGATTAAGGATAAAGATGGAAATCTAATTGGAACTAGATCTAGAACCAGAGGTAATGTATTTCAATTGAACCCTACTGAGATGACATGCTTTATGACTAAGATTGATGATAGTTGGTTATGGCATAGAAGGTTTTTTCATATAAAATTTGATAATATTGTGAAAGTAAGTTCCACACTTGCAGTAAGAGACTTACCTAAAATTATGAAGCCTACTAACATGATTTGCAAAGAATGTGTGATGGCTAAGTAGAAAAGGAGTTCATTTCCTAGCAAGAAGTTCACATCTACAGAGAAGTTGGAGACTATTCATATAGACTTGAGCGGTCCTACTAGGACTAGAGGATTCTATGGAGAAAGGTATTTTATGATTCTTGTTGATGATTTTACAAGAATGATGTGGATTGCATTTTTGAAAGAAAAATTTGAAGCATTTGATAAGTTTAAGGTCATGAAGAATAAATTTGAGAATGACTCAGGAATGAGGATTAAATGTTTGAGATCCGATAGAGGTGGAGAATTTACATCTAAAGAGTTTAACACTTTTTGTGAAGTGAATGGTATTAAGAGATAGTTATCAGCCCCTAGAAGACCTGAACAAAATGGTATTGCAGAAATAAAGAACAGATAAGTAACTGAAGTAGCTAGAGCTATGTTATTTGAAGGTGATTTGGCAAAGACATTTTGGAGAGAAGCAGTGAATACAACAGTATATAAAATGAACAGAGTACAAATCAGAGCAGACACAGACAAGACACCTTATGAATTGTGGTTTGGACATGCACCCTTAGTTAAGTATTTTATAATTTTTGGAAGAAAATGTTATATTAAGAGAGATGATGATATAGGAAAGTTTGATCCTAGCAGCGATGAAGGAATTTTTCTTGGATATTCTTGAAAAGCAAAGCATATAGATGTTACAATAAGAGAACTAAAACTATTGTTGAAAGTGCAAATGTAAAAGTTGATGAGAAGTTCAAAATTTAGGAAAGAATGCTTGATTATGAATCTGATGAAGGAACTACCCCTCAGCCTAACATTGAAACTACTAAACAATTTTTTGAGACTGACAGTGAATTGTTGAATGAAAGTCATGCTGAAGAATCTAGAGAAGAATCTACAGTTGAAGAAAGATCAGTGATTATGACACCTAACAGGTATATATCAAGACATCATCCCATTGAGCAAGTTATTGGAAGTTTGGACAGAGGAGTTATGACTAGAAAGAAGGTACATTTATGTTTGATTTCTCAAATTGAACCTAAGTCTACTAATGAAGCTTGTGAAGATGAACATTGGATTAAAGCTATGAAAGAAGAATTGGATCAGATTGAAAAGAACAAGACATGGGAATTGGTCCCTAGACCTAAAGACAAAAATGTGATTGGAACTAAATGGGTATTCAGGAACAAGATGAATGAACAAGGAGAAGTAATTAGAAACAAGGCAAGATTGGTATGTAAGGGATACTCATAGCAAGAAGGAATTGACTATGAAGAGACTTTTGCCCCTGTGGCAAGACTTGAAGTGGTAAGAATATTTTTGACTTATGAAGCATTTAAGAAATTCAAAGTGTATCAGATGGATTTAAAGTCATCATTTTTGAATGGTGAATTAGAGGAAGAAGTCTACATTGAGCAGCCTGAAGGTTTTCCTTTAACTCAAGAAGGAGACATGGTATGTAAACTAAAGAAAGCATTGTATGGACTAAAGCAAGCACCTAGAACTTGGTATGCTAGATTAGATAAGTATTTGTTAAAATTGGGATTTACAAAAGGAACAGCTGATAGTAACTTATACACAAAAGAAATTGAGAATGGATTGTTAGTTTTGGTTATTTTTGTTGATGACATTATTTTTGGAGAAGATGAAGCTAGTGACAAATTTGCTGATGAAATGAAGACAAAATTTCAAATGAGTATGATTGGAGAAATGAAATACTTTTTGGGATTACAAATAACACAAAACAAAGATGGTATCCTTATAAGTTAGACAAAGTACTTGAATGATTTGTTGAAAAGATTCGGTATGGAGAATTGTAAACCAGTTGGAACACCTATGGTTACAGGACATAAAATATCTAGTAAAGATGAGACACCAGAAGTTGAGAAAAAGAAATACAGATCTATGATTGGTGGATTGTAGTACTTGACACACACTAGACCAGATATACAACATTCAGTTGGGATGGTAGCAAGATTTCAAGCTAAACCTAGAGAGTCACATTATGCAACAGTAAAAAGGATATTGAGATATCTTAGAGGCACAATGGACTATGGACTGTGGTATGAAAATTCTGATGATTTTACCCTATGTGCATATACTGATGCTGATTGGGGAGGCAGCGTTGATGACAAGAAAAGCACCAGTGGTGGAGCATTTTTTCTTGGAAGAAGATTAGTTTCTTGGTTGAGAAAAAAGAAGAATTGTATCTCACAAAGTATAGTAGAAGCAGAATATGTAGCAGCAGTAAACAATTGTAATTAGATAATATGGATGAAGTAGATGTTGATGGACATTGGAATCAAGTTTGATGAGCCTATTGTCATATATTGTGACAATACAAGTACAATTAGTATGTCTAAGAATCCAGTTTTACATTCTAAAACAAAGCATATAGATATCAAGTATCATGTTGTAAGAGAGAAAGTTGCAGAAAAAGAAGTCAGACTAGAGTACATAAGCACAAAAGAGCAGATAACAGATATATTTACTAAACCTTTGCCTAAGGATACATTTGAGTATCTAAGAGGTATGCTTAGGGTTATGACCCAACCTACTTTTGAGTAATGATGTAGTTGGTTGCATCCATCCAGTGGTTTATGGCCCTATCTATTTTCTAGATTGGATGTTGGTACTTCCTCTATGGGGGAGTATGTGTATCTGAGCTGAGTCATTAAGGACTCTTGTGAATGTATTTTCTAAATAGTGTCTTTTGACATTGAGCTATTGTTTGACATAGTGATAGAATTTCTATCATTGATGTCAATGGGGGAGAGAATCATGAAAAACATTGAGGAAACATTGAGGAACTACATTTGTTGGAGAGATTGAATAGGATAACGAAGCAAGATTTGATTGATGATGAGTAGTAGTGATTGGATTTTTGGAACATCGGATGTTTTTCATCTATGTTTCCATCAATGCAAATAGAGATTGTTAGGAATGAATGATGAAGCCTTTGGCAGTCATTCTGTAGCAGTAGTTGTTGCATTAATGACTCTGATTGTCATTGATGTCAACACGGTGATATTCTGAAGTTTAGCAAAGAAGCAGGCACAATTTTGTTTTGTGCACATGTTATATTGTAGATTGAGTCATGCGTAGTTGATGGTATGTTATTAGCCTATGGTTAAGAGTGCAAAAAGAAATCCATTTATTCATGAAAGTTATAAGTATTTTGGTGGAAGCAGTATTCTGGCAGTATTCCTGTGTAGTGGTTTTTGGTAATCAGAGGATATCTCCTAACCGGGATGGAATCTGATTCTATGCAATTAAAGGGAAGTTTGAGACTCATTTTTGGTGACGTGGTTCATAGTAGAAACTTTGAGGTCACATGATTGGAAAGTTATTGTATCTGGAAGCCGACAGTTTTATGTAATTTTGATGTAGCATGTTGAAATTATTATTTTGTATTTGCATGTCGACTCATTTGTAATTATTTGAGTGTGGTATAAAGGAAGGAATGTTTTCCTTCTTATGAGAGAGGATTTTAATAGTTGTGATATGAAATTATGAAAGTTGTGATGCGAATGTATGCATGAAGTGAAGAAAAGAGCTAATTCAGTGATGAAGGAAGACTTGCAAAGTAAAGAGATCTGGATTTGTGATCTTGTGTAGTAGAGAGTGTGGTTTTGGCATAGTGTGAAGGAGGTAACATATTTCATTCTATTGAATAATCTTAAGATTTGTTGAACAGTGAGTTCAGAGATCTTGCCTTGAAGCTGTTTGGGCAGTGGGTCCTTCTGTCTTCCATAACTCCTAACAGGGTTAGAATCTTTTAATAGGGATTCAAAATCTCCTAACATAGATTCATATGTACTAAATGTATTTCATAAGACTCCTAACAGGGTCCATCCTCTAATAAGGAACTTTCATATTAGTGCATCATTTTGTGGGCATCATTCCCACTGGGGTTTACTCTTTGATCAAGAGGTTCCCTAGTTAACATATCTTGTGTTATTGTGTCATTGTGTATGATTATCCTTCTATGGTTGGTTACTACATTAATTATATGGTTTAAAGCTGTTGAATTTGATATTGAAGTTAATGATGATAAATGATTTAATTATCAGATAACTGATTCACCCCCCCCCCCTCTCAATTATCTTGGTGGTCTTTACTTTCTAACAAGTGTTTCATTCTATTGAATAGAAATCTCTCTTCTTCTGCTTAAGGATTTCTTTAGTTCTCCTCTGGTCACTTCAAGTTGTTGTAATGAAAGATGAATGCCAATCTTATGATTCTCTATGATTTTTCCCAACTTATAAACCTCCATCTCAAGATCTTTACCTCACAAGTGGTTAGACTTCTATAGGAGATCTATGCTTTGATACCAATTGTTGGAAATCTATTTGGGAAATGTGATACTGAGAGGGGGGGTTGAATCAGATATCACCTATTGAACCATTTTAACATTACTAAAAACTTGCATAGCATTAACATAAACTTCATCAATGTAATAAAACTAATATGATAAACATCATTCATGAAAATACTCATAACACCTTGATTTTGGTTACCCAGAAACCCTTGAAAGGTAAAACTAGGGTAGGGATGACACCCAAAAATATTTACTACTATAGTATAAAGTTTTCATGTTAGGGCTAAAAATTTTGATCACAAAATATGATCTACCCTGTGAGAGGTCTGCCCTATTACGAGCTATAAGATTTATACAATCTACCTTGCAAAAGGATTTATAACTTACAACTAAGTAAGCACTCGATTAAGAGATTAACTAAGGTCAGTTAAAACCACTCTGTTAAGAGATTAAAAATGATACACCTGTTAGAATGTCTCAGTACCTGATCCTTTGGTATGCACTATATTTTTTGATTACAGATCTTCTCCTTCCAGTATTGATTTGATCTTATCTATCAAGTATATCTCTATTCTGCTCTTCACTACTTGACTCTATTCTGCTCGGTCACTAAACTCTATTAGAATACTTCACTGGTATGAAGATATTATCTTAGTTCTATATCCTCTCATTCATACTCCTCTCATCCATATTATGTTTTAGGGTCCAGATCTCATATTATATAGACAATTGACTTCCTCCAAGATTTAAGATCTACGATCTAGATTGTCTCATTTTTTTGCTTAACCTTTCTCTAATTCTGATTGGTTCCATACAATACATAGGGATTACTGATTACAAAATAGAAGCGTAATCACCTCCATGATTTCCTCAATAAACAGTAAACAAAATCTAGATGTCGGCCAAAATAGTTTACCTAAGTGTTTGTGCCATAAAAACACATCTGTCAATTCTGGCTTGCTTGACATTGGACGTTTCTGGCACTTGGCATTTACTGTTCTCTATACTTTGGTGCTCAGCATAGTCTTCTTTACATAACTCGACAAAAAATGACTCGGCTAATACAAAAGTACTCGGTGAACACTGATTTACTCGGTAGTGACTACTGCTCAGTAAGTGTACAATACATGACTCAGCCTATACATGATGACTCGACTGCAGTGATGACCAACATTGCCTAGAAAATGACTAAGTGTAAGACACTAATAGAAAAAAAACCTATAGGGATCAAAAATTAATAGGGACCAAGAAGCATCAACAACATTTGGATTTGTCATAAGTTTAGTGAGGCTGCAACAATGAACAACAATGGACAATATTAAGGAGTAAATCTTGGTCATCAAAATGAAAATATAAGTTCAGCATGCAAGAACAAGAAAGATATGACTAGCTAATAATCATGGGTCTATTTCAAGATCTCTCAAGTTGAAGCTTCTTCTACTAATGTTCATGTTCCGATGGAGCTAATAAAGACAATGAAAGAAAATCCAAGTTTCTTGCAAGATGAAGCTCTTTGTTTCAACCTTGACAAGGAAGCAACAAAAACATTGGAACATTTAATGAGGTTTGGGCCTAAAAAAGCTTCAATTTTAGAGGTGAACTTTCATGGAGATGTAGATATTAAACGTTTCAAGGAACACATCAATACTGTAGCCAAAGAACTTATTCTAAACGGCAGTTTGTCCGATACTTGAGGAACAATTTCAAGGCACAAACTTGATCCCACAGGAAGATCAACATGCTACATGTACTTTTGTTCTAGATAAGGTTGGTGCATGAATTTGAATTTTTTTTGGATGTTACAAAGCATTTTGTCAATAACGGTGATGTTGACTCTATTCCAGAGTCTCTTTTGGATAGAATCATGGTTAGTCCAAAGATGTTTGTGGACTCTCTTTCAAGGTCACCAATGAATCTTGTTGAGCATAGAAGAAAACTACAAGGAAGTTGCTTGAAGATCCCTGGTGTGGTAAATTTTGCACCCAAAGAAGGAAAGCAAGGTTTTAGTCTGGCAGAATGGAATCAAGATGTTAATAATAATGAAACCATCTACCCTATTCATGATCAAGAACAAAGAAAATTATCATCTAGAGATTTTGTAAAACATGGTCCAATCTTGAGGAATATCTCCAGTGAAACTCACATTCTTGGGGTCAAATGGGATGGTATATCTTGGAAAAAATAGGAGAATTAGTCTAGAGATGACAGGAAAGTTGAGTTATTTGTTACTTCAAATATTTGTTATGTCACAAAGAATGGTGAAATATTGCAGCAAAGCAATTCTCTTTAGGACATTCCAGTGAGTGATTTTGAAGAACCAGAAGGATGTTCTATGCCAAAAACACATGTATTTGAGAAACATGACACACAAAACCCTCAACATTCTCCAGTAAAGAGGTGTGATGCACCTAACTGTCCAATCATAGAAAAAATTCCTATGAACTCTGAAAATACAGATGAGATTTTTAAAGATATTAAATTTCAACGGGATGATTATTTATAAGGATTTTTGGAATCAGAAGATGTCATTGAAGTATTTTTTATCAGCAAAAAATCAATTCAATAGCACCCTCAGACATTAGCATTGTGTGTGGTTAGCTGAATATTCAGTTGATCAACATGATAACTTTTTTTTGGACCAAGGTATTGGAAACAATAAAGAAATATGTAATGAAAGTAGCACAATTCAATTTGCAAGTGAGGATGTTTATGGAGTGTTAGTACCATCAAATTCCTCTGAAGAAAATTTGGAATGCAAAAATGATGGACGATTTCTTCAATAATGGACTAAAAAGAGGAATTAAGAAAAATGCCCCAAATGTACAGAATGAAATTCCATCAAGTTACAATTATAGGAAACCCATAATTCTCATTGAAGAGCACATGGGTTTGGTTAAGCGACAAAGAGGATTCACATCTAAGTACTATTTCCAAGGAGAAGCTACTTTGAAATAGAAAGAAACTATTTTCCAACATGGTAACAAAGATCAAATAAAATATTCAAGAAAATAGAGGTCACGACATACCACAAGATTCCACCTAAGGTCTTCATTTTCATAGCCCTCATTCTCAATCATTAGCATCCATGGCATCCACAGAAAATGCAAAGGCATCACAGTGAGCTAACAACCCAAATCTACCAAGAGAGAAACATTCAGCCAAAGTTGCGTATAAAACCTAACAAGGAGTGGCGATCAAGGATGCAACACGAAAGGGAGACAAACAACATGTAAAAGATGTCAAGATCTCAACACTTATCTGTTAAAGAAGTTGTTGTAACCTCATTCAAAGTAGTAGTCGAAAGAGCTCCAAACCATCATGGCGGCTAGAGGAGAACAAAGCGGCATTAGAGCAAAAAAAAAATGAGACAAATGAAATGATTTTAGGGTTTTTTGCCCTATGTAACCCGTCAGTTATGGTAAAAGGCTTTTTGCCTTAATATTTTTGAGATTGTATTAAGAGCTCATAGGTTAGGCTTTTAGTTTACCTTAGTGAATTTTAATTCAATTAGATATAATAATACTATTAAATTTGCACTTATAAATTAATAAATATTATTCATAATATTTATTAAGTTATAAGTGCAAATTTAATAGTTTTTATTATTCTTAATTAAATTAAAACCTATATTTTATTTTAAAATAGTATTTATAAAGTTTGTAAAATTTGTAATTTAATAAATAATGTTCAATGGCAATATTTTTTAAATTATGAATTTTGGGGTTTTATAAATATAATTTTTAATAGAAATATATATTTTGTTTCTCTTTAGATTTTAACAAAGTTTGTTTATTATTAACAATCATATTTTAATATATTTAATTTTAATCAATAATTTACTACTCATTTTTTAAATTAAATATATTATAATATGATTGTTAATAATGGGTAGATTTTCATTTAGGTGTTTATCCATTTATTTATTAATTATTAATTGTTATATTTTTATATATTTAATTTTAAACGAATAGTTGTACTATTCAGATTAAAAAATTAAATATATTATAATATCATAGTTAATAATTAATAAATAAATTTAGGTCTTAGGGAGGGTTTTCTTCTTGCACCTTTAATTGTGATAATATTAATATTTGTCATTGTTATAAGGTAAATATTATTAATTATTCAAGTGCAATTAGAAGGTCTTGTCTAGGAGTTTGCCTTAGGTTGTGTCACACTTTTCTAGGGGATGACCATTAGTTGACTGCTTGTCTCATGCTCACTCAAGGAGGATTTCATTATGTTCATGATAAGTTATGGGGCAGTTGAGGCCTATTTACAACACTTTGGAGCCTAGTTGGAGGTGTTTTGGAGTTACTTATCAATTACCATTATTTTGAGGGCCTTTTCCACCACCTGACACTTCAGTTTCTAATAGTTCTATCCTTATTTTAGTGGGATTTATTCCCACATCTGACCCTCACAATTTTTGCATATTTTTTAGAGGATCTTGAGCAATTTTGAGTGGCCCTTTAGTTGGGCATGGCTTGGTGGAGTTTGTGGATTAGTTGGACTTGAGTTTCAGATAGTTTAGCTCCTGATTTTAACGGGTTTTCTCATGCATCTGACCCTTTCTGGTTCTTTGTTCTATTTATTGTATTTTCGGCTTGTATTTCAAGGGTTCTTCTTTTGGCTCTAGTTTTTTGCACATTTCAAATTTTTGAGCAAATTGTATGAGCACTTTGTAGCGTAGATTCTTTTTCAGCATTGATTATATAGATACATCAGGTCCTTCTCATTGATTCTGGTGCAATATTGTGTATTTTTTCTTTTATGTTGTATTTATCCTTCATTCAAGTTGCATTCCTTATTGCATACACGAATCTTGATACTTGTTATTGTAGGTCTTTTTTTGTCCTTATTTTTTTTGCAGAAAATTGGTGAAGCCTAAGTTTCCCTTTCAAAACAAAAGATTTCAGGTCCTTGCATAGAATCATTTTTGTAATTGCATGTTTGTCTAAATATTGAGAATCATTAGTATCTCCAATAATTCATGTTGATTGAATTGAAGTTGCATACAAATCATTGGTGTATCACCTCATTCAGGTTTTAAGTATTCATAGTTTCTTATCCCTTTCCCCGTATGCATTTTTTTTTAGTTTTAGGTGATCACTACTAGGAACTGACCTGTATTCCAGAGATTCTTATCTCATTTTAGGACAACCTACAACCTAAGAGAGTTTCCATGTTTAAAAAGGATAGCTAGATTTCACATCAAGCTACATGTGCAATCCTGATTGACAATAGTTTTTGGCACGCTCGGTGGGATACAGACTGCTCCTTAGTTCCCTGAATTAGAGATTCTTACCACTATTTTGGTGTGAACAACAATATTTCAGCCTTTTTGAACATTTATTTCACAGCACCTGGCAACTCTTTTTTGAAGGTTTTTTTTGGTAGATTCAGTTATAGATCGAATTATTATTTTAATGAGAAGAACTCCAACAAGATCAAACAAAGAGGGATTTTTATATCAGGAATTTCAGCCAAGTAGAAGAGGAAGTAGATCAACAAAAAGAGGAAGAACACTTTAGGCTGTAAGAGGTAGATCTTCTTTATTTGCTTCTGATTTTTCATCATTTGATAATCCTATATTTGAAGATCAAGCTACAAATTTAGAAGAACCTGGGGTAATTATTGAAGATATCAATTTTCCTGAAGATTCTTGAGTCTTCCTGATAATTCTAGATCTAAATTACTTAATTTTGAGGAATTACCAAGGGATCAGTTTGCTTCTGTAAAATCTACAAGTGGTACTACAACTACTCTTCAAGGTTTGAAAACATATCAGTGAAAGGTAATTCACCCTAACCAACCTTTTATAACACCTATAATTCAACAAGTACCACCAGCTCATCAAATGGCCTGAAATTTTCTATTTATAGCTTTCAATGCTGGTAGTCCCTTAAAGATTTCTACTCACCATGATATTCCATCAACAACACTAAAAGGTTTGCCATATTTTACTAGTGAAAATAATGTTTCAGTAGTTGAACATATCAAGGATGTTGCCACTCTTTTTGGATTGCATCAAGTTACACATGATGATGTAGCATTAAAATTGTTAGAAGCTTCTCTCAAAGGTAAAACATTAATTTTATTCTGAGAAGGTTTAGTAGTAAATTACATTTCCACATGGGATGATTTCATAACCATTTTGATCAGTAAATTTGAGGATAAATCTAATAATCTCTCATTGGTTAAGCAACTGACTACTATTAGAAGGTATCCTAATGCACATATTTTTTATTTTAATTTTTGTTTTCAGCAGACTTGGGACAAAATTCTTGTATCCATTAAACCTTCTAATGATTATGCATTTCTATTTTATTTTAAGGCTTTTAATAATGATATTTCAGTTATGATATAGTTTATGGGAGGACATACTTTTCTTAATACATTTGATATTATTGTTAGAGCTGAAAATAGTTTGATACAAGCTAGTAAGTTACCTCCTATGCCTCCATTGCCTTATTTTGTAGAAATACAACTAGTTGTACTAGCTATTATACCACCTATAGATTTTGTTCCACTATTTTCAACATTGCCAACATTCAATATGGAAGTTGCAATAGAGGAACGTGTTGTTACAACTCCTATTAGAGAGCTAAAAAAATAGAATCTAGAGTTAAAAGATAAAAGTGACATTATGATGAGAACTCTGCAAAGCTATGGAAATGAAATAACAAACTTGAAGAGGCAACACAACTGATACAATAGGCCCCCTCAAGTTACTTTTTAGCAAAATAGACAGACAAATCAAGCTTCAGGTTCAAACCAGGCATGCCAAGCTCAAAGACAACAAATAAATTATGGTCAAAGAGATGGTCAACCTTATAATTTTGCAACTCCTATTACTTCTAAGGATCTGGTAGTTATTTCTTAGAATGATTATGCACAAGAGGAGTGGTGTAATACTTGCAATGCTAGCCACTTTTGGCTTGATTGTCCTCATGCACTTGAAGAAAGAATGCAAGGTGTTCTAAAGGGACAATTAGTAAATGTTCAAGGAGAAGCTCAAAATGATCAAGTGTAACCACAAGGTAATCTTGATGTTACTCTAATGAATTTTAATGAAGATGAGGTTGTTATAGTAGTGAATTTTGATCCAAACCAAGTATGGAAACCCATAGCAGCAAGTACAAGGTCAAAAAGAAAAGTTGTAGATAATCAACAAAAAATTGATAAGCTATAAGAACCTATTGTTATGCCACAATAGCAAGCTAATAAAGGCAAACAATAATAAGAACAAGCTCAAGAAATGACAATACAACCATCACAACCAGTGAAGGAGATTGTTGCTTCAAAACAACAACAAAAGGTTAGTATGCAAAATTTCAATATAGTTGATCATTTAAAGAAAATACATATTCTTGTATCCATATGGGATGTCTTAGCACTTCCAGGCCAAAAAGATATACTATAGGAAGCATTACAATCACTTGCATTGTCTGATGATGCTTTGGCACAACAAACTTGTAAGGTTCTAATAGCTGCAAATACTAATACAATCGAACAACCATCCAAAATCATTAAACCACCACCTTTTTATGTTACTATTATAATAGGACATTACCTAGTTCATAATTGTATGATTTATTTTGGTGCTTCTATCTCGATTATGCCAAAGAAAATCATAGACCAGCTAGGCCTTAAGTATGTGCCACTTGAAAAAGGGGTAGTTCAACTAGATGGGACATAGTTGAAATTGTTGGATTTATAAGGAACGTAGATTTGACCATGCACACTTGTCCTAGTTTTTTGGTCCCTATAGATGTTTACATTATTGATTTGCCTCCTAATTGTTCTATTTGTCTATCACAAGATTTTACTGCCAAAATAGGAGGTTATTTATCTATAGATTGGTCCCATATGATTTTTTGCACTAGGTATGGTACTAAGGTCACTATTCCCTTATAACCTATTGCAAATTTTGTATTTAGTAGCATGTTGGTGGTACAAAAAATGAAACAACAATTATGTTGTTTGATCAAGAGGAAATTACTACTATTCATGAGTCTCAAACACAAACAGACCATGTTCCTGATATATTATTAGATGTATGGACTACTGAAAATGTTAAAATTTTAGAGGAACATATAGAGGAGCCAAGTTTGGGAAATTATGTCATTCATGAAACCACTGATTTCTTTCCAAATGTCATAAAAGGTACATATTTAAGTTCAAAATAACAACCTAATGTTGTTTGGGAATTTCTTTTTAATGGGTCATGCAACAAGCTAGGTGTAGGAGGAGGTTGTATGTTGATTTCACTAGCAAATCAAAGGTATTATGCATCATTTAGATTTACTTTCAGTTGTACCAATAATGTTGCTGAGTATGTAGAACTTGTGCATAGATTAAAATGGGCAATAAAAAAAGGTATCAATTGTTTACAAGTTTTTGGTGACTCAAAACTCATTGTTAACCAAGTTAGAAACATCCATACAACTAAAAATGATCTATTGAAAATTTATAAGCATGTTGCATGGGATTTAATTGAAGGATTATAATTTTTTAATTTGCAATTTGTACCTAGAAATCAGAATAAGCATGCTGATAGACTTGTTGCAGTTGGTGCAGAATATGATATTCCAACTGAAATTAGCAAAGTTAAAGGACAAAATTATGTAAAAGTGATTGTTAGACTTGCAATACTGAATAATGCTGACAGTTGGAAAGTTTTTGAATCTGATCAACATATTGTTAAATTCCTAAGAGAGGAAGATGAATTTTCTTAGCCTAACCAACAGAAATTACAAGACCAATATGAGGATCAAATTATTCAATTAAGGACAAACAAGCTACCCAAAAGTCTTGTGACCTTAGAATAATTTTTCAGCACTGATGATCAGCTAAGGAAGGATAAATCCAACTTGTAGATTAAAGAAGAACATTACGAAGAGATTATAGTTGCAAAAGATAAAATGTTGAGACTTGGGAAGGTATGTACACCTGAAGATCACCAGACCTTTGTTAATTTATGCAATGAATTTCAGGATATTATTACTTGGAATTATTTAGATTTAAAAGGATTTGATCCTAGTATTTCTCAGCATACCATTAAGTTAGAACCAAGAGGAAAACTAGTTAGACAAAAATAGAGGCCAATAAATCCTAAATTAGAGCCTCTTATGATCAAAGAATTGAATAAACTCATTGAGAGAAACATAATATTCTTAATCAAACATACCTCTTGGGTATCAAATTTGGTTCTAGTTAGGAAAAAGAATGGAGAAATCAGATTGTGTGTTGATTTTCATGATTTGAATAGAGCTTTATTGAAGGATATACATTCTTTTCCTTCAATGGAGTAGATTTTACTGGTTGTTTCTGACTCAGAATGATTTTCATTACTTGATGGTTTCTCTGGTTATAACTAGATTTTGGTTAAGGAAGAAGACAGATTTAAAACTGCATTTACAACCAAGTGGGGAACTATGGCTTATCAAAAGATGCCATTTGGTTTGTCAAATGCACGTGAAATTTTTTAGAAAGCAATGGACAAGGCTTTTATAAACTTAATGTATAGGTTTGTACTTGTTTATCTTGATGATATTACAATTTTTTTAAAGAATGCATCATATCACTTTCAACACTTAAGAGTCATCTTTGAAAGATGGAGGGAATATGACATTTCTATAAATCCCAAGAAAAGTGTATTCGTTGTTCATGAGAGTAAGTTACTAGGATTTATTGTTTCTAAAGAAAGTATTACTATTGAACCCGAAAGAGTAAGTGATATTCTTTCCTTACCACTTCTAGCTCATAAGAAGGGACTTCAAAGTTTCTTGGGTAGCATTAATTTTGTGAGGAGATTTATCCCAGATATTGCTGAATTATTAATGCCATTAACAACTATGCTAAGAAAAAATATGACTTTCAACTGGACTAAAGAATGTAAACATGGTTTTGATTTGATAAAAGAAGCATTAGTTGCTGCTCCCATGTTATTAAATCTATACTTTTCAAAAGATTTCATTTTATATGCTTATGGAAACATTGGTAGCATTGATGCTATGTTAGTACAATGAAATTATGAAGGTTTTGAGAAACCGTTAGCATTTTTTAGTCAAGTACTTAAGGATTATGAGTTACATTATTCATTTGTTGAGAAACATGTGCTTGTTGTTATAAGAAGTATTAAAAAATTTAGGCACATGCTTTCAAACAATAAGATAAAACTAATGGTTGCACATCTGTTTGTTACAGATTTCTTACTGAATAAGGATTTGAATACTAAAAGAGTTGGCTAAATTACCAAAGCAATGGAGTATGATATTGAAATCAAGGTCACTAAGTTGGTTAGAGGTTTGTGTGAGCAGCTTACGGGAAATAGAGATAATATTCCCGAAGCTGATTTTGATATTGTTTTAGCTTTAATTAATGATGAACAACCTCCAATTTTAGATATTTAGAATGATTGGGTAGATGATATGATCACTTTATTACAAATATGATGATGTCCTAAAGGTTTGTAGAGGTCAAAGTGAAGGTATTACAGATTGTAGTTTATTCCTTAATGTTTACTGAATGATATTTTATTTAAGAAGGATTTGCAAGGTGTTTTGTTGAGATGTATTAAACTAGATCAGATTGAGCATATTTTACATCAGTTTCATTAAGGGCCATCTGGAGGCCATTTTTCACCAAGAGATACAACTCTCAAGGTTATGAAGGTAGACTATTATTGGCCAAATGTATTCAAATATGCACATTCTTGGGTAAGAAAATGTAAATAATGTGCAATTTTTGTTGGTAAAGAAAAATTAGTAGTATTTCCCTTACAACCTATTCAAGTGGACCAACTATTTATGAAATGTGGTCTAGACTTTATTGGTGTCATTAACCCACCTTCAAGTGCGGGACATAAGTGGGTTTTAACAACCACTGATTATTTCACAAAGTTGATTGAAGTAGTTTCTCTCAAAGATGCAAATGAGACCGCTGTTTTAAATTTATATGGTGATCTAATATGCAGATTTGGCATACCAGATTCAATTATGTTAGATAATGCACTTGCATTTATAGGAAATAAATTTTTAGAATGGGTTGTTAATAATGGCGTGTTTTTGAATACTTCATCAAATTATTACCAATGGGAAAGTTGAATCCACTAACAAGAACTTGATTTAGATTATAAAGAAGACCTTGGAAGGGAATCAATGTTCTTGGCATGAGAAGTTGAATCAGCACTATGGGCTCATAGAAAAACTCCAAAAAGGTCAACTAGTATGTCTCCTTACACACTGGTTTATGGTAAGGAAGCTAGATTTCCTATTTCAGTTGAGTTTCCAACACTTGATTTTATGTATCAATTGGATATGATTTATGAGGAGCCCATGACAACAAGGTTGGCTCAACTTAATGAATTAAAAGAAAAAATGAGAGATACCTTACAAAGAATTGAGCTTCATCAAACTCAAATGAAAAGAACATTTGATAAGAAAATGTCTCCCAAGAATTTCTAGCTAGGTGACATTGTATTAAAATGGGATGAATTGAAGAGTAGTCCTGGAAGACATACAAAGTTTGATGCAATGTGGACTGGTTCATATATCATAACAACTAATATGCCACATAATGCATTCCATTTAAATCTACACTTGAAGGAGAGGAGTTAGGAATCTCGGTCAATGGGGTTCACCTCAAGCGTTGCTTTTGAGGTATTTTTCTTTTGAAAATATGTGCATTTTCACAATAGATTAATAGTGTGTTTGGGATTTACCTTTTCAATAAGTGTGGCTTTAGCACATTCAGTTTCAAGGTTTGGTGTGTTAGTTATCCGTTGTTAGTTCTCTAAAAACTGCAAGATACTTTACTTCATGTCTAAGCTATTACAAAATCTACACATTAATTATAATGCAAAACATTAAACACTCAAATATTTTGAATCATGCTCAATTTCAACACTTCAAGATAGGTTACCTATGACATATCTTAACTTACAATTTTCAGCTAAGAGAGAAAATTTTTCAGGAAAAAGGCACTTAGAATAGTACAAAAAATTGATTACAACCAGCTTATTCACATATGGAATGGAACTTATTCCGCTACTAGATATCAAGAAGCTAGTTCTAATCAATCATTAAATAGCAAGGTTGACTCAAATTTGTTTTCAAGATTTTAGCAAGCTAACTTATAGATTAATAGTTGCATCCCATCAACATCATCATACAGATGTATACCTCAAAATACATTGACCTAAAATATATAAAGGAGGTAATACCAACTCAATAAAAACTGGTATAACAAAGATATAATAAAGGTGAAGACATGCAGATATAGATTTCTAAAATAGCTTGCAAAAATCTATTTGGTTTTAGTTTCAATTTTAGTCTTTTGTAGTTTGGGTGGTGTGTTTACTTTCATCATGAGGGTTTCAATTTTCAAAGTTTAATAGTTTCTCAAAAGTTTGAGAAGGTTCAATTTTCTAAGTTGAAGACTTTGTGCCGAATGGACATTGAAAATACAACTAGTCTATTATTGTTTAGCAGGCAAAGATCCCTGAGAGGTCGCCAAAAATGTTACCAATTTTCACTATGCATGTTCTAATTGGCAGGGTTGTTATAATCCCTTATTCTCTGGTCAAAGAAGTTTATTTTTTAATTGATTAATTTTCATGTTATAATCAATTGCATTCAATTATCAAATTGTTTTCTCATAATTAAAGTTGCTAGTTCATTTCTAGTTTCTTGGAAAGAATTTTAGAAGTTTAAATTTTGTTGTTCTAAACTATCAAAAGACTCAGATTTTAGCAAAGTACAAGTTATTAAGTTCATATAGAAAGGAAATATTTTTTTATTTCAAATAATAGAAGAAGAAATTAAAGTTGTCCACACAAGCAGTGGTTGCTCTGAAAACTACAAGCTGAAAGTGCATTTTAAGATAAATAAGAGCTCTTTTATCAATAAGGAGAGATACAAGTATGAAAATGCATTCATCATGAAACCACACAACCCGTGGCTTAGGCTAATGCAAGCATGCATTTGAGTTTTAAATGTAGAAATAAAAGCTTAATTATATCTTCATACAGGAAAAGAAGTCAACGATAGAAGGATAGGGTTAGGCCCCCCATTGCCTGGTATTTTTGTTGAGGGTTGATTTTTTTTGTGTCCTTGAGTCTGCATCCAAGGTTTTCCTACAAAAGAGAGAGAAGAATGGGGGTCAATTCATTTTAACTAAGAAATTGAAGAGTTATACCTATCATTCTATCATTATACTTCCATACATTTACAAAGATGCAAAACAAGATGCATAAAATAAGTTGTTGAAAAGAATGATCATAATACTTGAACTACTTTATTTTTTAACAATTTTTGCATTATGTGTAGTTATAGGTATGAAGATATTGAGGTTGTTGAAGGATCATACATAAATTACAAGCATGAATTCTTTCAATTGAATCATGTAGGGGCCAAGACCGAAGTTCTGAGGAGGTCATAGAAGGGACATGCATAAATTACAAGCATGAAACCTTTTGATCAAATTAGGAAGGGGTGAAGACTGAAGGTTTGATGAGATTATTAAAGGGTCATACATAAGTTACAAGTATGGAACCTTTCAATTTATTCATGGAGCTATCGAAGACTAGTTGTTGAAGGGACATGACATTTTGTCATGAAACCTTTCAGCCCAATAAATCAACCATACATTACTACAGGAACCAATTACATTTTTTTGTGTAATTTCAAATTTCTAAAGAAGGTCAAAGATATTATAAACATTAGAACATTGAATGTGAAACTAAAAAATTATTAAGGAGAAGTACATATTAATAAGGACCAAAAAGCATCAAAAACATTTGGATCAGTCATAAGTTTAGCAAGGTTGCAACAATGAACAACAATAGACAACATTAAGGAGTAATTCTTGGTCATCAAAATGCAAACAAAAGTTTAGCATGCAAGAACAAGAAAGATACTATTAACTGATAATCATGGGTCTATTTCAAGATCTCAAGTTGAAGCTACTTCTACTAATGTTCATGTTCAGATGGAGCTAATAAAGACAATAAAAATAAATCCTAGTTTCTTGCAAGATGAAGCTCTTTGTTTCAACCTTGACAAGGAAGCAACAAAAACACTAGAAATTTTAATGAGGTTTGGTCCTACATAAGCTTCAATGTTAGAGGTGAAATTTCATGGAGATGTAGATATTAAATGTTTCAAGGAACACATCAATAATGTAGCAAAAGAACTTATTCTAAATGGCATTTTTCCCGATACTGAGGAAGAATTTCAAGATACAAACTTGATCCCACAAGAAGATCAATATGCTACATGCACTTCTATTCCATATAAGGTTGGTGCATGACTTTGAAATTTTTTTGGACATTACAAAGCATTTTGACAATAACAGTGATGTTGACTGTATTCCAGAGTCTCTTTTGGATAGAATCATGGTTAGTCCAAAGATGTTTGCAGAGACTCTTTTAAGGTTGCCAATGAATCTTGTTGAGCATAGAAAATAACTACAAGGAAGTTTCTTGAAGATCCCTAGCATGGTAAATTTTGCACCCAAAGAAGAAAAAAAAGGTTTTGGTCTGGCAAAATGGAATCAAGATGTTAATAATAATGAAACTAGCTACCCTATTCATGATCAGGAACAAAGAAAATTATCATCTGGAGATACTATAAAACATGGTCCAATCTTGAGGAATATCTGTAGTGAAACTCACATGCTTGGGGTCAATTGGGATGGTATATCTTGGAAACAACAGGAGAATCAGTCAAGAGATGATAGGAAAGTTGAGTTATTTGTTACTTCAAATATTTGTTTTGTCACAAAGAATGGTGAAATACTGCAACAGAGCAATACTATTCAGGACATTCCAGTGAGTTCTTTTCAAGAACCAGAAGAATGATCTATGGTAAAAACACATGTTTTTGAGAAAAAATGACACACAAAACCCTCAACATTCCCCAATAAAGAGGTGTGATGTGCCTAACTATCCAATCATAGAGAAAATTCCTATCAACTCTGAAAAGATGGATGAGACTTTTAAAGAGCTTAAAGTTCAATAGGATGATTATTCATAAAGATTTTTGGAATTTGAAGATGTCATTGAAGTTTTTTTTATCAAAAAAAATTAATTCAATAGCACCCTCAGACATTAGCACTGTGTATGAAAATATAGAAAAGTCAGCTGAATATTCAGTTGATTAGCAGGATAATGTTTTTCTAGACCAATGTATTGGAAATAGTAAAGAAATATATAATAAAAGTAGCACAGTTCAATTTGAAAGTGAGGATGTCTATGGAGTGTTAGTAACGTCAAATTCCTCCAAAGAAAATTTGGAATGCAAAAAAGATGGATGATTTATTCAATAATGGACTAAAAAAGAGGAAAAATGAAAAATGCCCCAAATGTACACAATCAACTTCCATCAAATTAGAGTTATAGGAAACCCAAAATTCTCATTGAACAATACATGAGTTTGGTTAAGTGAAAAAGAGGATTCACATCTAAGTATTGTTTCCAAGGAGAAGCTACTTTGAAATACAGAGAAACCATATTCCAACACGGTAACAAAGATGAAATGAAACATTTAGGAAAATAGAGGTCACGACATACTGCAAGATTCCACAAAAGGTCTTCATTTTCATATCTTTCATTCTCCATCATTAACAGCCATGGCATCCACAAAAAATGAAGAGGCATCACAGTGAGCTAACAACCCAAATCTACCAAGAGAGAAACATTCAACAAAAGCTGTGTATAAAACCTAGCAAGGAGTGGTGGTCAAGGATGCAACATGAAAGGGAGATAAACAACACATAAAAGCTGTCAAGATCTCAACACTTATCTATTAAAGAAGTTGTTGTAACCTCATTCGTAGTAGTAGTTGAACAAGCTCCAAACCCTCATGGTAGGTGGAGGAGAACAAAGCGGCAACATAGAAAAAACAAAATGAGACAAATGAAATGATTTTAGGGTTTTCTACCCTATGTAACCATGAGTTAGGGTAAAAGGCTTTTTGCCTTAATATTTTTGATATTGTATTAAGAGCTCACGGGTTAGGCTTTTAGTTTACCTTAGGGAATTTTAATTCAATTAGATATAATAATACTATTAAATTAAAACTTATAAATTAATAAATATTATTCATGATATTTATTAAGTTACAAGTACAAATTTAATAGTTTTTATTATTCTTAATTTAATTAAAATCCATATTTCATTTTAAAATAGTATTTCTAAAGTTTGTAAAATTTGTAATTTAATAAATATTGTTCAATGGCAGTATTTTTTAAATTATGGATTTTGGGGTTTTATAAATATTATTTTTAATAGAACTATAGATTTTATTTCTCTTTAGATTTTAACAAACTTTGTTTATTATTAACAATCATATTTTAATATATTTAATTTTAATGAACCATTTACTATTCATTTTTTAAACTTAAGTATATTATAATATTATTGTTAATAATGGGTAGATTTTCGTTTAGGTGTTTATCCATTTATTTATTAATTATTCATTGCTTTATTTTTATATATTTAATTTTAAATGAATAGTTGTACTATTCAAATTAAAAAATTTAATATATTATAATATCATAATTAATAAATAAATTTAGGTCTTACGGATATTTCAACAGGATATCTAGATTTCACATCAGGCTACAGGCGCAATCCTGATTGACAATAGAAACACCATGTCAAATTGAAGCTGGAGATAGTTACAAAGAATCTATAAGCATTTAATTTTAAGAAATGTAAAATTCAAAACCATAGTCTCGTATTAAAATCTTTTGGCTAAAGTGGGTATTTTTTTATGACCCAGTTAATAAATTATTTAAAGAAGGTTAAAAACATGGATAATGATATTTGGATTATAATAGCTATGAAGGAGGAATTAGAATGTAGGAAGAGAACTTGAATGGAGCAAAAAAAAAATGGTTAAGTGGAACATCAAATTACATGAATAAAAAAAATTGTGACAAAAGAATTTAGGATAGTCATATGGACTAATTACATTAGACAAAAAAATGTACTACATCAAAGAGTTTAACCCAACTTGTGAACATGGAGTAAAAATATATTTAGGAGTAATTAAGTGTTGTCATTAGTATTTAGTAGTACAGTTGGTAAACACATGAAGATAGGTCACTCGGTTATTAATATATAGTAGTCACCGAGCATAGAGATCACCAAGTGTAACAGTTACTGAGTACACATGATTACCAAGCGCCAGTGAACACTGAGACTGAGAGACAACATTTACTGAGTAATCCAAAGTTCACATAAAATTTTGGAATGGCACATAGTTCAAGGTGAACAAATTTTTGTCGAGTAAGAAAATGGTTTACCAAGATTGAGGTGAATATTTATTGTGGATGTAATCATTTACTAAATGATGATTCCTATGTAATAATGATCTAGGTTAATCATATGAACCATTGATCTTAGGTTTCTAAGATAATGTTAAACCCTAATTAGATCAAGGTCAGTTTGATATAAAATTTTTAAGGATGTCATTTTGACATATATCTTCATGAATTAGCCGCACTCAAGGACATCTAAATTTCAGACAAGGTTTTGACCAAAGGATTTCTACAAAAGTATTTAGTTTATCAGAATAGTTATAAGGCTACTAAGAAGTTTAGAAGGATACACTCATCGCAATAAGGTGATATATTTATTGTATTTAAAGGATATGATATCAACAATTTGAGTTATATTTCATTTAGTTCATATATCACTGTTACTCTCTAACAATTGTAGCAGATTCAAAATCTCCTAGCAGAGTGGACTTAACCATTCTTAGTTAAATATCTTAACCGAGTGTACACATATATTTTGTTGCTAAAATCCTTTAACTGGGTAGATCTAGTTGATCTTTTGTTACTCCTAACAGGGTAAGATCACCAGAAGTGATCATTTTTGTAAGCCTTAACCAGCTACTTTATTTCTGTAGAAGTGAAGCTTTGTGGGTTCCATCCTCACCACAATTTTTACCTTCTAACAAGGGTTTTTGCGATACAAAAATATATGTGTCATTTGTATTGAAGTTTCATGAATATTTTATTGATTTACTTTCATGTATTTACATTTAAGTTATGGTATTGAATGTATGGTAAATTTAATTTACACAGTCAGTTATTGAAGTTGATATTTACAAGGATTATTTTGAAAAGTTTTAAGGGTATTGATTCACCCCTCCCCTCTCAGTATACACCTTTCCATAATTCCAACAATTGGTATCAGAGCATGTTTTCTTATTAAGGAAGTTTAATCACTAAAGAGAAAAGATCTTAAGGATGGAAAGGTATAAGCTTGACAAGACTATTGAGAATTAGAGATTGCAATTGCAGATCTACATTGAAAATTCAAGGAAGGAAAATAAATATTGAGAGATTTATTGGTCAATAGGAAGGATATGGCACTTCGGTATAATGAGACTAATAATAATGAAGAAGAGCTAGATGATCCATTTGAAGGATCTGGATCTAGATCTGGTAGCATATTTGATGCATCTGAAGGAACCATATCAAATCTATCTGGAAAAAATCAACATCTTATTGAATAAGTGAAAGCACTGCAGATTGGTCAGGAGACACAAATGGTTAGAATGATTGATGTCATGAACAATAAAAGGCATGCAAAACAAGAAAGGAATTTGGCTATTGATGATAGAAGATAAATGACTGAAAATCTAGAAGAAAATGAATATGAAATAATGAGACTTATTGAGCATCATTTTGAAATCTCCAATCAGATGGTTGTCATGAGTCAGGAAGTCAACCGAGTAAACAATGAACTTAATAGAAGATTGGAAGACATTGGTGAATTAAAAGAAGAAAATAAAAGAATGAAGAATGAAGTAAAGATTCAACAACAACACAATGAGATGATTAAGGAAGCTGAACAAAGTACAAAAATGATGGATGAGTTTCTAAGCATTAAAAGAGGACTTGACAACACTACTAGTTTAGGCTATACCGAGCATGGAGATTCATCAAGACAAACTGAAAAGAAGTATGCCTATGTAAATCCAAGGCCAAATAAATTCTCATGTTATCATTGTGGAAAACCAGGCCATACATCAAATGGTTACAAAATCAAAGAAAAAGGTATTCCTAAATCCACTCATAAATTCAATGGTTATTGTTACAATTCTGGTAAGTATGGGCATCAAGCATATGAGTGCAGATAAAAGATGAACAAGTCACCCAAGAAACATCATATGGAAAAGAACTATCATACTTGCAACATGTATGGACAAATATCATGAGAATGCAGGACAAAGATAAAACAAGTCTAGAAATCAAAAGGACAAAACAAGACATATCAATCGAGAAGGCAAGGTAATGCATAAACTTTAGATTACAACACTTGGGTTAATTGCACAATATGTGGTAGGTATGGACATATTGCAACTAATTTTATGATAAAGTACTGGAGAGGGAAATCTCAAAATTGGTCAAACTCTAGAATGGCATGTTTTCATTGTCATAAGGTCGGTCACTTAAGTAAATATTCTAGAGATCGAGTACCAGAACTGAGTACTAGTGAAAGTGGTAACATAATTGAAAAAATCATGAGGATAAGGAATAAAATGTGGAGAAAAGCATCAAATGACAATGTTTGACCAAGCACAACAATCGGTGACACCTTGTCCATTGGATTAGGTGATTTCACCACCTCCACCTAATTTATTCAAGTAAGTATGGAACTAAATTTCAAAAGGTTATATCTTATAACAGTTCCATATATCTATTGTGTGATTGCCAAATCAACATGAATTAAGATGCACTACGGTATTATATTATTGATAATGTGAAACAAGTTTAGTCGGTTAAGCTAGATCAAGTAAGAAATTGTAGTTGGTGAAAGTGTAAGAGACAACTAAGTTGCATAGTCAACCAAGTATTTATAATACTTACCAAGCTATGGTATCAATAGTGTTAACCGAGTTATTTGATGGTCAACTGAGTGGTAGCTGGCAAAGAATTTAATGCACCAATAAAGGTTTTTGTCTATAAATTAGTGGGAAATGAAATCATTTATTTACACAATGATCAAGAGTGAAGTAGAGCAATTTGAGTGAAACTTGAACAAAGAGAATCCAAGCATTTTATAGAGATCTAAGTACATTGCAAATAGTTGAAGTCTAAATCAAGTAAGTTTGGAACTAACTGAGTTCGATGTATCCAATTTATTGAAATCCCTGATCTAGTAAACACTATGGCTTCATCCTCACGAACTGTCCAAACCAAGGAAGATAAGAGGAAAAAGGTTACTTTGATCAAGAACAGGACCTACACTGAGCCTCCTTTCAAACTTCATCCAGAAGTTGCAGCTCAACCCGATGACAAAGGTGCATTTTCACTAATACCACCTAGGGTTCTAATCGTAAGGGATGTTAGGTCATACATCCACTGTAAAATCAATAAAATCAGTGACTTTGAGATTCAATACACATATCACGAGCTTTGCACTGATGATAAGGTAAAAGATGATCACAAACATTTACAAGTAAAAGAGTTAACCAATGCCCTATATTTTCTTAAGCATTTCAAAATAGAATGGATACACATTGTACTAACCTGTGTACATGATGGAAAGTTAGGGCTAGATGAACCAATGAAGATCACAAAGGATGTGATACATGCAGTGATAGGGTATCCGATGAATGACAAAGATAAATCCTGATGACACCTAGAATGAACCGAGATAGAGAAGCTAATTGACATAGAATGGGGTGGTAGAGGCCTGAGAATAAACACCATCAATGACCCCAAAATGAGATTTGGTGCATATGTCATTGCATACAAAATTTTCTAATCAAGAAGATTGAATAGTGTTGCATGTGGAGTGGTCAATATTGCATACAAAATTGTAAAAAAGGGTTTGCACTTCGACCTAGCTGAGTTGATAATGAGATAGCCAGAAGAAAACATGAGGAAAATCAGGGTAGAAAGATCCAATACTTACAAATTTGTCTTGTTATTGGTATGTACATTCTTCTATTTGCAAAATGTTTCCCCATTAGTCGGTAATGTAGAATGGGATATCAACTGACCTATTATTGTTCAAATTAGTGAGTTTATTCAGAACCTAGGAAAGAATTTTGAACCTGTGACAGAAGAATATTTTGGATAGTTCAAAGAGAGAATGGAGAAAAGAACAAGGAGACCAACATAGTTGGTAGAGAAATTTAAAGATGATATCTACTTTCTGGTGGACACTAACACCACCCTAATCAAAGCTATACAACAAAGAACAGCTTGGCTATTGCCCATGGACTATGAGATTGACATTGATGTAGCTAAAAAATCTAAAAGGCTTTCCTTTTTGAGCCCAAAGAATAGAAGGCTACAAGGTTTGGAACCTTTGAGAAAGCCAAGTCCAGAATCAAGATGGGACTTGTAGTTGTAAAGATGGGTAGGAAAAAGGATAAAATGGTTAAGAATCTTAAGAAAACATGTGGTGTCATAGATGAAGACATTGAGAAATAAGTTGAAGAAGAAACCAAGGATCATACACCAGTCGGTGAATACATAGATGAAGAGGCCACCGAGTTGGAGGAACATGAACAAGAAGAGCCACCTAAGACTGATAAAGGTAAAGGTAAATAGGTCAGGACTAGGACTAGATCATAAACTACCAATTCATCGCCTTTGAAGAAAGGTGTTGCAAAGATAAGTAGACATCCCCATGTTGGTTCATGTCTAAATTGCATTCACCATATGAGGTTTGTGGTTTTCTTTCTTCTTCTTCTTCCATTAAACTCTATCTTTGTTAGTAAGGAATGTCATGTTTGTTGACATCCCCATGTTGGTTCATGTTTGCATATAAAAAGGATATGAAATGCCCTATAACAATCATTTAGATAAGTTTTAGGATCTATCTATGGATATGGCATAATTTTTTGGGGTCGAATATCATTTGAAGATGCTACATTTCTATTTGTTTTTATTTCATTACAATAGTATCATTTTTCCATAATGACTATTGAGTGACTATATTTTTTCCATATCAAGCATTAAACCTTGCTTAAAACCTAATCGAAGGGAGTTATGAATTGTTTCTTTGAAAGGTCTTGTTATCATTATTGTTCATGTAATAAGGTTGTTAAAGATGGTTGTAGACATCATGTTGATGTTAGAAAATTAGAGAAACACTAATAACAAAACCAAAACATGAAGGTAGACATACCAAATAGAAAAAGGGACATACTTCAAATCCTAAATGAAAATGATAAGTGTCATGAGAAATATTACAAGGTTAAAATTTTGTATTTCTTTTAATTATTATTACTCTATCT
The DNA here is from genome assembly GCA_027943335.1 of Chamaecyparis obtusa. Classification (NCBI taxonomy): domain Eukaryota; kingdom Viridiplantae; phylum Streptophyta; class Pinopsida; order Cupressales; family Cupressaceae; genus Chamaecyparis; species Chamaecyparis obtusa. Next base: position 1,054,912 of record BSBK01003280.1, read on the forward strand.
GTTGGATTATGGAGAGGGGGGGGGGGTGAATCAGTAATCCTTAATTCTTTGTACCTTAAAAAACTTTTTTCTGATTAACTCAGTTAAACTCAATTCACTGTTTACTAACAATAGTAAATAAAATTTAACAATCACTAAATCAATCACATAAAGCATTCATCACACATAACACCCATATTTAACATAGAAACCCAACTTTGAAAAAAAACCACTTTGGGAATTGTCACCCACTAAAGAAACTACTCTTCTAAAGTATACTCGGTTAAGAGTCAATCCTATTAAAGATTACAATACATACTATTAGGTGTGACCCGGTCAAGGGATTTACCTTAGATCTATTAGGATCTTCACCATGTTAGGAGTGGCCTGGTTAGAGGGCTTCAAACACTCTTTAGAATGTTACCTTTTACAAGAATTTTACAATAAGACTGTTAAGTCTACTCGGATAAGAGATTTCCCTATTATAAATGCCAATAAGAAATAGTAAATAATTTGACCTATAAATTTGCAACTATCTTTACATAACCAAATCCTTTGAGTGCTCTTCTATCTTCACTTCAATCCTTCACTTTGCACTGGCTTCAACACTTCATCAGATCCTTCTTTCTAACTCAGAATCTATCATTTCCTTCTTCACTGCATTAGTCGGTGACTTTTCAACTCTTCAATTTTTCCAGCCATTTGTTCATACAAATCCATCCTTTATATAGACACGTTTTCCCACTTAATCTCCTCTATTACATTTTCCCTTGATTAATCTCAATCATCCAATTTATTTTACAAAATTATACATTGAATCTAGTTCTTGGTAATACATTTTCTCTTCACCTCAGAACTTGAACTTTCTTGAAACTTGTTCATTCTCTTTTAACCGTTTAGATCTAAGCCATAGATCCTCACCTTGAGTCTTACTGATCATAGATCTCTCTAACTAAATTTCTTTATCATCATGATTATCCATCTGATGTAGGAGCATCCTAGGTGTACGAGCAATCTTGCATCACCCAAAAATATTTATGATTTCTTTTCAATAAGGGATATCTTGTGTAGAGATGCTATTTATGGAAACTTACTATTTTTAGTAAGTTGGTCATATGATCTCGGAATGTCAAATTTCATAGTTGGAGGTTCATCTTAGTCATATCAGTTTACCAGTTGAGTTTTATTGCCACATCATCTGTATTGGTGAAGTTATTGAAGTTTTTGGGTACAAAATTTTTTAGGTCAATTTTGAAGGCCTTAGAAGCTCTGGATCGCAATCGACCCTCAGGTGATTGGAGCTTGTGTGAGGCAAGAACTGTAGATTAGGTCTTGTCATTTTTGAAAAGTGGTTACAATAGAGAAATAGAGCTATGGTTAGAAAGTTATGGCCTCCAGAAGTTGGGGTACCTAAAAATATTTTTGTAATTATTTGGGGCTGACCCTATGTAAAAATAAAAGAAAAGAAAATAATTTTTAGGATTGTCAGCCTTAAGGGCTAAATTTTTGGAACCTTCTCAAGCGGTGGAAATTGCTTATATAAGAAAGGTCCATAGTGTTGTCTAGGGCAGTTCTGGGCAGTTCTAGGTAATGATTCGAGATTTTTTCCTACAGAATATTGTAAGGGAAAATGCCCATGTGGCTTTGCATATTGTGATTCTAAAATTTGTAATTCCACATTTGTGAAGACAATAAGAAGCCCATTTTCTATTCTTGAAAATTGTTGTTGTTTCTTTGTTTCTGTTATGTGTTTGTGGTATTAAGGGGAGCACCCTTCATCAAGTGGTATCAGATCAGGAGTTCCTGAGTGTGTAAATAGATCACCGACTGTGAGGCAGTTTGCACCAGGACCATGTGTGAGGTCTTGGTTTATCTTGATGATACATTGATTAGAGACATTAGACTCATTTTGGATTATGACTTTCTACCATTAGACTTTATGAGATGATTTTTATAGATTTATATGATGATGATGTTAGTCGTACTCTTTTCATGCTTATATTGGTTTCATGCTTACCTTAAGATATATGAATTTTGAATTCTGCATTTTTTACGTTACCTTATAGAATAATAAATGCTAATAGTATAATGATTCAACGATTAACTTAGGGTTACTTGTTTATGTAAAAATTAAATTTACATTTCGATGTTATAGAATTAGGGAATAATAAGGATAATGTTTATGATGAATCATGAAATGCAGTTTCTCTATGTAATGAATTTAGATGTTATCATAGATCCTGTTTCATTTTCAATATGATTATATATGCAATGATTTTATGTGACATTGTCATCTGAATCAAGTGTGAATGATTGTGACTATGGTTGTAAATGTGGAGAAACAAGGATGGATCTATGTGAAATCAGTTTAAAACCAAGGTCAGCTCTAAGAAGAGAACGACGTTGTTGTTACGTGATTTTATTTCATAAATGTTATGCATGCATGAATGTTGTTGTAAATATTTGTAAATGCATAATTTGATGTAAATTCAATTATGTAAATGTAAATGTTAAATATCCACTAGGCATGACAAGTGTGTAATGTGATGTGTATTTTTGTGAGGTGTCACTCGACACTATTGTGATGAGATGACATTCCTAAGTGGAATGTGGACCTTACCTCACTCTTAGGTTATCTTGTGTATCCCTAGGCATGGTTAGTGGTTTAGGGAACCAAAGTTTATGACATCACTCCCCATTTTCGGATGTAAACTTAACTAAGGTTTTTGAAGGGTTATATGGAGCCTTGTGGTGTAGTTAGGGTTGGGTTTTAGTGCCCCAAGGCATGTGTATAGGTTAGGGGTCCAAATTTTACCCTTTTCACTTCCCTAAGCTTCTAAAATGCCCCTCAAAATGAGCCCTTCTTGATAGTGATGAATTTGGACATGTCTTTAAGATAATCTTTATTTCCATGTCTTAAAATACTTACCATTTCATAGTAAAGGACAAGCAATTTTGTGAGCTAGAACCAAGACACCTAACTTACCTTGGGATGGGAGTAGGAGAGAGGGAATTTATCTTGAGATATTAGGAAAGAGTGTAGGAAAAAGGTAGACACTCCTAGATTTGGATGATTGTGGAGAGAATGATTGTTTTGGAGAAAATTAGAGACTTGAGAAAGAAAAGTAAAGCTAGGAAGGAAAGGAATAGCTCTTCTACAAAAGCTCCATTGCCTTAGCTTAAGGAAAGGTTGGTGGTTCTACCATGTTTGTTCATGTTATTGTATAGTGAAGTTGAATCTCTTGTGTGATTTTGTAATGTTTTGTTTTCATTATGCTCAAATGTATATTGTTCTTGTATCTTTTTTTTGTGTTTATGAATTGTGAAATGGGTGTGCAAGATAATTCGCATCTTTGGGAGGCTTTGAGAATGTCTTGGTGTGAAGGGCTTAGTTGAGAAATTCATGTGTTGTAGAGCTTGGATGTATGGAAATCTTTGAGACCTACTTATGTCATACCTTGGGGGCCATAAGGGATATTTTTGATGCTCTTGTGATGAGCTGGTATGTTGGAAGGGAGCTTTGTGAAGGTAGGTAAGAATGTTTAGTAGTACTTGTTTTGTTTGAGTATGCCATCTTCATATGAGATATTTTCACCTTCACCCATATTGGGATCAAGTATGATTCCTATGTGCTAGCTTGGGAATAGGAGTGAAATTTGTGATGTCTATGCTTTTTGTTGTTGATTGTGGGTGTTGATTGATTGTAACCCATCCTTCTTTGTTTCCCCTAGCTCAGGGGTGGCCATGTAATGGCCTAGGCTGGGAGGTGAGCCTCCATGGTCATGTGGTAAATGCCTTTGTGTTGCAGGTTTTACTTAAATATGAAAAGATGAAGTTTCAGATTTGAAGTTGAAAGAAAATTAAATGAATATTTTAAGTGTGACAAACCTAAATGATTTTGTTATATTCAAATTAAAATTCATGAACTTGTAAATGTATAAAGAGAAAAGTTATAATTAAAGTTTAATTAAATCCTCTTGGAAGAAGAAATCAGTATTAGGTGTATTTTAAAATATTTCTTATCAATATTGATTATTTCATTGTAGATAAATTTCTTGCAATTATAAAGGAAATGACAGTTGTTTCAAGCTTATGTGAAAATATGAATTTTTAACTATTAAATGTCTTATCTTTTCTGCAAACTCTATGTAGTTGAACTGATGAAATTTGTTATGTTAAGAAACCTATGTCTGAAAATTGTTAAATGATTTATAAATTTCTGAAATCCCTAGTGAATGAATTAAATCATATTGCTATATTATGATTTCAATCCTATGCTTTATCCTATTGTTTAATTTCTAGAAAGTTTAGTATACATTTGAAAGAAAAGATTTTGTTGTATTCTATAGCATTAGTTTTGGGCATTACACCATGGTTTAGGGTTTCAATGAGCAGTACGAAAATGCCTCAACAAAGGGAGCATGGCAGAAGAGCTGGTGGTGTGACACCTGAGGTTAGAGCACTCCAGAGACAAGTGCGAGCATTGCAAGAAGAGATTCATAGAGGAATGAATATTAATGTTAGAGACAAAAGCAAAGATGAAGTCGAAGAAGGAAATTTTGATCAAGAAGGAGAAGGAAAAATTATGAACGAAGAGGAAGAAAGGCTTAATTGGGCCATTTCCAAGATCGTGAAAAGACCTAAGATTGAGGTTCTTGCATTTTCAGGAAATCTTAACTCGGAGGATTTGATCGACTGGATCAATGAATTAGAAGAATATTTTAAATATGAAGACATCGAGGATCCTGATCAGATCAAGTTTGCAAAGGCCAGACTGAAGGGTCATGTGAAGATCTGGTGGTAAGAGATTCAATTGGAGTGAAATAGAAGAGGAAAGGATAAAATCACAGGATGAGATTGGATGGTGGATAAATTGAAGTGACAATTCATTCTTGTTGATTATGAGCTTGACCTACAAAAGAAAATAAAAAGTTTGAAGCAAGTAGGAAGATCTATTCAGGAGTATACAGAGGAGTTCTATTGAATCCTCATCAGAAAAGGCCATGCGGAAGTTGATAAGGAGAAATTTTCTCGTTACCTTAATGGGTTGAGGTCAAGAATTCAAGAGGAGTTGAATTTGGTTTGAATAAATAGTACTGAAGAGGCATACTAGTTTGTCCTAAAAGTAGAGAAAAATTTGAACAAGAAGTTTGAGAGCAAACAAAATGGAATAGGTCATGGTGGAAGATCTGGTGGACAGTCATATGGAGGCCAAAATGAAGATCCATAAAAGAAGGATGAGGCAAGTAGCAGTCAAAATTAGAGAGAAAATAATTCTAATTGTTTCCATAATCAGAATAATAAAGATCAGGGAGGAAGAGGAAGAGGACAAGGTTCAGGAAGAGGAGGCTTCCGTGGAACATGTTTTCACTGTGGAGAAGAAGGTCGTAGGGCATATGAATGTCCTCAATGCCAAGGAAGGATAGATAGGAGAACTAAAGGCTAGGCTAGAGTTGCGCATGTAGATGAAGATGTCAGATCATCACATTTTGAAGATGCTGAAAGAGGAGAAACGCTAATTAACATAAGAGTCCTACTAAGTGGTGAGAATGAACCTGAACAAAGGAGGAGCTTATTTCACACCAGGTGCAAGTGTGAAGATAAGTGTCATGATGTGATTATTGATCGTGGTAGCATTGATAATTTGTTATCAGAAGAGATGGTCACAAACTTGAAGCTCAAGAGACAAAAACATCCACATCCATACTAGATTTCCTAGGTACAGGATGACCACAAGGTCATGGTCACTGAACAGTGCCTAGTAAAGTTCAAGATTAGCGGATACCATAATGAGGTACTATGTGATGTCATACCTATGGATGCATGTCATATGTTGTTGGGTAGACCATGACAGTTTGATATGCATTTCATACATGCTATTCATGTGAATACCTATTCCCTGACAAAGGATGGAGTGCGACATAAGATAAAGTCATTGAAGGAGACATAAAAAAAGGTATGTGGTAATGGAAGAATAAGTTTTGTTGATGGAAGAAAATTCCTAGAGGGTATGAGACATGAGCATGTGTGTTTTGCTTTAATTTCAAAAGCTAGTAAAGAGGAAGTAGAAGATGTACCTATAGAAGTTGCAGATTTGTTGAATGAGTTTTAGGATATTGTATCTGATAATGTACCTGATGGATTAGCATTGGTAAGGAAGATTAGTCATCAAATGGACTTGATTCCAAGAGCTAGATTTCCAAATAAAGGAGCACACAGAATGACACTAGCAGAAAGTGAAGAGTTGAATAGACAAGTACATGAGTTGTTATAAAAGGGGTTGATTCGGGAGAGCCTGAGTCCATGTGTTGTACCATCAATATTAGAACTGAAGAAGAATGGAGAATGGAAGATGTGTACAGATTTTGGGGAAATAAATAAAATCACAATCAAGTACAGGTTTCCATTGTCACAAATGGATGATATTATGGACTGTTTGAGTGGAGCTGTGTATTTCTCAAAGATAAATCTGAAGAGTGGATATCATCAAATTTGGATTAGAGAAGGAGATGAATGGAAGACTACCTTAAAAACAAAGGAAGGACTATATGAGTGGTTAGTCATGCCTTTTGGGCTAACCAATGCACTGAGCACTTTCATGCGGCTCATGGACGAGGTTCTAAAAGAATTTCTGAGTAAATTTGTCATTGTTTATCTAGATGATATTTTGATCTTTAGTAAGACATTGGAGGAGCATATGATGCATATTTGTATGGTGTTTGAGAAGTTAAGAGAAGAGAAATTGTTGATTAATTTGAAGAAGTGTAGTTTTGTGAAGGAGTTAGTGTATTTGGGATTTTTAGTTTTAGCAGAAGGTCTAAAAATGGACCCAGAGAAAGTGCAAGCTATCCTTGAATGGCCTACTCCAAGGAGTGCTATAGAGGTAAGATCTTTTCATGGTTTGGCTAGTTTTTATAGAAATTTTATCAGAAGTTTTAGCAGTATTTGTGGACCCTTGACTGAAACAATGAGAGGGGATAGAAAAGAGTTTAAGTGGACTACTAGGGCAGATAAGAGTTTTAAACTATTAAAATAGAAAGTTACATAACGACCTGTTTTAGCACTTCCATATTTTAATAAGGTATTTTAAGTAGACTATGATGCTAGTGGTACTACAATAGGAGCTTTTATGAGTCAAGAAGGTAAATCTGTTGCTTATTTTAGTGAGAAGTTAAATGATTCCAAGAGGAAATATTATGTTTATGATCGAGAATTTTATGCTATAGTTCAGGCATTAAAGAAATAGAAACACTATCTACTTCCTAAGGAGTTTGTTTTGTATGCTGATCATCGAGCTTTACAATATTTGAATAGTCAAGAAAAGTTGAATCAAAGGCATTTGAAATGGGTTGAGTTTTGTAGAGTTATACATTTTTTTTGAAACATAGGAGTGGAAAGTCTAACAGGGTTGTAGATGCACTTAGCAGAAGGCAACTATTGCTGACAAAGATGCAGATTGAGGTGGTTGGGTTTAAGGAATTCAAGAATTTGCATCAAGAGGATCCTAATTTTGGTGAAGCTTGAAAAAATTGTAAAGAACGTGTTACTCTAGATAGAACGAAGTGGTTGGATTTCATCATTCAATATGATATGCTATTCAGAGGGAGTCAGTTGTGCATTCCATGAAATTCTATGAGGGATAATCTCATCAAGGAGAAGCATAGCAGAGGATTGGATGGACATTTTGGTCATGATTAAACCCTTTCTTTGGTTAGTGAGAATTATTATTGGCCACAGTTGCAGCAAGATATCAAGAAGTTTGTACAGAGTTGCAGAGTATGTCAGATGGCAAAGGGAGTAAAGCAGAATACAGGGTTCTATCAGCCATTACCTATACCAGAGAAGGCATGGGAGGATATTAGTATAGATTTTGTTCTTGGTTTACCAAGGACTTAGCAGGGACATGGTTCAATTTTTTTGGTGGTTGATAGATTTTCAAAGATGGCACATTTTATTCCCTGCAAGAAGACTAATGATGCAGTTCATGTGGCATAATTGTTTTTCAAAGAAGTGGTGAGACTACATGGTTTGCCAAAAAGTATAGTTTTAGATCGAGACACTAAGTTTGTTGGATATTTTTGGTGCACATTGTGGAATAAATTAAAGATAGATTTGATGTTCAGTTCATCACATCATCCATAGACTGATGGATAGACAAAAGTGGTGAATAGGATTTTGGAGAATTTGCTGAGATGTTTGGTTGGAGATAAGCCAATAGGATGGGATTTGATTTTACTACAGGCATAATTTTCATACAATAATTCTATCAATAGGCACATTGGTAAATCACCATTCCAGATTGTATATGGAAGTAGTCCCAGAAATGCATCTGAGTTGAGGAAGATAGATAAAGGAGAAATAAGTAGTGCTGAAACTGAAGATTTTGCAGAACACTTGAAGAACATCCATGAGGAGGTGAGGAAGCACATTACCAAGATGAATGCATAGTATAAGGCTAAGGCCAATGAGAGAAGAAGGCATAAGGAATTTTAGGTTGGGGATGAAGTCATGGTTCATTTGTGGAATGAGAAATTTCTGGTTGGTACATATAACAAGCTGCAAATGAAGAGGTTTGGGCCATGTAAGATATTGAAGAAGCATGATTCAAGAAATTCCTGAGGTTGAGATACCTACTGAGCTAAATATTTCACTAGTATTTAACATTTCAGATCTGACAGAGTATCATGAAGGGGGTGTTGAAGATGAGGTCATAGAAGCACAGTGGAGTATTCCAACAACTAGTTCAGATACCAAGGAGATTGAGGACATACTGGATAGTCCTATTGGTAGGAGCACAAGGAACATGACATATGAAGAATATCTAGTCAAATGGAAAGGAGGACCTATTGAAGATTCATCATGGCTAACAAAGGAGGAGGTTAACCGTCTTGGTTTTCCTCTTCACACCTGAGTCGTGACAGGGTCACTTCTCAAATTACCCTGGGTGTCTGATGCAAGAGCATCTTGGGTGTAAGAGAAATCTTGCATCACCCAAAAATATTTCTGGTTTCTTTTCAATATGGGCTATCCTGTGCAGAGCTGCTATTTATGGAAACTTACTATTTTTAGTAAGTTGGTCATATGATCTCAGAATGTTCTAATTTCATAGTTGGAGGTTCATCTTAGTCATATCAGCCCACCAATTGAGTTTCATTACCACATCATCTGTATTGGTGAACTTATTAAGGTTTTTGGGTATGAAATCTTTCAGGTCAATTTTGAAGGCCTTAGAAGCTCCAGATTGTGATAGACCCTCGACTGATTAGAGCTTGCACAAGTCAGGTATTGTAGATAAGGTCCTGCCATTTCTGAAAAGTGGTTACAATAGAGAAACGGAGCTACGGTTAGAAAGTTATGGCCTCAAAAAGTTGGGGTACCTAAAAACATGTTTTTGTAATTATTTGGAGCCAACCCTATGTAAAAAGAAAAGAAAAGAAAAGAATTCTTAGGATCGTCGGCCTTAAGGGCTAAATTTCTGGAACCTTCTCAGGTGGTGGAAATTGCCTATATAGGAAAGGTCTGTAGTGTTGTCTAGGGCAATTCTAGGTAGATCTGGGTAATGATTCGAAGCTTTGTCCTACATAATATTGTATGGGAAAATGTCCATGTGGCTTTGCATATTGTAATTCTAAAATTTGTAATTCCACATTTGTGGAGATAATAAGAAGCCCATTTTCTGTTCTTGCAAATTGTTGTTGTTTCTCTATTTCTATTATGTGTTTGTGGTATTAAGGGGAGCACCCTTCATCACCATCTCATCATAGCTAATCATTAAATATCATTCTCATTAGTAAATTTTAGCTTGTTTTTCGATGAGAAATAGTCAAAATTTTGATACCAATTGGTCGACCAAATGACCAAAACTATTGTCAAAGTTTTTTTGTCGATTATATGACATCCTAAACAATCGTCACAATTCCAACATCCGTAGTGGTTGAATTATTGATGGACCCGTCATTGAAATAATCGCTTCTACCTAGAAGAATTATCGACCATACCTTCCATTTATGCGACCAATGTCCATCTAAATTGCGACGAGTTAGGGTTGAAACTGTCATCGAGGGTTCAACATTCTCATCAAAATGCCAGAGAATGTTTGTCTCTCTTTCGAGTAAATTCGGTCGGAATAGTCATCGAGCATATAGCATTCTCATCGAAAGGACTATTATTGATACATCGATAAAGCGACCAATAATATTTTTTGGTTAAAAAAAATAAAATATATTATCAAATTAATTAGGGCCAATAGAATAAACTACAACAATTACATCAATTAGCACTATTCATGATACGCTTGCATAGATCAGTAAATCCACCTTTCCTTATCATATCCTAAATATATCATATAAAACAATAGTCTAGAGAAGAGCATAATATTCAAGCCATTAATGAATATCAACTTATATTTTTATCTTGAAAAACAACATCTCCAAAGTACAAATTCACCATCAGGCTCACAATATCAAATTTAGCTTTCCAATGAAAAAAAGTTATATTAAAAACTTAAATACCACATTACCAACCTTCATTTCTTTTGATCATCAAATCAACATAAACACGACCCAGGCTGGATATGTCCCTTGTTAGAAAATAGTTAAAAATAATTGAACATTAATAAAATTTAGAGCTTGTGAAATTATATGAAACAATAGATCAAATAAAATTTTGGTAATAGTCCTTCAGAAACTCATACCAGTCTTCTGACAGTCTTGGAGAGTGCTAATGTCAAAACCACCTAAGAATTTGCCTCCCTGCCCTAGTGGATAAGAAAACAAGAACATGGAAAGAACACATGGTCATTTTTTGTGTTTCTAATTATAAAACTCAAAAAAAATTTCACTTAAAAGGGCATACATACTAGTAACAACAATTGCCCTCACATCATTTCTTCTCATTGCCTCATCATACTTTTCCCCAAGTGCACCAAGGACTGCAAAGAAACAAGATAAAAAAATCACAAGCATATAGTGATGTTAGAAAGTTACTAAAATGGTCATAAATTATGTTCTTATAGTAAAAGAATACTTTGACATAAGAAAAAAACTACACAATATTAAAACATGACATTGTGCTTTAAAAACTAAAAAGGTAATAATACGAGACCATTCATTAATTAGCTATTTAAATTTTCATTAGTTGAGAATTGATTGGTCATTGCTCTCACTTAAATATAGTCTTCAAATTCATTTCTTAATATAACAAAAGAAGCTCAAGAAATCTTTCCCTCTTTATAATATGATCTTTTCTCCTTTCTACAATTGTGGTAAAAAAATAAAATATATTATCGAATTAAGCAACCATAATATTAAGCTTTAATATAGAAATTTAGTACTTTGGAACCGTGTCCTTGTCAAAATCATTTGACAGCTCATTAACCATAAGGTTTTTAATAGCTACTGATTTTTTTAAAAAAATAATCTTACTGTAATGAATTCCATTTCATCAAACTATGAGATGCAAAACAATGATGTTTAATGTCACAGTGATCATCATCAATAGCAGTGATACAATAATACCTAAGATTAAAGGGTTTTAAACATAGTGGCATTGCATTATAACACTGAAATTGAGCAATATACATAGAAAGACGGTGTCGTGAAGGAAAAGAGATATGTAGATCCTATTATTCTAAAGGAATGTTTAATGCCAGTCAAGAACAATGCTAAAGATAGTAGTGTGAGACAGTGTTGGTAAAGGCAATGATTATGAATACAAAATAGTGAGCAAGAAAGATAAAATAGTGAGGGAAAACTAGAAGAGCACTGTTAGAGAACAATGATAGTCACTGTCAAAAGGACAAGAAACTCATCCCCTAAGTCAAAGGGATACATTTATGAAACAATTAAGATAATGATTCAAAGACAAAAACACTATTATTGACAAAGCAAGAAAGATCAAAATAGTAGTTTTGCTGCTATAGTGCATGATTGGGCCAAACATTGTTCAATGCAAACAATAAATGAATTAAGGGAAGTGAAGAGGGTCACAAAGTAGTGCCATTCCTTGTCACAGGGGTATGAATAAGGGTCATGACTATCAAAATGATTGAAGTAAAAATAAATCATTGTTATTAGGTAACAAGAAAGAGCAGCCAAACTGACAAAATTATTGCTATGAAGACAATTCTCATTGTATAGAAGCAGTGGTGTTCAATGTCTAAAGGACAATGACATATACAAACAAATCAGTGTTTATAGATGGATTGACAATGAACAAAGAGGTTTCAAAAAATAGTGATGTGTACACTGTCAAAGAACATTGTGGTATTCACAATCAAAGAACAAAGATGTGCTCAAGGTTATAAAAATGTGATTTCTTTTAGAATGTGAAGAGTGCAGTAAGAAAAATAGTAAGTAATGTTGCAATAAAAATGAATGCAAAACAAAGATGTAATGGAAGTGAAAAAATAGTGATTGTTCAAGGGTTTTTCTATACAAAGTCAATGGTGAAAACATTGATACAAAACAATGAAATGACAGGATCCATGAGGAAGATGAGTTGTTCACCATTCTTGATGTAGCAAAGTCAACAAGATTGGTCGAAGGCCATAAAAAAAACCAGTCACAATTATCTAGGAACTATGTTAAAGCACTGTCCCAAGAAATGATAAAGGCGTGTTTTCAAGAATAGAGATGGAGTCTTTGTTTTCACAGAGGGGTCACATTTTAGAGAGGGATGATAAGAACCATAATACATAGGTATCATTTTTTTATTTTGTCATCATGAATAGCATGGTGAGTTTGTAAATGATTTTCATAAAGAGCAAAAAAAGATACCTAATAGGAACATAGTAAAAGTATCATATGTGGCAAATTAATGGCCAAAAGGACATCAAGTGACAATCACAAGAACCTTATTGCAACAAGTCATAGTGAAAGAAGATGGTTGTGGCAAAAATAATGGTCAAGTGGGCTTAAAGACATTGTTGCTATAATACATTAGCAATACCTAATAGTGATTAGTAAAGTGTACAAAAAACCAGTGATAGAGTGTTGATATGCATAGAGGGTCATAACAGTAATAAATGTTTATAACAGTGCTTTTAATAATGCTCCAAACATTGAGAATGCAAGACACATGTAACGATGAACTTCATTTCGACTTGCTTGGTTGCCACTATTAACTTTAAGCTTATCTTTAAAACTTAAGGCACGCTCACATTTTCCATCTGAAGCTCCATTGGCTATTGAAGGTAAATTTGTGTTTGCCTTCAATTCAGAATGCTTCCTTTTCATTCTTCTTTTTTCCAAGATTCCTGTCAAGAAACCAGTGCACAATCATTCTCTTCAACTTGGCTCAAATGAGAATTTCTAGGCTTTAAAACATTTATTTCTTGATCTGACTTACCAGATAATTTAGGTGCATTCCCACTACTCAGACGTTCTTCCAACTGAATCCATTTACAAGTAACAAAAATAATGAGTTAATTGCTAAGTAATGGAAAAAACTCAAAATTAAATGATCCCAGAAAAGAGTGATGAGTAATCATCAATGGATAGTTTCAATGAAATATAAAAAATGTATAGAGAGATACATGTCTATAATTATGTTCACTATTCATGATACGCTTGCTTACAAATGTCTAAGAGTAATTATGTTCATTTGGCCTTTCTATATTTGTTTGTATTATGTTCACTTTCTTATCTATAAATCTAATTTGATGAACATGGTGATGCAGATTGGTTGATGAACATGTTTAAGAAGTAAAATATTTCTTAAAGTGAATGAGAAATAATATGGAATAAGAAGAAGGTGTTTTTGACCATTGAATCTACATCATTGGTTTAGTTTGAGATTCACTTGGTTTTGAGAATAGTTTAATATTCTCTACTTAACAAGGCCAACCATGTGAAGGTGGAAGCTCATTTGGACCCTCCCTCCCCCCTAACATCACTCTAAATTCCCCATTAACATCTAATAACATTCATTCATTCATTCATCCATTTTTGAAATATAACATTCAATCATTATAATCACATGATAACATTCATTAACACATAAAATTTATTAACGCACAACATTCATGAATAATTTATTAACACAAAATTAATTAACACACAAAATTCATGAATAATTCATTAACACATCATTCATCAACATTACTAGTACAAAATTACATCCATTAAGACAATGTTCTTTCATTAGCCAAAAATGTTAATTATAATCATTTCTTTTTGGGGTTCTTGCTATTTTTTTAATGTAACTTCTAAGAGGAAGATCAATGTCCTCGTCATTTCCCTCCTCTACTGATTCTAATGCCAACACATGTCTCCTCCCCATGATCTATTCAGGAACAGGAGGTCGCTACGCCAGAGGGGGGTCTGCTGCAATAACAACTACGTCATGAGTTAAATTCACACCATTTTATATTAGTGAATTACAAGTATTTAATTAAGTAAAAGAACTATAAATCAAAAAATTAATTTAAAAGAACAAAAAATAGATTTTATTTACCTGAATGTGCCACATGATCTACATGGTGATCACTTTGAACATCCTCCGGCACTCGTTCAGCATGACATTCTGTATCCTCTAAAATATACACAAAAAAGGTTACACCAAGTTCAATTTAAGATGTTAAATTATATTAATAATTACATTATTAATTTTAAATAGAAAATGAACACCTCCATCGACACTACAATGCACATCAGGGGCTTCATCATGTGGCGTAAGATCTGTGTTACGATTAGGAGGCTGCATTGCAATGTCATGCACATTATTATCAAATAGATTGTTGCCCAAGTATTCAATTTCTAATATATTTTTTTTGGCATATTTACCTATTCACATGATGCAGGAAACTCTTGGGTTGGGCCATTGGAAGCTTGGTGTAGGAGTTCAGCCATGGCTTGATAGCCTTCCTTGAAGGCAATTTTTTTGTGTTCTGTCATGGCCTCTACATTAAATTCAGAGCCTTGCATTTTTTGATTAAAGAAAATTATTTGCATTTAATAAATAATTTTTTTCTAGAATTCATTTACTTCTACTTACAATTCATGCTTTAATTTTGGAATATCCACTAGAGCCAAGTCTGTGCTGCCCAATCTTTTGCAACCTGGCCTTTGTTGCCTTTGATGTGTCCTGCAACCTATAAAAAGTTTGAAATATGTTAGATGATATAGATATAAAGATCACTAATTAGTGCATTATGACATTGTACTAGTAGTTAATACTATTGCATACCTTCTTCTCTCATTTGTTGGTGTAATTCCTCTTTGAGCATCCCCTTTCTCCTTTGCATCCAAAATGAACTCATTCCAATCCCTCGCTGGAATAAAGGGAGGACGCTCATACTTTGGGTTATGGACGAGACTCCTATATGAGTCCCTCACAGTCTTAAGATGTTTGGCAGCTTTTTCTAAAATTTTCTTCTCCTCAAAAATATTACTACCAAACTCATGCTCTAAATCTTTAATGAGCTGATCTTTTAATTTTTTGTTTTGCAAGTTCCACCTTTTAAGAAAAAATACAAAATTGTTAGATTGAAAAATTAACTAAAGTTGTGTGCTTTGAATATAGTAAAAGAAAAGGCCTGAATGAAAGGAAAAATATTGTACCAATTAATGATATGAAAAAAAAATAGTGGGATAGGGTTAGTTCACTTATGATGTTCCACCTTGTACGTATGGTGGGCCCGAATATCTTCAGTGAGAGGTCATAAAGTGTCTTATAAAATGAATTGTTTCCTGTAAAAAATATCATGGGATCATCAATCCAAAACTTGATATGAATAGGTAAATGCATATTACAATATAAAAAATAATAATTTAAAAGTACATGGAAGCTTAGGATATTTTAAAGGCATGAATTCATTATCGTCAATCAACAATGATGTCTGCATAACTCCCATGCTAGAAACACAGGTAGATCTAGGAAATGATGGTGAATTATCACCAATACATATACTTTGATTTGTATTTGGTGTAGCAGATGGCACTGGTGTATCTCCTACTCCACAAAATTAATCCACTATGAGATGCACCCAAGATTAAAGTACAAATTATCAAATCATAATTAACACAAAACCAAATATAGAAAAACAAGGATTTACCAGGCATAGACCATGAAGGCATTGATGTTTTCATGCCCCTTGTTGCTGACATTGCACTCAGCAATCTCGGATGGACGTTCATCAACCTCCTAGGATGCGTCTCTTGCACTTGATCACCTGAACAATACATTGTTAGCAAAGACATTCTGAAATAATAAAAGTAAGAGTTAACTTAAGAAGTTTTTGAATGTTCCAAAGAAAAAATTCCTTGTAACTTGTCAACTTAAGGATTATTTTACCTGAGGTGGCAAGAGCTTTGCTAGTACCGGTCTCACCGTGATATCCTTGACTAGGTTGTTGAGTTTGCAAAAAATCTTGTAACAAGAACATATACATATTTTAGTTCACAACATAAAAGAGTATAAAATATAAAACTTTATTGAACTTTTGTTATAACTAAAGATTCATTACTTCTTACTTCATAATGATGTGCTTGTGCCATCAATTCATATTGCCTCTTCAACATCTCCTCGATTGGATTTGCTTCATCTAAAATGGTAATAATTTCTAAATTGATTTTTTTAAATTTTTTCTTCACTACATTTGTTAAATTAATCATTTCTGGGATATCATCATCAAAAGGGATAGCTAGTTCCTCTATTGTTGTAGGTTCTTTTCCCCTATCCTGAACATCAAATTGTGACAGGAATATCAGTAAAACTATTATAAAAACTCCAAAACCCTAAATAAAATAACATAATAATATAACATTTTTCAAATATCTAATTTGTACAATTTCAATAAGGTTTACCATTGCTGAAGAATGGGTGGGAGGAGCATCCTCATGGCCTCTATCATGTGGGGGATCCATATTGTCTTGTGACAAAGATTAAATATTAAAAAATTCAGCGAACTGAAAGCAATAGACTTAGCAAAAAAAACTTATTAATAAAATGGTATATAATACTTACCACCCTCATGATAGTAACTTTGTTTGTATCTATGTGATTTAAATGGTAATCTATTAGCAGTTCTTCCCTTGAACTTATTGATTTTATCGCACATACAAAAACTTGATTCCCCTCACGTGCCTCAAATATGCAATTGGGTTGCTTATTAGTTGAGGAAGGTTGCGTACTATTTATAAAACTTGCAATATTACCTATTTCTTTTGGTCTCCCATTAATTTACATAGAAAATCTTTTACTTTGATCATTTTCTTTTCATTGTATATAACTTGCTGATAGTGCATACCTACGCATAGTTTTTTTATATTGAACAATCCGCATCCAATCATTGTAATTGTAACATGGACCGAGATACTTCATCAATTCAACAACTTTGTTGTAACATACCTTTATCCCATCCATGGAAAATAGGCCCAAACCATGTAATGAGGATGGAGCTATGCGATATATCCTCTCATTAACACAAAAATCAGTGTTAATTGGAGGTAGCTCATTGGGTACCCATTCTTTCTCAATATGTGTATACCGAAAGGGCACCTTGATGTCGCCTTTGGTCTCATCATCATAAGAACATGACCCCCCTTTAGCAAGAAAAAATTTCATGCGTTTATTAAATTTTTTTCTAATCTTTTGACCTCTAGTTGATCTCCCCATTTTAGCCGTACTACATGTAGAACTTTCATCTACCATTCTCTCATTTCCCTCATTCGATGTAGATAGATCTGACAAGTACCTATTTTGTGGGTCCTACAATCCATCAAATGAGATATTGTCACATCCCTGCTTCAAATAAAATTTTGATAATAATTAAATAATATATATAGAATAATCAAGTCGTGACCCATACGTATGGTTCTTCTTTGTCTATACGTGGGAAATATAAAAAGTACTAAGTTGAAAGTGATTGTATAATTATATGTCTATACAGTTCTTCTTTGTCTATATATACATTATATGATTATATAATGTGTCTATTTATAATATATGTGCTCAGTGATAAACAACAAGAATATAAGAAAATTATGTCTATTTATTGACTTATACCTATTGATCCATGTCACTGTGCATGATCCTCACCAAAGGGGTTAAATTTCTTGCATATGTTAATCATTTATCTTAAGTTAGATAAAAATTACATGATATGCATGCTACAAATAACTTAGAAGACAACATGAACAATATGCAACATCATAAACATGAACAAATTTACCTTATATATGGAATGCAAGATCGTCAAAAGAAGGGGTGACGATGTCTATAGTCAATTACCTGTTTGCAAAAAGGGTGACAATCAAACACAATATATACATGTATTGGTAGAAATTAATTGAGCATCGTAAGATAAAAATTGGTAATTATAAATCACACATGTTGTAATCATTATAATTGAACACAATAAATATGTAATCATTAGAATTGAAATCAATAAATCAATATTAAACATATATACTAATCAATATAAATATATATAAATAATTAAATCACATACCTTGTACATTTCAATCATGTCATTGATCATCTTCTTCATCCATCTCATCATCATCATCATCATCATCATCATCATCATCACTATAATCATCACCATCATCACCATCATCATCGCCATCATCACCATCATCACCACCACCATCATCATCATCATCATCACCATCATATTGATTTTCATCATCTTCTTCTTCTTCATCATCTTCAATATCTTCTTCTTCCATAACATTATACTTTATCGACCTTCCTCTTGGATCATGTCTAACAACAAATGACCAACCCTATTTATGTGAAACCTCTGAGTAAAACACTTGCTCACATTGGCTTGGAAGAACATAGGGCTCATCTCTAACTAGCTCAAACAACCTTGTATTAATCATTGTAAATCCATTATCATGTTGAATGACAGTTCTATCTGGATCATTTTGATTCAATCGTAGCCTGTACCATTTGACGATGAATAGAACTACTTTGAAGGAGTTAAAGTCGCACTCAATTATATCATCCAAGATACCATAGTATTGATTTTGAGGTTTTTGAAGATGTATGTTGTTTCTAGATGATGTATTAGTGACCTCAAAAACTGCAGTTATCCCAGAATCACAAGTTTTCTTCATGTCATCCAACTATTTTATGCAAAATTTGTGGTCATAATAGTACATATCTTTGTGGTGCTTGACCTGCAATTTTTTAAGCATGTGAAAATTATTTGCATCGTGAGTTGATATGAAACATATGAGTCATGATTATTAATAAATTTTTACGTACCTCTCTAACTCTTAAACCATATGCTAGATCAATTACCATTGGTGTAACATTGGAATCTTCATTACGATGAGCTTCTCTAACCAATGAAGCAACACCTTCCCATGTTAATGAGCAACTATTTTGTTGACATCATTCAATCCATACCATCATCCAATCAAGATTGTTTGCAATATACAAATGTATATTTCATCCCACTCTTGACCAACTGTATAAAAAAAATATACCAATTATAAATAACTTATATTGAAAATTTATAAGAATTAATTAACTACAATAACATCTTATATTTACTTCTCACTTTTCTCAATCTACCTTTTCCCATCAAGTACTCCCCTTCAAATTTGTTAATGGAGTTGGGATCCCAAATATGATCTACATGGATCTTTGCTGCAAACTTAAGAAGATATTCACTAATGTACACCATGGTATGGTATACCATATATCCCTCCACCATAGAACCCTTAGGATGTGCTCTCTGTCGAACCAAGCCTTTTAAAAATTTCAAGTGGCTCTCAACCATTCACATTGACCTAGTTGGTATAGGTCCACACAATTCAATCTCCTCAACTTGATGTATGAGGTAGTGTTCTTGTGCATTGAAAAAAGTTGAAGGTAGACACTTTTGCATTTCACACATAAGATGAGAAAATTTTCTCTTCCAATATTTTATATCTTTTTTTTTTTTTTTTTTATGACAACCACCTCATGTATTTTCCAAAATCATATATAACTTATTTGACACTATTGTCGAAGAGGTGTGGGAGAGATAGAGGTAGAACATATTGCAATATTTGTAAAATGATCTTATCAATATTTTATAAAAGAATGCAATGAAAACTACATGCAATATACAAATATATAGTGAATACAAAATAAAAAGAATTACCTTAATAAATGTATGTCAATCGTGTGTTTTCATCCCTGGCCCAAATTCACTTTTCTTTGATATGATATCATTTATGTTCGCAGCAAATCCTGTGGGAAATCGTATTTTTTTTATGACTTCTTTTATAGCATTGCTCTGCTACTTCGACAATAACCAACTAAGGAAACTTGTATCAATCTGGTCTCCATTGTTATTTGATTGAATGACATTTTTCATTGCATGGTTGGATTCTTCAACGTCACTACAAATTTTGACAATTTTGTCTTTGTCACGCTTTCCATCCAAGATTTTTCATAATGTCTCTGTTACATTCTTTCCAATATGCATAGGAGCAAACAAATGCATGATTGGGAGTTTCTCATAGTATGACAACCTACTAAATTGCATAGGATAACTTTTTAGTCCTTTTGCAAGTTGGTCATTAATGCCTTGACGGCCTTCACGAGCATCAATTACATCATCAGTAAATAAAACATAATATCAAAATATAAATTTCAAACAAAAACCATCAGATGGAATGACATTACCTCGACAATTTATTTTATTGTAATCCAACTTCCATATGCGAGGTGTCATTCTTTGTGGCTTTGATGTAGTCTCTTCTTTCCCATTGAAAATATATTTTTCGGTAATTCAATACTTATGATTTCTGTGGAGAAAGTGTCTATGTTCATCGAACATCTGCTTTCCTAAACTTTTTGAATAACGAGATTTCATCTTTGGACCACAAACTGGACATGCAAATTTTCCCTTTGTCTGAAGACTACAAGATCGTGTATAATTGGATTAAACATGTTAACTTTGTGTTAGCACTATAACATATCAAAAAAGAGGTGTTAAGAAGAGAACATACCACAAAAATGTGTTAGCCCAGGGGCATCATGTATTGTCCATACAAGCATTACATGGAATTGAATTTTTTTTTGTCCTATTGGTCTAGAGATGTCATACATAGTGACCCCATTCCATAACACCATCAATGCGTTGATAAGGGACTCAATATATACATTGATATCTTTAACTTGGTACTTACCTAGTTGAATGAACAAAAACATTACGTAATTATTATGACCATTTTGATGGATTATTTATAATAAATTAATTTAGATGACTATTAAATGAAAAAATACTTGGAACAATCAGTGCCAACATTATGTGCTCCCTCTTTATGGACATCCAAGGAGGAATGTTATTGTTGATAACAAAAATAGGCCACACTGAGTAAGTAGATCTCATCTCTCCAAATGGATTGACACCGTCCTCTGCCAATAAAAGCTTGAGATTACGAGGTTCTTCTTTAAAGTGTGGCCATTTTTCCTCTATTTCCTTAAATGTCTAACCATCCGCAGGCATTCACATAATGTCATCTCGACTTCTATTGCGTGCATGGTAATCCATAAATTGTGCCAAGCTATTGCACCTGAATAATCATTGCAGATGTGGAATAATGAGAATAACCTGAAGAACCTTGCGAGAAACCTTTTTTGTTATTCGATTTGATCGATATCTACTAATGTGAAAAATAGGGAATTCTATTGCAAATTCATGTTGTTTATGATATATAATATGATCATTCAGACATGCATGTATTTTTTGATACTCCATTCCAATATCTTTCATAATGGAAGATAATTCTCGGTACAAGCGAGGTAGAATGTTTGATGGTGGTAAAAAACACTCACCTATCAACCTATGACCAAAAATATATTTTGTTAATATAAAAAATATTAATTGCTACATGATTCACCCAATGTTAATTGTAAGGGAATTATGACTAAAAAATGAAAAAAAGATGACATACCTTAACATACATGTCATTGCTACATTGGATAAACCATTCATAACCTTCAAGTTCACCAACAAAAATACAATGGCAAGAAGAGTTGTTTGGGAGCCTTCGTATAGGGGCTCGTGTGCCTTCTCAAGTATAGGTACATCAAGGTCGGTGTCATCATCATCATCATCATCATCATCATCTTGATCATCATGATCATCTTGATCATCGTGATCTTCTTCATCATCATGATCTTCCATGGGATCATTACCTTCTACTTCTATATTCACACCTCCGTGTTCCCTCATTTGGAAATCCACATTCTCCGGATTGTCATGGTCCATAACATGAAACCCAGGGTGGTTGACCTCTATCAAAATAATGACCTTATATTAACCATGACCATGATGTCATCATCAAATCATGTCTTATGTATTTTATAAATTATTAAAATACATACCAATGGATGAAATTCATTTCCCCCTTCAATGTGACCATGCTGCCTACAATGTTCCTCAGTTGTTTTGATTAGATATCTTTGAGTCTTTAGGCCCTTAAAATTTTTGCAAGGACAATAACATTTTCCATCACCTTTTCTTTTTAACTTAGACCACAGTCTAGCAATTGTCTCCCTATTTCGTTGTGTGTTGATATTGTCAGACATGGTCTTTCTGGAATGGAATGACTCATTGGTGGAAGAAGGATGATTTGTTTGCAACCTACAGATTCTATATCAAGTGTATTAAAATAACATCCAACATTAATAATCAAGTAAATTCTAGCAAATCTGATTGAGTCGTATTTGTTTATCATGTGACATTCTTTCTTACAAAGAATTATTTGTTTTTCTCAGGGATGCCCTCATATGGATGAGGTGTGTATCCTTGATCACAACCTCTTCTTTGCTTGATAGTGTATGTCTACTATAAACAAATCCCTTAGAAAAATTTAAAGATAAGAAGAAACTACAACATAAATATGTGGGTGAGCCAATAGAACAAGGGACATTAGCATAAAATTTCCTACATTATATAATGTGTTTGGGGTAAGCTATGGTGAAATGAGAATATGGTTACATAGCATAGATTTTATGAAGATGTCTTTTGGTAGGGTGAAATTTTTTGACTATTGTTTAATAAGAAGGATCAAAACTATTAGTGCATTGAGTTCTTTATAATAGATAGACCCACATTTGTAGACAAATATCAATACATGTGTATACAATATTTATGATGAACAGTGTCTGTACAAACACTAAATATTAAACAAATATTGTGGAAACACAAAAGAACTGTATTACCTTGCTCAATATGTAACAACATAAATATTGCATTGAATTCAAGTACTTTCTAAGTTATGTTCTCTAATATCCTGGGTAAGTCTACAAACAAATTAAATCTCATAAAGATAAAATATTGTGAGGATAATGATAAAATATCTAGTTAGCAACTTTTCTACTGTATTTGAACCTCACCTTGCTAACACAGTTAGAAATCCATGGACAGTGGTGATCAAATTTCTCAACACAACGGTTGCAAGAAGAGTAATGCTTGGAACGTATAGGCTTGATTATCTGAAGAAATCAGCAAATAAAAACTAACATGCAAAATGTTAAATTGAATGACATTTTATTATAGAGATAAATGTGTTACAACCAAGTCTAGATTACTACATTTCAAAAAGAAATATTGATATGCCAGAGCACCTTTCAAGTTGGGAAAAGTTGAGACCAAATCCCTGCCCACCAAGAGAATTGCTTAACTCTCTATATGCATGATGGTATATTGATTTATTATCATTTCCTTGTATTTATTTCATTTTTTTCATGAAGTTTTAAGGCAGAGAACACAAGTTGTTCTTGATTGTCTTGTATAGGGGTTTTGCAATCAACAATCTTGTTTTGAAGTTGCAATGAATATGTGAGACTCCCCCACTTACTGTGGTTAATGTGACTATGGGGAGAGTCTAAAACATGTAATATATGTATCCATGAGTGTTAATTTTCAGGGATGACCAAGGAAAGGAAGATAAAGATCACTGATTGTATGGAAGTGTTGAATGAAGGGTTACTTGCTCTTGGACTAGTCAAGGTCTGAACATTTTGTCGACATGAGGACTATATTTTATGGCATAGAATGTCATAATATGATGAATCCATGGTGTATGAACCATTAGTAAGGTTGGGAATTGAATGGAGGAGTCATTTTGAAGAAACCCTTGGTTAGAATACCTTGAAAGGAGGGTTTGGTGGTTGGGTGAGTAGAACCTTTTGGAATCTCCTTTAAATGTTATGCATTGATATCGTCAGACATGTTCTTTCTTGAATGGAATTACTCATTGGTGGAAGAAGGATGATTTGTTTGCAACCTATAGATTCTATATCAAGTGTATTAAAATAACATCCAACATTAATAATCAAGTAAATTCTAGCAAATCCGATTGAGTCGTATTTGTTTATCATGCGACATTATTTCTTACAAAGAGTTGTTTTTTTTTCTTAGGGATGCCCTCATATGGATGAGGTGTGTATCCTTGATCACAACTTCTTCCTTTCTTGATAATGCATGTCTACTATAAACAAATCCCTTAGAAAAATTTAAAGATAAGAAGAAACTAAAACATAAATATGTGGGTGAGCCCTATAAAGGAAGCTGTGCACACACTTTAAATGTAAAGTGCAAGATGGATAGTGAATTAAATGAGTAAAAAATTGTGGGAAAAAAAAGTGAGAAGAGGTCATGGATTCAAAATTGTAAGAAATGATGAATTAACCAAATAAATTGATGTGGAAAGTATGAATGGAGAAGGTAAAATTAAGGATTAGTAGTAGGTAACTAAGAAAGGAAAACTCATGAAATGGAAGAAAGGAAAGGGAACCCATCAAAGGGTGCTAGAAAAAAATTGCATGGTGGATTGTGAAATAGGGGAGGTGGGAGTACAACCCGTGCCAAAAAGAATAAAAACATTTAAAGATAGAGTCTATTGAGCCTCATGAAAGCAAAAGAAATAAAGATGAATAAAACAAAAAGTGAAAACTATTTCATCAAATGTGGAATGCATATTTCATGATATAGAAGAACATAGCAACCAATGGTCAAAAGAGAATGGATTAATGTTGAAGGTTTCTTATCATAATGAACCTTTGAAAAAGGAGTCATCTTGTTGGCCTCCATTTGTATCTTCTACATCCAATTCATTTAAGTTTTTCTGCTATACTAAGTCTCTTGACACTATAGCTAGATGACAAGGATCTCCATTAGAGTGCTTTGTTTCATTATTTCCTATAAGGAATGAAAAAGCTGAAAAACCATCAACGATTAGACACACAAATGCAAGAAAAGGTGACTTGTTAGATCCTTGTAATTTGTGGATCTCTAGTCCAAAATGAGACGTAATTGATGATGCACTAAGTGACCAAAGACCTATGTAAACCATTGGGAACAAATGGGAAGTCAAAGGTTGATAAGTGTATGAGAAATGGTAGTTGTAGAAGAGCATGTAAGCATTTTACAAGAACAAAGCCAAAAGGTGAAGGTCTTCACAAGCATTTCAACATTGGAGGGAGTATTTAGAGTTCAAGAGAGATGGGGGAAACTTTATTTATATGATATGAGAGTTGATATGGTCGATTATGAAAGTTCAAAATCAACACAATATGGAGATTCATTTGCCAAAAAATATAAAGCACATTTTCTACTAAAGATAGAATGCCAAGATCTTGCTACCTTCCTGAAAAAGAGAGGGATTAATTAAGCAGGATGCATTTTATTTTATTTATGTTTGGTTGAGTTCTAGTTGTAATAAAAAGGGATTTATTTGTAGGATCAATCTCCTCTTTTGTCTTGATCCATTTTGTATGGTCAAGGGTTCCTCAAACATACCTATGAGCCTAGGAGACCCTTAGTCCATGTGGATCCTAGTTGGTTATGAATGGCTAAACTTAGTTTTAGTATGTCTTAGTTTATTTTCTTTAGTTTAAAGGAGTTTGAGGGATCTAGACCTTAGATCACCCTCTTAGTTCTTTTAGGAAGTTTTTATTGGGTTTTAGTGCATTTTTGACAAAATTGCACTCCAAAGTCACACATATTGTGAAATGTTGTTAATTTTATGCAACACTATTGGCAGATTGTAAGTCTGGTTCTCCAACGACCACAACCGATTTCATGTTGGTTGGATCAGTTGGAAGACTTTTTGGAAGTGGTTTTTAAACCTTGTCTAATCATGGGATTGGCACAAGGAGATGATCTTCGAAGCAGCGTTGAATAAAAGAAACCCAAAAAACATTCTAAGTACATTTTTGTTATCATACTCTATCTGTTGCAAATAGGTAGATGGATTGATCATTCCGCAAGTTCATTGTATGCATTGTTTATTCGAATCCATCTTAGTTTTGTCTGTCATTTAATTTCAAGTTTTAGTTACATTTAAAAAGTCAGTTATGAGCTGAAAACATGGCTTGACTGTCATAGCAAACCCAATCATGTAATGGTTAGAGAGTTTTAATGTCACTGCAGGTTCATTTGTGCATCCACAGTTCTTGTTAGAGTTCATTTAACTAGACTTTGCAAATATTGTATTTTAAATTTGGTGTTGATCTACGCAAGAACCCAACCTCACTGACAGACTGACTTGGGAAAATCTATAGTCGGCTATGTCATGAAGGTGGAACCTTGACTTGCAGTTTCCCCATTGGATTCCAATGCCATTGGGTGAGAAGCAAGCCAAGGTTATGCACTTTAATAATATAAGTGCTCAGACTGTGGAAGGAGGCATATTGCTTCAAGATTTGATGTCCTAGGTAGATAATTTCCATGTATTTAACCAATAAGAAGAAGACAAGTTTGCAGCAGTGTAGTAACAAGATGGTTGAAATTGAATCATAGATTGAATTTCATAGTCTTGGGCACATTGAAGAATCCTTGGTGATTGTACCTACTTTGTGAATCCATTGATTGACCATTCTAGATTGACCCTAATCTAACTTGATCAATTAGATTAGAGTGTCTTTGTGATAGTCAACGGTGCTAGGCTAAGTGGCTATAGTTGTGCAAAAGATTCAGTGTGACATCTTAGTAGATAGTACAGTCTATGCTGAATGGTCTTAACCCAATTCTAAATAACCAAATGTATAAGGAACGCTGTTGCAGGCTCAAACTAGAGATTGATATAACTTGAATACCAAAACTTGCTATAATAGTCACATACCTTAAAGATTGAGCTCAAGCTGGGACGTATCTCCTATGTGCACGCTACCCTTTTTTTTCCTAAATGAAATAACGAAATGAGAAATGAAATTCACCTTTTTTTTAAAAGTAATGCCCGTGTTTGTCTAAATTTTGACCACCATAAAAAATTTTGCTATTTCGGCAAACACGGGCATAAATTTAAAAAAAAAACAAAGTTTTCCTTCTATAATCTGACCAAGTAAAACCTTCTAATTTTTTGGTTGAAAATTTTGGTAGAAAAACTAGGTCAAATGTACTAGTGTCTACTCCTTGTATTTAATTATTATTCCTTGCTCGGTGGATAACTCTAAATTTTGGTTAACTTCATTCAGTGTCTAAAAATTTCCTACTCAGTGTCTTTTGTTCCTTTTCCTTTATCTAAACATACTTCCTTTTACCTTTACCTCTTTACCAAATGAATTTTCCTACTCGGTAGCCAAAACTATTTTGCTTATCAACTTGACTAATCTTCATTATCATACTTTACCGATTTGATATAATCATATGTTAGGTAGAAAAAAATAATATCAACTTAGCTTTACTATTGTCTGATCTGTATCAGTTTCCCAATTAAGTTCTTCAACTTCATAACATCTCACTTCTTCTTCTCCTTAACTCATTCACACTTATATCATACTCTGAATGATATAGAATCACAATATAAACCAAATATAAATTCCTTGACATCAATGATAAGATGATAACTAATCTAACCTTTCTACTATCTTCTATTCCTCTAATCTTGGTCAATCTTCATCATCATCACCATCAGTTATAGTAACAATCTCCCTCTTTGGCATTGATGGAAACACACTAATAATATTTAGTGTGTACTTGATGATGGTAACACTTCACTATCATTATTGTACTCCCTCTGAGCTTTATTATCTTCTTTACTATACATGATCTTCTTCTGTACATATTATCCCTCTATCACTATGCAATCTTATCCTTTTCTATCCCTCTTTGACAACATCTTTTTTTGATCTTCTCTCTCAATAATCAATTGCTTTATTCTCCCTTCACTAGATATTCATCTCCCTCTTTGTAGTATCAGTAATAATCTTCTTGTAATCAATTGCACTATCTCCATGTGTATTATTTATCAATTTCATCTCCCTCTTTGACAACAATGTCAAAGACACATTAGCCTGAAAACTTTTCTCATGTAGAAAATCATACCTCAAATGTATTGATTTCTCATTGCAGTCATAAACATTTTTCACAACTTCAAGCTTCACCTAAAGAGTGAACACTAGCATCAACTCACATGATAGATATTGTTGTAATTAGGAGAGATAGGTATTGAGAGGGGAGGGTTGAATCATTTCCTTCAAAAAATTTACTTGTAAACCTTTCAGATCTATAACTATAAATAGTGATAACTGTCCAAAACAATTTGAATCTAATTGCATGAATCAATCATCCATTTAAATTAAGTAATGAAATCAATATCACAATCACATGACACAAGTATTTTGGTAATGCAGAAACCCTTGTTAGAAGGTAAAAACTGTGGTGGGGATGACACCCACAAATTCTTCACTACTGTAGATAGAAAAGGTTTGCCTATTAGGGCTACAAGTTTTGATCACTTCTGGTGATCTCACCCTGTTAGGAGTGACATGTTAGATCAGCTAGATCTACCTAGTTATAGGATTTTAACAAAACTAATGAAGTGTGCACTCAGTTAAGAGATTTACATAAGACTTTTAAGTCTACTCTGTTAAGAGATTTTATCCAAAAAATCTATTACAATTGTCAGAAAGCAATAGGTAATTATCTTCTATTTGACACTAAATTGTCTGATACAGATCTATAAGCTTTGATAAAGTATCACCTTACTTGTGATGAATCTCTTCTCTAAACTACTCAGTAGCCTCTACTGATCTACTCAATCTAAATTCCTCTGTACTCGGCTCTACTTTGTTAACTGATAGACTTGAAGATAGGCAATTGCTTCAAGTGCTCCATGATTCATATATTAGCTCACTCCAAAAATGATGTGAACACACAAATATATAGTGTTCTATTTTTTGCCGCTTTAACAAAATTAGGTTACACAATATAGTCATAACCCTAAGATCTATGGTGTACAATAATAACCTAGATCAACTATTATAAAAGATATACATTGTATTTAATGAATATCATCACATTAAATGTTCCTCAATCTTGGCAAAACATTTTATAAACCATTGTAACCGTTTGCATAGAAGAATATGTCATTCCTGATTACTATGCCATTTCCTATGATCCTCGGTAAACACTGTGTAAACTGATTGGTGTATACTATGATGCTCAGTGTTTACTATCAATCGGTGTTGGTGTCTATTGGTGCTCGGTAAATTGTCTATTGCTCGGTATACTACTTTACCGACTAGTCTGTTATGCTTTATGTTACTGATTAGCTCAATGTAAGTAACTGACTGATATCTTTACAAACCTTTGGTACTAATGACAACCTTAAAAGCTCAATAGAGATAACAATCTCCCCCTTTGGCATTAGTATCAAAACTCTGAATGTATATAGAAAAAATTTTCTATCTAACTTATATCTCCACCATATACATATACTCATCAAAAGTTTTCTAAGTACTAAGTACTCCCCCTCAGTGCATGCTCCCGGTAATATGTAGTATACGTAACATCTATTTACATATTTGGCATAACAACAAATACATTTTTTTCCCCCTTTTTGATAGTAATACCAAATACAAAATTTGAAGTAGTATACTCACAACTTGTCAAAAATGGATTGATGAGTTTTCTTCACTGACTCCAAGAGGTTTTCCCATTCGTCTTTCAATTTGGTGAGAGCGATGTGCTCAAGACCGACTTGTGCATGCATGTCAAAGATGTTATCTAACACCAAAATTTCTGGTGTTGCAACTAGTAGCTCGGCTTTGACAATGTGTTTCAAAAAAATTTAGGTATGGAATGAGTTCAGTTTGCAACTCAATAACCTGATCTGTTGTGTGCTCTTCTTGTTTCTTTAAAGATGCTATCAACCGTTGGAGTTCCTAAACTTGGTGAATATGCTTTAAGAAAGCATGAGGCTCGGTTATAGCTGCATTTGTACTCAACTGTATTTCTTCTTCCAATCCTTTGATCTTTTCACTAACTTCAATAGTGAAGGTGTCTGTAGTACAAAGTTTCAATAAATATTGACAAATTAATTGAGTGATGGATTTCATTTTAGTAGTTACCTCAGCTAATGTGACCTTTTGTAATGCCACTTCTAGGCTGATTTTCTCTACTAATTTGTGTTGTATCCTAGATTCTGCCCTTTCTTCAATTCATTTATCGGTATCAATTTTTGGGGTGTTGATCTATGATAGGCGTATCCTCATCAATATTTATCTCAAGTACTACTTGTTGGAGGATATCTCGCACATCGGTTAATACTTCTTTTCATTTGTGTTCTTGCTTCAACTTCTCTTGCACTTCCTTTCTTGAACATAATTCCCCATATTTACTCAAGTCTTCAGGGCTTAGGGTCCTTGGGTCACACTCAAGTATAATAATCACTTCATCTAGGGTGACCGGCCCTTTTCCTTTCTTCTTCTTTAGTGCTAGAGGTGATTTCTTCTCAATAATAGCAATAGTTTTATTCCTATCTTCAGAGTATCCTTCCCAGTTAACACCTATTCTTCCTTCTTTTGCTCCTCGGTAGTTGTAGTCTTAGTTGATATAGTAGGAGTTTTAGATGTGGTGTTAAGTGGGTTCACCTCTGTTTCCTTTGTTTCTTCTATTTGCTTTGCTTCTTCTATTTCCTTTGCTTTGGTGGAAGGTGCCTCTGTATGTGTAGACTCATCTATCTCTGAAGGTTTCTTTTTGTTTTGATCCCCTATGATATCTTTGTTTTTCTCAGGATCTAAGCTGTCAGGTTGTACTTGGGAAAGAATTTCAGCTGCTTCTACAAGTACAGGAAGTTCACCTGGTAGTGACATAAATAGACATTTAGTGTCTAGTCCTTCATCTTGGTTTGGTGAAATATTTACATCTTCATCGCCTTGGTCATTAGGATCACCATTTGTGATGTCTTCAATGAGTACATCATCATCAGTTTTCTTCTTTGATTAAATTTCAACTTTATCTGGTGCATCCTATAAAAAACACTTATTTCTTCCTTGTCCTTGGTGATATCAATTGCCTCAATAACTGATATACCAATATTCTTTGATTTCTTTGATGTTCCGTCATCAATACAAATACCTTTACCTTTAAAATTTTGTCTCTTCTTCGACAGGTTCAAGAATGCTTCTTGCTCAGCTTTTTCTTCGGCCTTCAAAATTGATGTCCATATAAAATCTGTTGTGATATCCATATCTACTACATTGTCATCCATGATCATTAAGGCTCTATTCTTGATCATAAAGTTTGCTAGGTATTTGGTCAAGTATTCACTAACTTCTCCAAAGCTTAAATGTGTGGCTTCCTAAACTAGAGAGTGTTCTCTCTTCCTCTTCTCGGTGTCTAGTGCAATAGCCCATTTTTCAGTAATTGTATCATCTAATTTCTTCAGTAATGCACAGGCAAATTCCATTGGAACTTTCTTGAATTTTATCATCATTTGGATGACTGCCTCTTCAATCTTGGTTTGATCTTCTTTTTGACATTTTGTCAAACCTGTCTAGTAAGGGATCAATGAGGTCTCCATGTTTAATTATGTCTTCAATGATTTCATCTATTGTTTTTGCCTTGTTACTGACCACTTTGAATTGATTGACATCATCTTATGTCTCAGTATCCTCAAGATCTTCGTTATTTCTTATGAATTTTCTCCTTTTCTTTGGTGCCTTAGCTACAACCTTGTTCTTTCTCTTAATGTATTGCCTTGTCGGTGTAGTTGCTCTTCTTTTTGTTACTTTCTCTGCTTCTTCCTTATTAGTATGCAGTGTTGCAGTTGATGATCATGTCTTTTTACCTTCATGTACAGGTGACTGCTTCTTTATAGGAATTTTAGGTGGAGGAACTGATGTAGGATCTACTTCTTTATTAGACTCGGTCTCCTCACTATCATATGGTTTGTCAGCTAACTGTAGCTGACCTTCGGTTGCCTATTTAACTAGTGTCTCTTCAGATGTGTTAGATCCATCTCCATATTTAGCAGTGAGATTTTTCTTCATCTTCTTTACCTTTCTATTTATTTTATCGATCTCAATATTTGTTGAAATTCTAGATTTGGCTTCTTCATATACTTCGAACCTAGTGGCAATGGGATCTTTGGGTAGTGCAAGAAATGCATTGATAGATTTCAGTGAAAAATCATGGTTTATTTCATATCCCATCAGTGCCAACCATTTTATCCTAGGCTCAACTACTTTTATCAAAGTATAATCAGTGTTGACTACAAAACATATATCATTCTCAAATTTCTGAACTAATTTCCTCAGAATTCTGCTTCTTTTATGCATTTTAGATTGAAATTCTATGAAGTATGCATTAAACACTACATTCAACTTATCTCCTAACTTATTCATCATTTCACCAATCTATTTTGTTATCGGTACATCCAGTATCCAATTTACTTTACCGGTGCTAGGCACATACTTTTGTAGATAGAGGAATATGCATGCAAGTAGAGATTCGAACTTACATGTGTTAGACTTCTTTTTCCTTATGGTCTTCATATTCTCCTGAAGTTGATGAAATAGTACCTTGGAAGGATCAACCTAGTGACCTTTTACTACAATTTTGTGTGCCATGTCTACTATGCTGCAGGGTACATTGTTGAGTCTGCTCGATTGAAATAACTTGTACCCAATCACGTGTGCTACAAATTTGACTGTTGGGTCCTTGATTGTCAAAATCTTCAATGCCTGATCGTCCCATTGTGCTCCAGTACATTTCTCAACATCCAGTTGTGATGAACTACCGAAGGCCTTAGCCTTGTCGGTTGTAGGGAGCCCAGTAACCCTAATTATCATTTTCTTGTTGACCTCAATCAGTTTATCCACCAAAAATTTGTCATCGTGATATTTTCTCAAAATGATTATGATCCAATCTGATTTAAATGATTGTGGAAAGTGTATAAAACATGATAACCTAATTCCTCAATCTTCTTGTAATCTAATTTCATTTTTCCATCAGGGCCATAGAGTAGTTGATATGCTGAAATAGTTTCAAAGTCTCCAAATTCTCCAATTTTGCAATGAATATAAGACCTTACGTCTTCTGTCAATAAAACCCTTTTTGGTATGCTTGAAAAAGCACCCATTGTATCTATTTGTGCTGCGACCTTGGGATGTGGCTTAAACTTAGATTCGTCAAAATTTTCCCTAACGATTAGATTAACTTCCTCCTCAACACTTTGAGTTTTTCTTGCAGATGATGTAGATGCCATTAATTAATTCTAGGGTTTTGATAAGCAGTAGGATAAGAAGTGTTTGATCACAAATGAACTTACACGGTATCATGAAGAGTGATGTCAGTTTGATCTAATGTAGCCTTGAATCCTTCTGAAAATATTTTATCTCGAACTCTGCTCTTTGAATTCTCTTCTCTTCGAAATCGCATTGTAAAAAAATGAACTTTGTTCCCGTGTATTTATAGATTTTTTGATGTTCCTGCTCAAAATTTTATGCAATAAATGCTTGATGTAACTTTTGGTATGAAATAGTTGTTAGCTCGGTGACAACTAAAATTTTCATCTTCTCGGTTAACATAGAGTTTCTTCATCGGTTGATACATGTGCTTGGTTAACCTTAGATAGTGATTACTGACGGGTAACCAACTCTCGGTCTCTCTTTTACCATCTGTATATCATTGTTAACTCATGACAACTAAACCATAGTGCATCTTTATTCATGCTAATTTGGTATAAGAACATTATGCATAAGGAACTGTATGTAAAATGTGATCTTTTGAAATGTCAATCCCATACATACCTATTTCACCTTAAGTGGAAGTACCGATGTCACCCAATCTAGTGGATGAGGTTTCACCAACAACATTACTTGACTCAACATTCTCATTAGATGCCTTCTTCCACATAGTGTTCCTTAACTTCATGATATATTGTTAGGAATAAGGTGTCTCAACCTTGGATAATTCCTATTCTTATTATTTGTTTTGTAAAATGTATTTCTTGCAAATAATGTTGATGTGTCGGGATCTTGAATTATGTGTAAGGAAATCATGGCTAAAATGGTTATGACAGATTCTTATGACACGTAAGAGCTATGTCAGGAAGATTCAATGACAGGTGAAGACATGTGGCAACTGATAAATTTGAGTACTGTACACTCTTCCCCAATTGTGGGGTTCAGGGCATCGCCCCGAAAAAAATTTTGGGGTTCCTATTTTCTCGGAGAATGGTAAAACCCTAATACGGTTATCTTTGCGAGTAGCCCTAAAAAGTGAAGCGCATGATATAAGCTTTTTTAGGGTTGTGAAGAGAAGTGATGCGAGTGTACTGTTGGAACATTTTATGCTGCCGTGATTTGTCTTCAAGTTTTTTGAAATCTTCTGAAAGAACTTGCATTGCAAGTGTATTGTAAGCTATAATAGTTTTGATCAATACATTGTGCAGGTTTTAGAGTGTTGGGGTTTTTACCAAAAGGTTTCCCCAGGGTATATCATTGTGTCATTCTCTATTTTTCTGTATGCATGGTATGTGGTTGCAATATCTTTGTTAAAGTAGTTAACAAATCTGAAATTGTAAGGATTTATAAGAATTTGCACAATACTCTCCTATAGAGATTAGCGTAGGAAACTGTTTCCGCACCTGATTTTCCTTACATATCTGCAATAGTATATCCATTTTCAAATATATGGTTCACATCTGGTGCTCAGTCTCTGCAGTTCTTGCTTAAATGACCAACCTTATGGCAGTGCATACAAGCCATCCCAGAGTTTGTCCAACTTCTTGATTGTCCAATCTGACTCTTTCTATAACAGTTTGCTACAATGTGTCCATATCTACCACATAAAACATAGTTAGTCCGTGTATTATAATCCCAAACATAAGAGTTACCTTGTCTCTTTGGTTGATATGGCTTGCATTGTGGTTTCTCCTTAGGTGTCCAGACTTGTTTCATTTTTGCCTTACATTCTCGTGTAGTGTGTCCATGCTTGTTACAAGTATAACATATTTTCTCCATAGTGGTATTAGCAAGATCATTTTTCTTAGCTCTACACTCATAAGCACGATGTCCAAACTTTCCACAATAGTAACAATATCCATTAAACTTAGGAGTGACAGGAGGTTTACCTTGTGCTTTGCTTCTACACACATTAGATGTATGTCTCGGTTTGCCACAGTGATAACATGTCAACACTTTAGGTTTTTGATTTTGAATGATGTTGACTTGTTCATCTTGTTGTGATGTTTCTCCTTCGCCGATGTAGCCTATACCGGCTTTGCTCCCAAATCTTCTCTGATTAGTCAAAAAGTCATCAATCTTCTTAGAGTTGTCCTCAGCAAGTTTCTTCATTTCATTTTGCTGCTGTTGATTTTTCACTTCATTTCTCAGTTTCTCATTCTCTTCTCCAAGTCTTGCAACATCTTCTAGTTTTCTTGACAATTCTGCATTCACTCAGTTTACCTCTTGATTCACAGTCATCACTTGATTAGTTACTTGGAAATGTCGGTTAGTCAGTCTTTGTATCTCACTCTCTTTAGTTTGAATTTTTTCACTCATCTGTCTTCGGTCATCAATTGCCAAATTTCTTTCTTGCTCAGCTTGTTTTTCTTTGTTCATTATTTCTACCATTCTCACCATCTGAGATTCCTGACCGATTTGTACTTCTTTCACTTGATCAGTTAAATATTGATTCTTTTTAGATAGATCAGTGATTATGCTTTCAAATCCATTGGAGATGCTTCCAAAATTGGATCCAACATGCTTGAATATTTCATCAATAGGTTCTTCATGGTAACTGATCCCATTTTGTAAAATAGCTAGGTTCTTCCTTTCAACCAGTAATTTCTTTAGTCCTTCCTTGGCTTGCTTATACTATTCCACAAACATTTTCATTTGTATCTTCTGATTCTCAATAGTCTTGTCAAGCTTGTATCTCTCCATGACTTAGATCTTTACCCTTCATTGGTTAAATTGTTCAATAAGAGAACTGAGCTCTGATACCAATTGTTGGAATTAGGAGAGATAGGTACTGAGAGGGGAGGGGTGAATCAGTGCCTTCAAAAAATTTACTTGTAAACCTTTCAGATCTATAACTATAAACAGTGATAACTGACCAAAACAACTTGAATCTAATTGCACAAATCAATCATCCATTTAACTTAAGTAATGAAATCAATATCACAATCACATGACACAAGTATTTTGGTAACGCAAAAACCCTTGTTAGAAGGTAAAAACTGTGATGGGGATGATACCCACAAATTCTTCACTACTGCAAATAGAAAAGGTTTTCCTGTTAGGGCTACAAGTTTTGATCACTTCTGGTGATCTCACCCTGTTAGGAGTGACATGTTAGATCAACTAGATCTAACTAGTTATAGGATTTTAACAACACTAATGAAGTGTGCACTTGGTTAAAATATTTACATAAGACTGTTAAGTCTATTCTGTTAAGAGATTTTATCCAAAAACTCTATTACAATTGTCAGAAAGCAATAGGTAATTATCTGATATTTGACACTAAATTGTCTAATACATATCTATAAGCTCTGATAAAGTATCACCTTACTTGTGATGAATCTTTGCTCTGAACTGCTCGGTAGCCACTGCTGATTCTACTTAATCTGAATTCCTTTGTACTTGGTTTTGCTTTGTTAACTGATAGACTTGAAGATAGGCAATTGCTTCAAGTGCTCTATGATTCATATATTAGCTCACTCCAAAAATGATGTGAACACACAAATATATAGTGTTCTATTTTTTGCCACTTTAACAAAATTAGGTTACATAATATAGTCATAACCCTAAGATCTACGATGTACAATAATAACCTAGATCAACTATTACAAAAGATATACATTGTATTTAATGAATATCATCATGTTAAATGTTCCTCAATCTTGGAAAAATGTTTTATAAACTGTTGTAACCATTTGCATAGAAGAATGTGCCATTCCTAATTACTATGCCATTTCCTATGATCCTCGGTAAACATTTTGTAAACTGATCAGTGTATACTATGATGCTCAGTGTTTACTATTTGTCAATGTTAGTGTCTGCTTGTGCTCTATAAACTGTCTACTGCTCAGTATACTGATTTACTGACTAGTCTTTTCTGCTTTATGTTACTGATTAGCTCAATATAAGAAACCGATCGATATCTTTACAAACCTTTGGTACTAATGACAACCTTAAAAGCTCAATAGAGATAACAGATATTCTAATGAATAATTAAATTGATGCAACATGCATCTTTCCTTAGTGAATATTGGATAGCGGAATAACCCCTAACTTACCTTGGAAATACTCAAAAGAATCCTTCGGTAGTGGTTTGGTAAATATATCAGCTATATGTTCCTTTGAATTCACATACTCCAATATCACATGCTTATCTTGTACTCGCTCTTTCAAGTAATGATACTTGATAGAAATGTGCTTTGTATTTGAATGCATCACCAGATTCTTTAATATGTTTATAGCACTAGTATTATCACAGAAAATTATGACTAGATCAGTAATCTCTTCTTGCATGCCTTCAAGTAATTGTTTGATCCACATAATATTTGAACAATTCATAGTTGCAGCAACATACTCAGGTTTGACAGTAGACTATGAAATATAACTTTGTTTCTTTCTGAACCATGTCACTAATCTTTCTCCTAAAAAGAAATCTCCGACACTTTTGTTTTTCCTGTCATCAATGTTTCTAGCCCAATTGACATTAGTATACACCTTAAGATCAAAATTTCCTCCTTTTGTGTATAACAAACTGAAATCTTTAGTCCCTTTCAAATATCTAAATATTATTTTCACTACAGACATGTGTGTCTCCTTTGGATTGGTAGAAAACCTTACCACAATACCAACTAAATGTGCAATATTAGGCCTACTATGTACAACATATTGTAGTTTACCAAACATTGATTGGTAAAGTGTTTAAATCACTTCCTTTGTCTCATCTTCCTTTGATAATTTACAACCAATAGCCATCGATGTTCCAACCGGTTTTGATTCTTCCATACTGAATGTCTTTAGGATCTTATTGATATACTTTGATTATTTTATGTAGCTCTCATCCTTGATTTGTTTAATTTGAAGTCCACTAAAGAATTTAATTTCTCCAATCATGGACATCTCAAATTCCTTTTTCACTTCTTTAGCAAATGATTTAGACATTGATTCATTTCCTCCAAATATAATGTCATCATAAAAAATTTCAGCAATCAAAATCTTATCAGTACTATCACATTTCAAATACAAATTATTGTTATCACTTGTCCTTTGAAATCCAATCTTGATTAAATAAGAGTGTAGTCTTTCATACCATGCTCGGGGTGCTTGCTTTAAACCATATAAAGCCTTGTGCAATTTGCATACCATATTCTTGTTAGAATATTCAACAAATCCATCAGGTTGTTCAATGTAAACCTCTTCTTCAATAATTCCATTTAAAATTGCAAACTTAACATCCATCTAATAAACTTTAAATCCTTTATAGGCAACATATGCAAGAAATATCCTTACACCTTCTAATCTAGCAACAAAGGAAAAAGTCCCACCGTAGTCAATACCTTCTTCTTGTGCATACCCTTTGTACACTAATCTTGCTTTATTTATGATCACATCTCCTTTCTCATTGAGTTTATTTCTAAAAATCCACTTTGTTACAATCACATTCATATCCTTAGGTCTCAATCCTAATGACCAAGTGTTGTTCTTTTCAATCTGATCTATTTCTTCTTTCATTGCATTAACCCAATCTTCATTTCCAAGTGCATCCTTAACCAATTTTTGTTCAAACTCAAAAATCAAACATGTGCTATCCTTCAACTTACTTCTTGTCATGACTCCTTCATTTTTGTCTCTAATAATCTTACTCAGTGAGTGGTGTCTTCCCACATATTTTGATAATACAGGATTGGTAGACTGTTCATCAGTATTTTCATCTCTTGGTGGAGGCTCATC
The DNA here is from genome assembly GCA_027943335.1 of Chamaecyparis obtusa. Classification (NCBI taxonomy): domain Eukaryota; kingdom Viridiplantae; phylum Streptophyta; class Pinopsida; order Cupressales; family Cupressaceae; genus Chamaecyparis; species Chamaecyparis obtusa. The sequence continues at coordinate 1,094,047 of BSBK01003280.1, forward strand.
TTTCACCTTGGTTTCTTCTTGTTGCATCTTAGTTTCATCAACTGAATTAACTTCATGTACATAAACAAATCTTTCATTATCCTCGGGTTCCTTTTTGCTATCTTCTTCATTTCTCTCTTCAAATTCATCAATCCTCACATTTGCACTTTCTACAATTTTTTAAGTAGACTTATTCAAACATTTGTATGTTTTTCTCTTTGATGAATAACCTAGGAATATACCTTCATCTCCCTTTGAGTCAAACTTTCCATTTCTATCATCTTTCAATATGTAACACCTACTTCCAAATTTTTTAAATTAACTTACATTTGGTGTATGCCCATGCTCTAGTTTATAAGGGGTCTTATTGGTACCTTTCTTCAATTGTACTCAGTTTAGTGTGTAGATAGATGTACTAATGACTTGTCTCCATAATGTTTGTGAAACCTTTTTACCAATCAATAATATTCTAGCACAATCAACTATAGATCTATTGCTTCTTTTAGCTATACCATTCTTTTGTGGAGTCCTTGGTGCATATACTTATTTTTTATTCCATTTTCATTGTAGAAGACAGTAAATTCATTAGAGATAAATTCACCTCCTCTATTTGATCTTTAACATTTCAACTTCTTTCTAGTTTCCTTTTCAACTCTAGCTTTATACCACTTGAATATTTGGAATGCATCGGACTTTTCCTTTAGAAACATAATAGACATCATTCTTGAATAATCATCAACAAACAAAATAAAATACTAATCTCCATAATAGCTTTGTATTCTCATAGGACCATAAAGGTCAGTATGAACTAATTCCAAAATACCATTAGATGAGTAAGACTTGATTGTGAAACTTGATTTTGTCATCTTACTAATATGGCATTCCTTACACATCACTTTATTAGGTTTGCTTAATTTTGGTAGACCTCTAACTCTATTCTTTTTTCTCACCTTCATCATGTTATCAAAATTTACATGACAAAGTCTTTCATGTCATATCCATTCATCTTCAAATTTAACAAATAAGAAACTCTTTACAGTAGTATCAAGATAAAATAAATTACCTTTAGATTGTTCATCAGTTCCAATCAGATCTCCATCAGCACCATAAATTATCACCTTTTTGTTTTGAAATTTCAATCGGTGGCCAGTGTTGTTCAATTGTGAAACACTCAACAAATTATAGTTTAGTCCTTTAACCAGATATGCATAATCACATCTCATCTTTTCATTCAATATAATGGATCCTCTTCCTTTTATCGAACATATGATGTGAACATTCACTATCTATTATCTATGGGTCAACTTTACTTACATGAGAAATAAGATCTTTTTCATCTTCACACTTTTCTTCTTTTTAATCATCCTTCACAAAAACATAGACAACTTCATATCCTTCTTTTGTATCATCTGATTCATCATCAGTTACACCTTCCTCAGCTAGATAGAAAGATTTATTTTCATTGTCCTTGTAGTCTCTAAATCTTTGGTATCGGTTCTCCTTCTTATCACTTTTGTCATTCTTGTCATTTTCAGGACATCTAGATTCAATGTGGCCAATCTTATTGTAATTAAAATATTTTAGAGGTAATTTACCTTTATAATTTATTTTACCTCTCAGTAGTCTCTTAGCCAACAATGCCTTTAACTCTTCTTGTTCTTTCTCTTCGGTTAGGATACTATCATATTCACTTCCACATGAATTAATGTCAATCTCTTTGTCTTTTCTTGAAGTTCTAATACTTAGAGATGACTTAAATGAAGTTTCAATAGTTGGTAGAATATTATCATAATTACTTAGCTCAAATGTAGTCATCTTACTAATTAAGGCTTCAAGAGTAACAACATTGTTCAATATGGATCTCAGTTCCTGAATAGATGATACTCAAATATCATGCTTAGATGAAAGAGTTCTCATAATTTTAGTTACTGCTTCTTCATTAGTTAATGTTCCACTAGCACCTTTGATGGCACTTACAACTTCCTTGATTGTGAAACTATATTGAGCAATGTTCTCTTCATCTTTCATTCTCATTTCATCATATTTTATGTTGATACTATCAACCTTACCTTTTTATAAATGCTGATCACATCCATATATAACTATAATCCTATCCCACATCTCTTTTGAATTAACACAGTCCTTAACATCATTGAATTCAGCATCGGTCGGGGAAGAAGCAATTTCAATCATTGCCAAGTTGTGTTCCTTCTTTTCTCTCATCTAATCAACTTTCATGGGTCTAGGAGGTAGTGGAGTGTATTCATTATCCAAAAGATTCAGTGTAGATTCTCCAATTCCAGATAGGTACAATCTCATCCTACTTTTCCATGTTGAGAAACTTCCTTGTTCAGCTTAGTTACTTCTCTCCTATACATCTTCAGATATTTTACTCAAGTCTTTCAAACTTATATCTTCACATTACTTATCTCTAATACTAATTTTTGGATTATAGAGGGGGGGGGGGTGTGAATCAATAATCCTTAATGATTCTCTATACCTTAAAAAACTTTTCTTTGATTAACTTGGTTAAACATAATTCACTATTTACCAACAATAGTAAATAAACTTTAACAATCACTAAATCAATCACATAAATCATTCATCACATGTAACACCAGTATTTAATGTGGAAACCCAACTTTGGGAAAAACCACTGTGGGAATGTCACCCACTAAATAAAATACTCTTCTGAAGTATACCTAGTTAAGAGTCAATCTTGTTAAAGATTACAATACACACTACTAGGTGTGATCTGGTCAAGGGATTTACCCCAGATCTGTTAGGATTTTCACCTTGTTAGGAGTGTCTTGGTTAGAGGGCTTCAAAAACTCTTTAGAATGTTACATTTTGGAAAGATTTTACAATAAGGCTGTTAAGTCTACTTGGTTAAGATATTTATCTGTTATAAATGCTTAAAGAAATAGTAAATAATTTGACCCATAAATTTGCAACTATGTTTTCATAATGAGATCCTTTGTGTGCTCTTCTATCTTCACTTAAATCCTTCACTTTCCACTAGCTTCAACACTTCATTAGATCCTACTTTCTAACTCAGAATCTATCATTTCCTTCTTCACTGCATCAATCGATGACTCTTAAACTCTTCAATTTTTCTAACCATTTGTTCATACAAATCCATCCTTTATATAGACATGATTTTCTGCTTAATATCCCCTATTTTATTTTCCTTTATTTAATCTCAATTGTCAAATTTATTTTACAAACTTGTACATTGAATCTAGATCTCAGTAACACATTTTCTCTTCACATCGGAACTTGAACTTTCTTGAAACTTGTTCCTTCTCTTTTAACCATTTAGATCTAATCCATAGATCATCACCTTGAATTTTCCTAATCGTAGATATCTCTAACTAAATTTCCTTATCATCATGCTCATCTGGCTCATCTAGCTCATCATAGCTAATCATTAAATGTCATTCTAATCCTTGTATTTCATTATTGTTCCTTGCTCGGTGGATAACTCTGAATTTTGGTTAACTTCACCCGGTGTCTAAAAATTTCCTGCTCAGTGTCTTGCATTCCTTTTCCTTTACCAAAGAATACTTCCTTTTACCTTTACCTCTTTATCGAATGACTTTTCTTGTTCGGTAGACAAAACTATTTTTCTTACCGACTTGACTAATCTTCATCATCATACTTTACCGATTTCATATAATCATATGTTAGGTAGAAAATAATTATATCAACATAACCTTACCATTGTTTGATCTGTATCAGTTTCCCAATTAAGTTCTTCAACTTCATAACATCTCACTTCTTCATCTCCTTAACTCATTCACACTTATATCACACTACGAATGATATGGGAACACAATATAAACCAAATATCAATTTCTTGACATCAATGACAAGATAATAATTGATCTAAGATTTCTACTATCTTGTATTTTTCTAATCTTGGTCGGTCTTCATCATCATCACCATCAGTTAAAGTAACACTATCATTATCTAGTCCTTTTATTTACATAATTAGTTTTTGTTTTCCTAATTTTCCTTATCTTTACCAAAATCTTTTTTCTATCCAAACCCTTTGTTCCATTTGTAACCTACCCCCTCCACTCTCCTCATCCCTTATAATTTTAGTCACCCTAGGTCTAAAACAATACATTATTCTACTCCTTGAGCTTTCTAACATCTTGATGATGGATCATAGTGTGTCATTTCAAATGTTGATACAAAAATACAAACACTCAAATCCAAAAACATGGGCAAGAAGCATTATGGATTATAGAAAATAGATATCATCAAGAAGAAAATTAGTAAAGGATCAAGGGAGCATAATGAAATGAAAATATTTGAGAGCTTAACAAGATAAAGGAAAGGTGTTCTTATGAGATAATTACTATTAAGGCTCTTAATTTTTATATTGAAGAAGCTCATAAGAGCTTTAACACATAATGTAGAGTGTTAGGGCCAATTAGGCACTACAACCTCATTAGAACCATAAGTGCATTTTACTAGCCTAGACTCAAAGGTTTGGTTCTTCAATATCCATCAAATGGGATCTTGGATAAGTATGTGTACCCTAATAGATATGATAAAAAAAATTGAGTGAGTGTTTGATAATTTCTATAGATTTATCCCATGGAATAGAATGTTTACACTGTAATTATCCTCTCTCTCTCTCTCTCTCTCTCTCTCTCTCTCTCTCTCTCTCTCTCTCTCTCTCTCTCTCTCTCTCTAGTTTTACATAAACCGTACAGGTTATGATAAATTTTGAACGTTGTCATAAGTTTACATTACCCGTATGAGTTATGATAAATTGTGAATGTTTTCATAAATTTACATAACCAGTATGGGTTATGATAATTTCTTTATATTTGAGTACCAACGACCTAAAAACTAGTAGTGCAAGTTGTTTGAAGGCCCCACTATTGTTGCACATGATTTTTTGGGACAGTAACAATCAAGTTTTGTTTATTTTATTGTCAATTTTCTTTTGAAATGATTGATTTGTCTTGTATTTTGGATTCTTTTTGAAGTTATTTTATCATGGTTACTTTAGATTATAATAAAATGATGCTCATTTGTTATTTTTATGCTATTTGATTATGGATTATCATCATCATGTTATGTTTAGGACAATCAGTATCAAAAATGGGAAAGAACAAGAGAGGAATGATTGAACAATGAGAGGCAACAAAGGGAGCGTATCAAGAGATTACATGAAGGTACATCATCTAATGCACCTAATTAAAATGATGAACATTCAACAATTGAAATTGATATGATGAGTGTACCAAATCAAAATGATCAACATACAATAGTTCAAATGCATGTGATGAATCCACCTAATGAATGCACATGTTAATGAAATTGAAGAAGATTTACCATTTGAATTTGATGTGATTAATGCACATAATGCACCGATCTTAACACCTCCTAGAGTAATTTGTAGAAAAAAAAAAGTTTCTAATAGAAATTGATGAAAATATTGTGAGGATAATGCATGATTAAATTTCTGAAAGAACTTGTAGAAGAATGGTTATAAGAATTTGGAATAACTATTTTGAAAACTTAAATCAAAGTGGAAGATGCTAATTAGTTGTTGAAATGATTAAAAATCTGAAATTTAGAGAGATAATGAAAATTTTGGAGTGAAGAACATCTAAAAATAATATTTAAAGAACCATTGTGAGAAATCTTTTTGATGCATACTAATCCATTGATTTGAAATCATGCTCTAAAGATGCTAATGTTACTCATCGTGTCCTCACATCAACCATAGTAGGAAAGGAAATGAAAAAATCTCATTTAAAAAGAAAAACAAGCAAGTCATTAAGGATAAGTAGAACCACATTACACCATGCTTTAGATAGGTGAGAGAAAATTGAGGATCCTAACAATAATTCTCTTTGCACATTCTCAAGTAGACTCCCACGCAAGGACAAGGTTTTTTTTGATGCGCTAAGAATATTGATTGAGAAATTTTGGCATGAAAACACAAGGGTTTCACCCAACCAAAGAGATGTTGTTAGAAGAAGAATTGGAATTAGAAATTGTGATCTACATCTAAAACTGTAATGCCCTACCAGGGAACCCAAAAGAAACTAACCTAGAACATAATACTAAGTTTGGTGAACAATTTTTTTTCCTAAAGTTTACACATAAGATAAACATTCACATGAAAGCAATAACTGTTAACTCACATAACACACATCATTAACATATGTTACATATCTAATGGGTCCCATGACATAGAATTACTTTCTAACATTATTCATTTAATAACATCAACATATGATTCCATAAATTAAATTCAATAATTACACCACAATAATTACATTCCATGAACATCCATGAATCCTAATAAACATACATCCACTACACATGTCGCAGGGTATGCAGTAATCACTCCAACATCTAAATTACAATATCCAGACTAGGTATCACATGCAATACTCCAATACAAGATTTACAATAGAAGAATATAGGTAATGAACTACAAAGATGAAGTAACATAAGGAATCTAACTGCAAAGACACCATCAAGCACTGGCACCCGGACGTCAAATCTCAAATGGTAAAGAATCACTACCACCCATCCATGTAGAACCACAAAGGTCTACCCCACCGTGCTGAGGAGATAACATCGGACCCCAATTAGATAGTCAAGTCAAATTGGGAAACACTGCTAGGAAAGGAATCCTGAAAGCTTACTAACTCAAGGTAACAAGTATAGTGATAGTTTTACTGACTAATCCAAAGGCAACCGACACATGTAGGATAACTAGACTATGTGTAGGAAGGTGTCATCGTGTACGTCTAACCCTTGAGTCTCATCTTGGTAATCACTCTGGATCTCGGCACTCAAGTGACCATACATGGTATCAATGACTTCTCATACTGATGAAGCCATTAACTATGCTAGAACACTCACCTCAATAGGTGGCAAGCATCATCTCATCCTCCATCTTAGTCTATACTAGCACTTGAGCATGGGTGAGGAATCACATCTTATTAGGTTCATTTTAATATCTCTCAGTGTTATTTTAGGTTATCACTTGATTACAATAACTTACAATAAGTGATCCTGATAGCCACTTGTGGGCCCTGACGCTTATTGCAAGCCACCCCCTAACACATATCTAGGTAAACTACCCTAGGCTCATAGATCTCTCCTAGATCAACATAAATAAAAACTAGATAGTCACACATCCAGGATCATCACAGAAACCAGGATTGACTACATAAGTATAATCACTGAACACATAGTACATCATGAACCTATAAGGTCGAATGAGGTATAAAAAAATCACACTCACACCAAACATAAGGAAACAACATGAACACTGAAGACAAATCCCAAGCCTCTGTACTTTCCTAGGTCATCTAGCACCCATAAAACTGATAAAGCCAACAACCAGGAAAGATAGAAATCATACTAAATAAAATAGCCAATTTCAGTATAAAATGATGCATTTACAAATATAAAATGATCCATACATTTCAGTATTAAATAAAGCCCAATTGATTCATAAAGTTGCCAACACACCTTACACTTTATACCTCGGCTAAAATAAATGAATATTTCAAATCTAAACAATTTAACTAAACCTAATCTACGTCCAATTAGATTTAATTAACATATTAAATAAAGTTTACTATAACTTTTAGTAAACAAAGTCCAATAGCCCATTAACACAAGCAATAGATAAATTTAATCAAAAATTGTAATGCTTCCAAACAATATTTAACTAATATTAAATAAAAATTATTGATAAGTATTATCAATAAAATATTTCCAATATTAATTAAAAACTAACAATAAATTATTATTATTAAATAATTATTATCAATAAAGTTACTAATAAAATTTACAAATATTAATTAGGATTTATTGACAAAAATTTATTAACATAAATATTAAAATTATTAATAACATTTTTAATGACATAAAATAAAATTAATAACAAAATTTAATAATCATAAAATAATTTATTTAGAAAAAACTAAACCAAATTCCAAGTGGGGGGGGGGGGGGCACGTGGGCCCTCCCCACTTTCCTCCCATGTACCTTGCATGGGGGCCCGTGGGTACCTACGCAGGTACCCTGCACAGTGCCTTGCACAAGCTATGCACGGTGGCCGAGGGGGGGGGAGGTGGTGGCCCCGACCCCTCCATCAAATCAAATAATCTATTTAAAAATTTTGTTTTATATATATGTTATTTTGTAATTTAGTTTAGTTAATTTGATATATATTATTTTAGTTTAATTAAATATTTAATTATTAATTTAGTTTAAATAGAATTTAATTTTTAGTTTAAGTGTAAATAAATTTTGGTTAAGAATGTAATAAGTTGACTCATATTTAAAATTATTCTACAAACTTAGATGCATGTTTAGGTTAAGTTCTCTTAGGTTCCCTGGCGGGGCATTACAAAACACTATTTAGATATGACACAAACACAATTTTATGAAAGGTTGCTTCAAAGCTTTCCTCAGATTAAAATTAGTCAAAGATTTTTTGAAATGAAAAAACCATTTTATGTTAAGATTAATCATGCACGTACTACATGTTGTAGGGTTCATGTTGAATTTTCCATGCTTTATCAGATTTATTGCCATATATGTGGTACTTTGTACATTAACAATGTTTTGCAGGAATGTGGTCACAAGAACCTCCTAAGTCACCAAGAGAATTCATTTCAAGTGTACTTTTTAAATGAGATGATGGGTGCATTTATTATAAGATGATGTATTTGATAGGATTTTTTCCTACATGTGGTGGTTTTCAAAAGTTTCATAGATTCTTACATCTCTATAACATACAAAATTGGGCAGGAACTAGTTTCTGTTGGAAAATACAAGTCAGTCACATATGGTGTTAAAGATGGAAAAGAATTAAAGAGGTGTGAGTTAGTGAAAAGGGATATATGCATAGTTGATTTTATGAAGATGTTTCAAGACAAACTATTTTATGAGCACATAGTTCACACACATAGAGCTAGGTGGTTAGATGAGAAATTCAAGTTGTGTAAGGACACTTACCCCCTCAGTACTATTATCTTTGTCATTGATTTTGTGGAGAATTATACACTAAAACCTCAAAATGAAGTACAACCTATGTATTACCACTCTACACAAGTTATAATTTTTGTACATAGTATTCATGCATGCACATGATAGGACAGAGGAGGACAAAAAGGTTATAAGAGAGTATCACATCGATATCAGTGATGATCGTACACATTCCTTAGATTTTGTTTAAAGATGTTTTAAATTTTTCTATGATATTTTAAGGGAAAAAGGTATAACATACAACCAACATTTAATATGGTTAGACAACTGAACCTCACAATTCAAGAATGAAAGGATGTTCTACTGGTTGACTAGGATGCATGTGAAAAGTGGTGTGCAACATTTTTGGAATTTCACTGAGGAAGGTCATGGAAAGAGAGAGAATGATGGTGTAGGAGCTTGTGTGAAAAGACTTATTACCAGAGAGGAACTAAAGTATGAAGGTGGTACAGTGTTAATAGATGGAGAAATAATTGTACAATGGTGTAATTCTACGATGGGACCAAGTAATGCAAGTAAGTCTATGGTTTCCAAATATTTTTTGGTTAATACATTAATCTAATATTGAAAACTATTTAGATTGTTGTACACTTATAGGGTCAAGTGACATGCATTCATTTAGAAGTTCAAATGCAACGTCATTAGATATTTATACTAGACAAATTGCATGCTTTTTTTCTTTATGTGTGCATTTTTTGTGGGATGAATGTGAATCAAAAGAGTGGGTCGACCAATGGTCTTGTAGACCTTTGCAAACCCTAGATACATATCAACTTCCTTGAGAGCTACAACTGAACTAGATGGAAACATCAATGGATTTTGACCATGTATCTAACCTAGTTGAACTAGATAATTTATCGATGTATTACTTAGTGAATTCTTTTTCTCATCTTGTATGCATTTTAAGGTCAATTTATTAGTTATTTATGTTGACTTTGGTATTAAATTATAGCCTTCTACTAAATGTAGATCATGTATATGCAGTCATTGTAGATGAGAATAATGAAGAAGGAATATATTACTTTTTGTGTCATTGTATTGAGGCCAAGAAGAAATTGACAACTACAGTCACTAATGGAGAGAGTATTGAGTACCCAATAGGCTCCGTTGTTGTGACAAGCACATGACTTAGAAGGTACCATTGTTGTGTTGAGTTGTATTGAGACCTCTTAAACTCAATGTATTACACTTTGTATTGATATTGGTATTAACTTATTTTTATAATAAAATGCAGGTACCCTATCAAGAATTCTAACGCCTAATTTTTTAGGACTTTGAGACACATATACATATTCTTCATTACTCTAACCTTGTTGCAACAAATATTCAATTGATTAAATATTGTGGTAGACCTCTTAACAAGAATTTGTAGAAAGTTCATGAATTTGACCACGATTCAATGCTTGAAACAATAAGGGTTAGAGTTGATCCAGAAGGTTCACTTGATTGATTTTGGGTCATAAAGATAAATGATTCTACAATATGGTAGAATGATTTTGACAATTTGTATATGATTCTATGTGAATACAGCTATAATGTGCATATTTAGATGCCAAATTTTGTATATAAAAACAACAATAAACTATAGTGTGCATATTTAAATGCAAAATTTTAAATATATAGACAATAATGAGCTTCATCATGCATATTAGATGCAAAATTTGAAATAGAAAAGTGCCCATGGGGCTAATTTGAAAATATTAAGAGCCCACATTTTGTATATCCTAATTTGTACCATTTGATTATAAATACATATTGAATTTTGTATCCTTAAATTCATATTGTCTTAATGCCATGTAAAGTGCAATTTTGTTTTTCTTAATTTCTTTACACATTAGATTTTGATAGTAAGGTCCAATGATCCACCATGTTACTTGGTACGAGAGCACCTAAGGGTCCAAGGAGACCTCTATACACACTAAAATGTGCACTTCTCTAAGTCTTTACTTCCAAGGGAATCCATGAATGGAAAACCTTGAAAAGCGACTTAGAGCTCCCTAGGCATGGAGTGCAAGGATATTAAGAGTGCTCTCAGCTAGAGCTATTAATCCTATGACCTTGCTAGTAAACCATGCAATGGGAGATTCAATGGAGACAAGGGCAAGAATGCCAATATCCTCAAGAATCAATATGAGAATGAAATGCAACTATGCTAGAAATGAGAATGCAAACTAAGCTATGATAAGAAGGATGCAAGTGTTACAATCCAAGCTAATTAATCTATGTGAGCTAATCTAGAGCATAGAAATGAAGCTAATCTAGGAAAGCATAAATATGAAGCTATGATGCAAGAAATGAAAGATGGTTGCAAGAATGTCTTCAAAAGGCTCCAAAGTCTCCAAGCAATCCTATAGCATAAGGTTAGTATTCAAAAGATGGATGCTAGAATGAGAAGAGAGCCCTCCTTTTATAAGAAATGAGAAAGAATGGACCATGGAGATTAAGAGGCAAAAGATTTAATCAAGGGTGGAGCTTGAAGAAGGAACAATCCATGTGCACAAGATTCCTCCAATGAGAAAATAAGAGTTGACTTTTGTGCCCCATATGAGACAAAAAGGCCTTTTTCCCTTTTAATAAAATAGGAATAATGCTTTATTTGTCAACTTAGGATAAGAGGAAAAGGTGGGGGCTTTTATTTAATAAAAAGGGAGGAAATTCCTTTTAATTAAATAAAGACTTAGGATAAAATGGTTAGCCCATAGAAAATAATCGAATAAATGATGCAACTAGGATTTGATCAAGAATAAGGAATTGATGTTTTAGCAAAAGGGGCTAATAGTCTAGATGACCATTTTTGGGTGATTACATTTGCCCCTCTTTGACTAATGTGTGATCGATCTGAGAACACATTATTTCAAAGAATAGATTAGCCAAGAAGGCAATAGAGATATGACTCCAAAGTATGAAGTGCAGAGAGATAGAAAATCCTACATGGTCAGCCTGGTAGTGATAGTAATGAACACTTAGGAAAGAGATGGATAGTATCAGGACTCGAGATGAGAACTAACATGTCAATTGCAAAGATAGATCGATCAGAGAAAATGGAATGGTCAAGCATATGCTCTAGAGAATAGCCAATAGGATATGATGTGTCTGCCCCCTTGGGATCGAAATTGAAATTAGGTAGAGGGAAGGCAGAAGCAAGAGCAACATGATCAAATCACTAGAAATCATAATCGAGAAATGAAGAATGATAGGATTGTACACACTAAATAGTGCACTTCTCTAAATCATTGCTTCCAAGAGAATCCATGGATTGGAAACCTTGAGAAATTGATTTAGAGCTCCCTAGGCATGGAGTGTAAGGGTGTTAAGAATGCTCTCAGCTAGAGCTATTAAGCCAATAACCTTGCTAGTAAACCATGCAATGGGAGATTCAAATGAAGACAAGGGAAATAATGCCAATATCCCCAAGAATCAAATGGAAATGCAAATGCAATGCAACTATGCTAGAAATGGAAATGCAAGCTAAGCTATAAAAATGAAAGATAGAAGTATTACAAATCCTTACTATTTAGACTATGTGAGATCTAAGCTAGAGCTTGAAAGGAAACTAATCTAAGATATTATAAACATGAAGATAAGCTAAGAATGAAAGAATGAAAGATAAATGTAGAAAGATCTCCAAAAGGATCCAAAGTCTTCAAAAGCTCTAAAGTCTCCAAGAAATCCTGCAGCATAAAGTTAGCATAAAAAGTTGGGGTTCTAGAATGAAGAAGAGAGCTCTCCTTTTATAAGAAATGAGAAGGAATGGACTATGGAGATTAAGAGGAAAAAGATTTAATCAATGGTGGAGCATCAAAGAGGAGCAATCCATGTGCACAAGTATCCTCCAATGAGAAAATAAAAGTTGACTTTTGTGCCCATATGAGATAAAAAGTGTTTTTCTTCTTTTTAAAAATAAGAATAATGCTTTATTTGTGCAACTTAGGATAAGAGGAAAAGTGGGGGCTTTTTATTTAATAAAAGAGGAGGAAAATCCTTTTAATTAAATAAATACTTAGGATAAGATGGTTAGCCCATAGAAAATAATTAAATAAATGATAGAACCAGGATTTGATCAAGAATAAGCAATTGATGATTTAGCAAAAGGGGCTAATAATCTAGGTGACCATTTTTAGGTGATTACAAGGATAACCATCAAGCAGTGAAGATATGCCCCAGTTTGACTAGGTTTAACTGAGAATGATATAGGATTAGGATGAATTCAAACCTCAGAGAGATGAAGCGAATGAAAATGAATGAAAAGACTAGAAGGGTGAGAGAGATGGGGATGAAGAAATGAAGGTGCCCCAACAAAGATCAAAGGATCATGCCTCAAATGGTTAGCCAACTGCGTAGAAGAAGGGAAAATTTTAAAACATGATTTTGACTATCAAGATGAACTTAGATTTCAATTTCAATCTCAAAAATGGATCCAGGACGTCGAAATTAGCTAGGGGTGCAATTTTTGTGAAATTCTGAGATGTTTTAAAAATTGGTCAAAAAGTCAAAATGCTATATAAGGGGTAAGAAAAGTCATTTTCAAATTCATTTGTCTTTTGTGATTTTGAGAATCTTAAGAGCTCAAAGAGAGAAAATGGCCCAACAAGTAGCAGTTTTGATTCACCGTCATCGATTCGAGCGCGGTCGGTTACACAACCGGCCTCCTCAGTATGGTGCCGCGGTAAGTTTTCAAAAAAACTTTTCTTTTTATAGTCATTAATGAGCATTTAATGTATTTTAAACATGTTTTAAAAAAATTTTAAATTTTCTTGGTGCGAAAGTTCGCACGATACTTAAAAAGTATCGCACACTTTGAGAAGCTCTGTCGTGCGATAGTTCACGGGACCAAAAAGTATTGCTCGACTGTCCAATCCAGTGTCGCACGAGACTGGATGAAACATCATGCAATACTTAGCGAAATATCGCATGGGAAAAGATTATCACACTACTATTGAAGAAAGTATCGTACGATATTTTCCAAAAAAATAGTGTCGCACTAGTTAATAAGAAATATCACATGTTTAAATTTTGAGCAATATGACATGAGTCTAGACAATTTTTGCGTTTAAGTTTCCTTGTACTGATTTCGATCATCCATCATGATATGTTCTGACATTTGGATTGGTTTATGGCTTGCAAAAGACTTTCCCAGCATTGCTGATTAGAGCGCTGCGAGTGACAGGGCTACGGTGCATGAGGGATTTGGATGATCCTGGGAAGGATGATTTGGCTAGCATGGGTTTTGGGTTCCTCCTTGATATGCCCCATGGTGGATGCCAAAAATGTACACACTAAAATGTGCACTTCTCTAAGTCTTTACTTCTAAGGGAATCCATGAATGGGAAACCTTGAAAAGAAACCTAGAGCTCCCTAGCCATGGAGTGCAATGATATTAAGAGTGCTCTCAGCTAGAGCTATTAAGCCTATGACCTTGCTAGTAAACCATGCAATGGGAGATTCAATGGAGACAAGGGCAAGAATGCCAATATCCTCAAGAATCAATATGAGAATGAAATGCAACTATGCTAGAAATAAGAATGCAAACTAAGCTATGAAAAGAAGGATGCAAGTGTTACAATCCAAGCTAATTAATCTATGTGAGCTAATCTAGAGCATAGAAATGAAGCTAATCTAGGAAAGCATAAATATGAAGCTATGAGGCAAGAAGTGAAAGATGGATGCAAGAATGTCTTCAAAAGGCTCCAAAGTCTCCAAGCAATCCTGCAACATAAGGTTAGTATTCAAAAGATGGATGCTAGAATGAGAAGAGAGCTCTCCTTTTATAAGAAATGAGAAAGAATGGACCATGGAGATTAAGAGGCAAAAGATTTAATCAAGGGTGGAGCTTGAAGAAGGAACAATCCATGTGCACAAGATTCCTCCAATGAGAAAATAAGAGTTGACTTTTGTGCCCCATATGAGACAAAAATACCTTTTTCCCTTTTTATAAAATAGGAATAATGCTTTATTTGTGCAACTTAGGATAAGAGGAACAGGTGGGGGCTTTTATTTAATAAAAGGGGAGGAAATTATTTTTAATTAAATAAAGACTTAGGATAAAATGGTTATCCCATAGAAAATAATCGAATAAATGATGGAGCTAAGATTTGATCAAGAATAAGGAATTGATGTTTTAGCAAAAGGGGCTAATAGTCTAGATGACCATTTTTGGGTGATTACAACCTCAAGTGATGAACATGTAGTGTTTTGGTAAATGGTGTGTGTTTAGTCTAAATAGGATTTAATAAGATCATTTTGATCATTTGATGATGTAATAAGATCTTTGAAGGTTAAATGATGTAATACTTGCAGTCATTGAGTCAAAATTGGTCAAATGTGTGTCAAAAGTAAAATGGTGATTCCCTAGGGTAAAGGGATAATGTCTAAGGATTTCATCATGGCACTGAATGGTCTATTCCATTAGCTCCCATTGGGTGGGTAAATGCTAGTGACAACCCCATTTCACCCATGGAGTCACTAGAACGTTTGCAACCATACTAGACCAAAGTGTCCCCAAGGTGCACTAAGCACAATTGGGTAGCGATCTTTTGAGGCTCGTATCTCAGATCTCATGAGAGGTATTCGAAAACCCTTAGATGCTATATGACCATGTTTTTGAGGCCTATAATAACCTCTCTCCATTCTGGGAGATTCAACTTTTTTTAAATTAGGCACGACAATCTCGCTTGAAGCCAAAACTTGCAGTGAGGCTTAGTTGAAAGTTGTATGACTAGGTATCTTCCAAACTGTTCATCTTGACATCAAAAGGTTTTTACCATTAGATCCTATTGGGTGGGTAGACACTAGTGACAAACCTTTTCTACCCATAGAGTCACTAGAATGTTCACGACCATACCGAACCAAAGTGTCCCCAAGGTGCACTAAGCACAATTGGGCAACAATCTTTTGAGGCTTGTATCTTGAACCTTGTGAGATGTATCAACAAATCATTAGATGCTAAAATACCATGTTTCTAAGGCCTACAATAACCTCTCCACATTCTTGGAGATTTGACTTTTTTTTTGAATTTGGCATGGCAATCTTACTTGATGCCAAAACTTGCAATAAGGCTTGGTTAAAAGTTTCACCACTGGGTATCTTCTAAACCGTTTGTATTAGCATCGAACTATCTATGCCATTAGCTCTTATTCAGTGGGAAAATTCTAATGACAACCTCATTTCACCCATGGAGTCACTAGAACATTCGTGACCATCCCAGACCAAAGTGTCCCCAATGTGCACTAAGTACAATTGGACAGTGATCTTTCAAGGCTCGTATCTCAAACCTCATGAGAGGTATCAGTGAAATATCAAATGCTACATGACCATGTTTTTGAGGTCTACAATAACCTCTCTCCATTCTGGGAGATTCAACTTTGTTTGAATTTGGTATGGAAATCTTGCTTGATGCTAAAAATTGTAGTGAGGCTCAGTTGAAAGCTGCACCACTAGGTATCTTCCAAGCCATTCATCCTAGCACCAAATGGTCTATGCCATTAGCTCCCATTGGCCAGATAAACACTAGTGACAACCCCATTTCATCCACAGAGTCACTAAAATGTTCACAACCATGCTGGACCAAAGTGTCCCCAAGGTGCACTAAGCACCATTGGGTATGTCGGTGAGTGTTCTGGTATGTCGAGAGGCAAAGTGGGACCATTCCTAGTGTAAACCTACCTAGCTAGACATGATGGAAGTAGTGGTTTGTGCTCACAATGAACAATTGTTACTTCTCCAAGTTTGTTATGCAAGGGACATCATCGATAGGGTAGGTCGGGTCCTATGTTTCCTAAATGTGTTAGGTCCTATGGACCATTTTGGTTTTTAATAAAGACTACATGTTCAAATCTAGTCAAAGGGTCAATAATAGACTACTAATTGATGTTTTGAGTTCTCAGGATGATCACATTTCAAGAAAATCTTCAAATCATGAAGGGTACCTACAAATACATGTAAGGCATGGATCATACAAAAAACACTCATAAGACATGATTATAGTCATGAATGTATGCAAGGCATGAATTCCAATACACATAAGGTAGTGATGATATGCTCAAGGCATGAATCATACATTTAGATGTCCATACACATTGTTTGTATACACTTATGAAGCATGCATGTAAATAATGCATAAACCATGATTTTTTTGTACCCAAATAGAATACTCATAATGTATGAAGGATACACATGAATACAATGTAGCACATAAAGTATGAATTCACTTAAATAATGAATTACACATGTGAACACACATAGCATGTAAAGTGTACACATGAATTTTCTAAAGTCACGAAGCATACATGTAGCACATATATTATGAAGCATACACATTGTATCATCTTAAAATGGAAGCACTTCCATGTTAAGAGTGTTTAGCCCTTCGAGTAAGTGGTTTGGGGTCATATTGGAGGCCTTGAATTGGTCTTTGCTTTGATCTAGCTTTCTCCCCGCTTTCCACTTCTTTTATGCTTCATTCTAGGTGAAATTAGGGGTAGGCTCTTAAGGATTCTCCTGAATTTCCCTCTTCCATGGCTCTATTTTCTAGGTAGGATTTAGAAATGGATCCTCCTAGCCTTCATTTCAATAATCATAAGATTTTTTGTCTATTCCTGACATTCTGTCCTATTCTGGCATCATTTCTAGGTTTCTGGGCATCCCTGGGACCTCCTAATTTAGTTTTGAGTCAACCTAAGAAAAAGGTCAATGTCTTAGGTCAACCTTGACTAGGTTAGGGTCAATATCAACTTTGACCCCTTTCTCCAAAATTTTAGAATCTTTAATTTTTGGGCCTCGGGCTTTTCGAAAATTTATTTTCCCACCTCCGGGTCGGCCATTTCGGGTTTCGGGATGGTAAATCCTTTAATTTCATTTAATCTAGGTATATTTTCTAAAGGTGAGGACCTAATTGGGATTTAATTCTCCAAGGTGGCCCATCTAGAGGAGTGTGCCCTAGATCACTATAAAAGGAGGCCTTCCTCTCTTATTTTCACATCCATCATTCACATCTCAAACACGCAAGCTCTCAAGGTGATCAAGCAAGCATTCATTCAAGAATTTCAAGTCTTCTTCTCCATCAAATTTCTCCATTGAAGATCAAGTATTCAAGCATTCAATCCATTGAAGGGATTTGGTTCAAGCATTCAAGATTTATCATTCAAATCCTGGATCTAGCCATCATGATGGTGTGATCTTCCTTCAAGATCTTTTGTTCATCTTCAAGCTCCATTTCATTCTCTTACCAAGGTGAATTCCAAGCATACAACCATGGAGGTTTGATTTACATTTATTATTGTGTTCAAGCTTTCATATCAATATACTTGTTTACATTTCAAAGACAATTGCATATCTATTGAATTGCATAGCTTCATTGTTAGATCCTTTTCTACTACTTGCTAGCATTCTCCATTTCAATTTCAATATTAAGGTTGATTCCAAACTGGGGTTTGACCAAGGCAAACCCCCCATACAACAAAAACCCCCATTTTCTTGTAGGTACAGGTGCGGAGTTTCAGATCTGAGAGCGAATTTGGATACCCTTTTCGGCAATCTTTCGGGATCTGCGAACAGAATTTGAATCGGACTTCAAATAAAGAATGTGGTATTTGACCTTTTATGAGGGTCAAACCCGAGCTGGGCCATCTTGAGGAAAGATTTTTGGGTTTTCTCTGTCTCGGCATTTCTAGTCCAAGACAGATTTTAGATTTTCTAAAAAGTACACACAGACATCAAAATTCAACATTTTCCAGATCTTCCCTAATTTTGAGGTTAGTAATTATATTTCAATTATTCTATATTCCAAGCATAAATTCCATTCATGGGGAAATATTGGATTTACTCTCTCTCTTCCTACTCTTTTCCATAAAATTGATTCGACTGTGCATTAACCTTTTGGTTGATCAAATCGGATCTCTTCCTTGGGGAATTTGGGTTTGAGAATAGATCTTAATATTTTCCCCTTCCCTTTCTATTTGAATAGTGGTGAATCCATTTTACCTCTATTCACACATGAATTCACTTAAGTAATGTACGTAGTCCATACACATGAATTTAGGTTATCAAGAATGTAATTGAATACACATGAATATACTTAAGGCATAAATCCTACACATGAGTACATGCACATAAGCATATTTACATACTAAAAATGAACACACAATAAACAAATTAGATTGAATATCAGGTTTCATCTATATCGAAATGAACAAGAATTATCTACATATTAAAAAATGGCATACATGCCAAATCAATAATAGAGTTACAAAAAAGTGGCATCGACTATGTCAAGGTCGATGTATATAATAAAAATGTGGAATATATACAAAAATTGGTCATTCAATAACCACAACTAGATCTGTATATCTCTATCAATATCTACGACTCTGTTGGATCATCAAAATTGAGCCTCTTCAAAGTAGTAGGTGGCTCACTAGGTGTCTGCACAAGAACAATTCAAATGCTAAATCAGATATCTTTTCTAAAAATAACTAAATACTGGATTATAATTTATTGGCAATTGAATTGTTGGTTATCTCATCTCTTTCATCTACAATTGGGTCATTCTCTAAAGCTTATGGTCCCCATCTTGTGTGAGTTGGACTCCTAACAAAATGTAAAGGCAAAGGATTCATGGGAAGTTGTGAAGAGGGTTGTAACAGGTAAAATAATATCAATACAAGTTAATAACATATATGTTAGGAAACACTAAAAAAATAAAAATGTATCTACTCATATCTAAACACATATGTTTAACATGTTGTAATCACCTGAAATTGGACAAGATAAACCAAGTGAATAACTAAGGCAAAAATCAAAGCTATTGAATCAAATCAAGCATTTATCAAATCAAAATTCAAATCCTTAAATCAATTTAATTAAAAATAAAAAATAAAAAATTCAACTTAAATCAAATAAAGCATGATAAATCAATCAATTGTGTAATTAATCTAATTAATTACATAGTTCATTTAATCAAATCAACCCATTCAAGGGGTACACATGGCTAAAGATTTTAATTAAATTCAATTAATTAAATCCTATTTTCCCTCAACCACCAAATGGGAGGAAAAATTCATCAACCAATAGAATTTAAGGATGAGCTCACATGGATCAAGCCTAAATCAAATCTCAATCACTCACTTGGAGAATGTATCTTGTCCACTCATTTTGTCCTTTGGTCCCAAGCTTTGATGACCCTTCACTTTGCTCTTTCCTATGCTTTTGTGAAGTTGACCGACACTAGTCTACCTACATTTAAAACCTTTCTTAGGGATTTATGTGGTAGCCTTATTCATCTTTTGGATTATGTGAGGAATTGGGTAGATGACACACCACCTCCTAATCTTCCTAATCCTCATCCTATCAATCCTAATCCTAATCCTATCAATCCTAATCTTAATCCTAATCTTCCTATTCCGATACCTACTTCTCCGTCTATTAATCCTCGCTCTTCCCGTACTTATGATGGGATTCAAGCTATAGTTTAGTACGTGGATGTGGAAGATTTATTTGATTTACCTTCTCCTGTTATTCAGGATGATATTAAAGGAAAGGGTATAGACACTTCTTCAAAGCCTATTATTCCACCTTATGCGACCTTTACTCATGAGCATGATAAACAATCACCTCCTGTAGAAGCTTTACATAATATGTATACTACTGGATATAATATGGTGACTAAACAAGGTTATAAAGGTTTAGGGCTAGGCGTTAATGAGCATGGTATTAGGTTTCCTGTTCATCTACCCCCTAAACCGAATATGTATGGTGTTGGGTGTTCAAAATCTCAAGTTAAGGTAGGTGATGCTAAACATCATCCTCCTCTCCTCATGCCTATCCTAGATAAGCCTAATACTCATCAAGAAATTGCTAAGAAGGTATATGTTGAGCTAATGAATTCTGAGAAAGAAATCTTTAGACCTATGCCGATAGATGCTCTATACAAATATAAATGTCCTTTTCATTATAGTAACAAACACTTACTGGCTGATTGTAAACATTTCAAAGCATATGTTAGAGAAAGAGCTGCTTTAGGAATTATATCTCACTCTCATGCAGTCTTACAATTTATTCATAATTTTGATATAGGGGATTCCCCTCCTTTAGATATAATATAAATGTTCTTCACCTCTTGTCTCATGATTGGGGGGCAAGAGGTGTATCTTCATCCAGTCTCCTAGGATCCATTAGCTCTTTTATTGGGGCTTAATTGGTATTCTTTCTCTTCTCTTTTTCTATGGCTTTGCATTATGCTTGTAATCATCCATAGAATCTATATTTTCTTTTCAAGATATCTTTTCTAAGACATTTGTTTTGCAAAGGTATCCCTTGTCTCTATCTCTAGGGGGCAAGGTACCTCTTTCTTTATCTTTGTCTAGGGAGTAGCTTTCCTTAGCTTAGTGGTATTTATTTATATTGCAATATTATTTCATCATATTGATAGATGTTTTGGCTATGGATCATATTCTTATATGAGAAGTTGTTGTCCTAAGTCGTCACTTCTTCTCTATATTGCAAATTATACTCTTTATAAACTTTTACCCTTGCTTTGGTGTTAGAGTTGTTTCCCTCATTTCAAAGATTCCTCTTCCTCTTCCTTGTAGGAGGCTTGAAAGTTGATATTTTATCTAAAGCACTCCTCTTTGGTGGGGATCTTGTTGATAAGATATCTTTCATTTGAGGATCTTTTTCCATAAGTGACATATCCTTTTCACAATTATCTCTACTCTTGGATGTATGGGTCAATATCCCTTGCTAAGAATATGGTGTACATTATTGTAAATAGGATATCTCCTTACATTGTGAAGTAGGTATCCTCTTCCATCTTTGTCCTCCACTTGGGGGGCAAGGATGCCATCTCCTTCTTTTCTATTTTTTTCAGGATTTCACCTCTTTTCTTGGGTAAGCAGTATTTATCTATTATGTGACATCCAATCATACATGAAAATTTTGGTTTACATTGAGGATCTTTGTCCTTGATTACAACCTATTTTTTTGTTTGACATTGGGTTTCCATGGTTGATATATCTCTCACCTTCGAAACTGAACAGTGTGTTATCCCTCATAGGGGTTACATTATTTTCACTTCTTACATGATATCTCTTTACATTCATCTCTTCCATGACCTCATAGGAGCTATGACCTTCTTGGCTTGGACTGAGTGTTGTTTGTGGATAGTGTCTTGATGCTGAAGAAAGGCTTTATCCTTGTTCTTTTCTTTCCTTAACATGTCAAAATAGTATGTTTTTGCCATATTAAGGAGGGGGGCATATATAGGGCCTCCCTTGTACTATAGTTTTTATTTTTAAATGCTAAATCTTGGAAGGTAATGCACATAAGTTGCTAAATCCTAAAAAGACACACATTCATATGCTAAATCTTTCGATGGTAATGCACATAAGTTGCTAAATCCTGAGGAGACATGCATTTTTCAAAATTTTCAATATGCTAAATCCTCTGAAGGTAACACACATAAGTTGCTAAATCCTGAAGGGACACGCATTTCCAGTTTCAAATATGCTAAATCTTGGAAGGTAACGCACATAAGTTGCTAAACCCTGAAAAGACATGCACCTATATGCTAAATCTTCCGAAGGTAACGTACATAAGTTGTTAAATCCTGAGGAGACACACATTTTATATTCATAGTGATACAAGAAGGTGGATCTATGGATATTCCAGAAGCCGTCAGAAGACACATTACAATTGCAAGCATAGTTTATGGGTGAACCTATTGGGCTCTCCCTCTAGGGTGATTCACAGTAAGATGGGCATCTTACTGGGTGAGGTAATCACTTTCTCCTTTCTCTCTTTTTTGCTTTCATGTTAGTAGGACAGGATCATGAAGCTATGTTGTCTATAGTGTTGCTCATCTTTCTTATGTAAACATTTGTGCTTTTATGATAGCTTTCCAAATATGATATTAGTATGAGGAATATTTCTTGGTGAGGTTTCTTATGCTAATTGATTTGGGTTGTTTAGTGCTAACCCTTGTTCTTTTGGTTTTATTGTTTCGCACCCTCGTGTGTGTATGTTGAGTTAGAATCTTTAGTCTGGGGGCTCATGCCCTTAGCTAACTATTATTTTATCTCTTTATGAATCCACTTGGATCTCCTCTTTCTTCTCCTTTACCAAGAGTTTGCATCAAATCCATACTCTTGCTAAAGTGGGGGCTTAATGTATCATCTTAAAATGGAAGCACTTCCATGTTAAGAGCATTTAGCCCTTTGAGTAAGTGGTTTGGGGTCATATTGGAGGCCTTGAATTGGTCTTTTCTTTGATCTGGCTTTCTCCCTGCTTTCCACTTCTTTTTTGCTTCATTCTAGGTGAAATTAGGGTTAGGCTCTTAAGGATTCTCTTGAATTTCCCTCTTCCATGGCTCTATTTTCTAGGTAGGACATAGGACTTTATGTCTATTCTTGATATTTTGTATTGTTCTGGCATCATTTCTAGGTTTCTGGGCATCCCTAGGACCTCCTAATTTAGTTTTGAGTCAACCTAAGAAAAAGGTCAATGTCTTAGGTCGACCCTAACTAGGTCAAGGTCAATCTCAACTTTGATCCCTTTCTCCAAATTTTAGAATCTTTAATTTCCAGGCTTCGAGCTTTCTGGAAATTTATTTTCCTGCCTTCAGGTCGGCCATTTTGAGTTTCAGGATGGTAAATCCTTTAATTGCATTTAATCTAGGTATATTTTCTAAAGTTGAGAACCTAATTGGGATTTAATTCTCCAAGGTGGCCCATCTAGAGGAGTGTGCCCTAGATCACTATAAAAGGAGGCCTTCCTCTCTTATTTTCACATCCATCATTCACATCTCAAGCACTCAAGCTCTCAAGGTGATCAAGCAAGCATTCATTCAAGCATTTCAAGTCTTCTTCTCTATCCAAGTTCTCCATTGAAGATCAAGGATTCAAGCATTCAAGCCATTGAAGGGATTTGGTTTAAGCATTCAAGATTTATTATTCAAATCCTAGATCTAGCCATCATGATGGTGTGATCTTCCTTCAAGATCCTTTGTTCATCTTCAAGCTCCATTTCATTCTCTTACCAAGGTGAATTCCAAGCATACAACCATGGAGGTTTGATTTACATTTATTGTTGTGTTCAAGCTTTCATATCAATATACTTGTTTACATTTCAAATACAATTGCATATCTATTGAATTGCATAGCTTCATTGTTAGATCCTTTCTACTACTTGCTAGCATTCTCCATTTCAATTTCAATATTAAGGTTGATTTCAAACTGGGGTTTGACCAAGGCAAACCCCCCATACAACAAAACCCCCATTTTCTTGTAGGTACAGGTGCGGAGTTTCAGATCTGAGAGAGAATTTGGATACCCTTTTCAGCAATCTTTCAAGATCTACAAATAGAATTCGAATCGAACTTCAAACAAAGAATGTGGTATTTGACCTTTTATGAGGGTCAAACCTGAGTTGAGCCATCTTGAGGAAAGATTTCTGGGTTTTCTCTGTCTCGACATTTCCAGTCTAGGATAGGTTTTAGATTTTCCAGAAAGTACACATAGACATCAGAATTCAACATTTTCCAAATCTTCCCTAATTTTGAGGTTAGTAGTTGTATTTCAATTATTCTATATTCCAAGCATAAATTCCATTCATAGGGAAATATTGGATTTACTCTCTCTCTCTTCCTACTCTTTTCCATAAAATTGATTCGATTGTGCATTAACCTTTTGGTTGATCAAATCGGATCTCTTCCTTGGGGAATTTGGGTTTGAGAATAGATCTTAATATTTTCCCCTTCCCTTTCTATTTGAATAGTGGTGAATCCATTTTACCTCTATTCACACATGAATTCACTTAAGTAATGTACGTAGTTCATACACATGAATTTAGGTTATCAAGAATGTAATTGAATACACATGAATATACTTAAGGCATAAATCCTACACATGAGTACATGCACATAAGCATATTTACATACTAAAAA
Source organism: Chamaecyparis obtusa (assembly GCA_027943335.1). Classification (NCBI taxonomy): domain Eukaryota; kingdom Viridiplantae; phylum Streptophyta; class Pinopsida; order Cupressales; family Cupressaceae; genus Chamaecyparis; species Chamaecyparis obtusa. The sequence goes on from BSBK01003280.1 coordinate 1,119,005, forward strand.
TGAACACACAATAAACAAATTGGATCGAATATCAAGTTTCATATATATCGAAATGAACAAGAATTAGCTACCTATTAAAAAATGGCATACATGACAAATCAATAATAGAGTTACAAAAAAGTGGCATCGACTATGTCAAGTTCGATGTATATAATAAAAATGTGGAATATATACAAAAATTGGTCATTCAATAACCACAACTAGATCTGTATATCTCTATCAATATCTATGACTCTGTTGGATCATCAAAATTGAGCTTCTTCAAAGTAGTAGGTGGCTCACTAGGTGTCTGCACAAGAAAAATTCAAATGCTAAATCGGATATCTTTTCTAAAAATAACTAAATACTGGATTATAATTTATTGGCAATTGAATTGTTGGTTATCTCATCTCTTTCATCTACAATTGGGTCATTCTCTAAAGCTTATGGTCCCCATCTTGTGTGAGTTGGACTCCTAACAAAATGTAAAGGCAAAGGATTCATGGGAAGTTGTGAAGAGGGTTGTAACAGGTAAAATAATATCAATACAAGTTAATAACATATATGTTAGGAAACACTAAAAAAATAAAAATGTATCTACTCATATCTAAACACATATGTTTAACATGTTGTAATCACCTGAAATTGGACAAGATAAACCAAGTGAATAACTAAGGCAAAAATCAAAGCAATTGAATCAAATCAAGGATTTATCAAATCAAACCTTAAATCAATTTAATTAAAAATAAAAAATAAAAAATTCAACTTAAATCAAATAAAGCATGATAAATTAATCAATTGTGTAATTAATCTAATTAATTACATAGTTCATTAAATCAAATCAACAAATTCAAGGGGTACACATGGCTAAAGATTTTAATTAAATTCAATTAATTAAATCCTATTTTCCCTCAACCACCAAATGGGAGGAAAAATTCATCAACCAATAGAATTTAAGGATGAAGCTCACATGGATCAAGCCTAAATCAAATCTCAATCACTCACTTGGAGAATGCATCTTGTCCACTCATTTTGTCCTTTGGTCCCAAGCTTTGAGGACAAAATATTTAAATGGCTTCCAAAGGTGGAACCATGGACTTAACCCTCACCTAATCATGATCAAATCAACCGCACCCCCTACCCTTGCCAAAATATATAAAAGAAAGGCATATTTCAATCAATAATCATCCACAAATCTGAGAATAGCATCAAACCTCTTGCAATTTATAGCTAGAAAGGCAAATTTAGAGCTAAATAGGTGTAATTTCATTTGGAATTCAACTTTTAGCATTATTTATCGTTCATTCTTGTTTTAGGACTATCACTAATGGAAGCTTACTGAGAGCTTTGCATTAGGATCCCTAAATAGAGATCCATAGAGTGCTTAATTGTTCTGTATTTGTTAAAATAGCTTATTCTTTGTGTTAATTTAGCTATTATTTTCATTTATTTGCAATACTAACCCTATGAAGGTACTTTTTCTAGTACACAAAATGGTGCCCACCATGGGGCCTGAGGCCTCATAAATTTTTAAATTCGGAGAAGTAAATTTTTTTCTTGCAAATCTTGTTTTACTCTCTGTTTTACAGATTTAACAGTGCATTTGAGACATTCTCCAGCGCGCACACCAGTTTCTCTAGTGCGTTTAAAGTCTGAAATAGCATGTTTACAGTAAAGTTCTGTGCCTTTACATAGAGTTTCAGTGCTTTCAATTTCTTCTAATTTCTGTATTATTTCTTTCAGCGCTTTTAACTTGACTCTCTAGCACGTTCAAATCATTCTCCAGCGCTTTTAAGACATTCTTTTAACGCCTTTGCTTAGTTTATTAGCACTTTCAAATTCTTTTCTAGTGCTTTTAATAATTTTCTGCAGCGCATTTGATTTGTTTAACATCGCTTTCAATTGTTTTAATAGCACTTTCAATAGATTATGTTGCGCGTTCAATTAAATTAAGAATTGACATAATCTAACTTGTGGAAAATGATTTATCTATGTCTGCAGGATGCCTGGTCATAAAAAAATAAAAAAACCAAAGACCAGATTTAATAGCGAAGGGAAAGCTTTGACTAAATGGATTAAGGAGAACATTGCACACATCAAGATGGTTTTGAAAGATTCTCATTAAGAAAATGAGGTATATGAACAATACTTGAAAGTTGTAGAAGCTTATAAATCAAAGTTCATATCATTAAATTGGATTTACTTGCCTTAATCTTTTTTTGTCCAAATTCGATAAATAAGGCTTAAATTCAAAGTTATTCTTATTTTCTTCATTTTGGTTGGTTGTGTTGACTAACTTGTTGGAGAAGAAGAAAATGGAAAGGAACACTTGCCACTAGGTGAGCATAAAAATGGAAAATTCATAAAAAATGCCCCTACCCTTAGCTAGCTTCGAAACAAGGTAAGCCTAAAACTTGGTCAATTTTTTCTTAAATTGTGGCCTTGTCAATTTCAAAATCTAGTAATTAAAGCAACCTATTATTGTTTGAGGGATTTGATACTAGGCCTATGCTCTTCACTTTCTAAGTGAATCAAAATGCCAAAAATATCAAGTTCCTTGATTCAAATAAAGGCTAAGTAAATCAAGCACTAAATTTGAACAACCCCTTGTTTGTGGAAAATAGTAGAAATACTCAATTCCCATTAGTTAGTGGGTTTGGTAATTGAACCTTGTTAAAAGTGTTTGGGAATTGAGAAATAGATAGGGATATGCTCTTCACCTTTTGGTAAATCAAACTCCCAAAATCTATCTCTTCATTCTACTTTATTGCTTTGAAAATGAACATGCTAGATCTATAGTGGGCTTGCCTCTTGAGATTTGCCTTAATAAGGCTAGTGAGAGGGAAAGCCCAAAGTGGGATACATTCACTTTTTCCATGAAAATCCAACCCACTATAAAATGAAATGCATGCATCCTTAATGGGGTGTGTGACAAAAGGATATTAAGCTTTTTGAACTTCCTCGAGTAGTCCTTCAGGATTGCACAAAACTCCGACATACCTGTTCATCCTCCAAAATTAGGAGGCTTCTCACCACCAGACCGGTGGTGGGAAGCCTCCTATTTTGGAGGATGAAAACTTAATGTCCATTTTGAATGGAATCTTGATTAAATACCTTGTTAAAATAGAAAAGACTACCTTGTAGAGCCATGTTTATGAACCAACTTGTGAACTAGGTAGATTGCTTGGAGTATCTTTTTGTGCAAAATCCTGTGATAACGTCCTTACAAATTCAAACACTTTTTGTGTAGAGGGTTAAAAAGAACAAGTGTATTTGTGATTGCTTTGTTTGAAAAATATATGCAACAAGTAAGAGATATCCATTTGAAAATTCATCTTATATTTTTAAATCTCTTCATAAAAACAAACAAATACCAAATTGGGGAAAGACGATTCAAAATCAAACCTTGTTGAATGTCAGTTTCTACACGCTCTCATAAACTCAAACTATCTTTACAAGATGGAACTTGCATTGCAAAAGAGGTCTCTAAATTTGAATATCAAAGCTCTTTCAACAATCACAACCAAGGCGATAGTCTCCCAAATCTATTTGAGAAGAGAATTGAATCAATGGATAGAAACTCCACATTTCATGATTACCATCATGGAGGAAACAATGACAATATCAATAACGCCACCCAAGGGCCTAAGGAAACACTTGTAGAAAGAGATAATAGAGCGGCTCAAGATAGTGAATTTCTTAAAGTCATGGATAAACTAATATATAGAGATAGGGAGAATTTTTTCCTAAACCTAGCCCAAGCAGGGGTAAAGCTTCCACATGATTATGATGTGGACCAACTTAAGAAAAACCAAGAAGATGAAAATCCCATGAGTGTTATGAATAAACAATTTAAATTGTTCCAATCATAGATTGACCTAATGAAAAAGGCCACTGAACCGAAGCCATTCTCTATCGAGGCCTTGTACCCATTCCCTTTTGACAAAAGCTTGGTTATGACACCTTTTTTGATCAATTTAGTCTTTCCTAAGTACGACAAATACATAGGTAAATCAGACCCACATAATCACCTTAGAGATTTTTTTTCTCTAAGCATTGAATTTATGCATGATACCACATACCTAATGAGACTTTTTCCAAGAAGTTTAGGAGGTCAAGCCATGGAATGGTTCTCCAAGCTTCCGCAAGGGATAAAGAAATTTGAGGAATTAGCCTCCAAATTTGTAACCCATTACTCTTATAACATCAAACACGAGATTACCATGCTCAACCTATGTGACACTAAACAAAGAGATGGTGAATCTTTCCTAGGGTTCCTTCAAAGGTGGAGGATAGTTTTTACAAGACATCCATGAAGTATCCTTGAAAAGGAGAGAATGGAAATATTTATGAACAACTTAAATGTGGAGATGAACTATAGGCTCCAACTTCAATGTCCCCCTACTTTTTAAAAACTTATTGAGAATGGGATCAAAATTGAAGATGCGTTGGTTAAGAGGGGAGAGATCAAATTGTTCAAAGATAATAAACCCTATAACAAAACTAGTAATAATCATTATGTATCTAATTATAACAATAATAAAGGAGCCAACAATCACAATGATAAACCTAAACTATGGTTGAAGAACAATAATAAAAATCTTGTGAATGATGGAGTTGTGGAAGCACACAACTTAAAGGCTACTCCCTTTAATTTATCAAGTGGAGCAAATTCGACATATAATGTGAATCAAAAAAACAAAGCTCCTTTCAATAATACCAATTCTAACAATAACAACAACAATCCCTTTAATCATTCCAATGTCAACAAGCCTAAATATTTATTTTCCACATATCAAAAGAGGAAATTCACCTTTTTAGGTGAACCATTGGAAAACACATTAAGGACTTTGGTGGCTAACAAAATCATTACCTTACTTGAATTAAGACCATACGAACCCTAAGTTAAGCCAAATTGGTGGAATGATTCTCACCATTGTGAATACCATCATAATAAGGGACATAAAACCAATGAATGTATGAAATTGAAACATCTTGTCCAAGACCTAATTGATGATGGGATGATAAAGGTGGAAGGGCCTCAAAACAATGAGGATCATACGGCCTTCAAAAACCCTTTCCTAAATCATGAAAAGGGTGACTCATCAAACACCAATCAAAATAACAAAAGAGGTAATGAGAAGGTCAATTTTGCCCATACCTATGATAATAATAGTAATGCTTTAAGTGGTGATGAAAATACCATAAATGTTATTATAGTAAAAGAGAAGCCAAGGGAAGCAACATCTAATGTTGTAACTAGGGGGCAAGCATAAAAAATTACTCTACCTAGAAATGCCCCAAGAATTGTTCTGCCAAATCAAACTTCTTTTTCATCTTCGAAACAATATAATTTGGTAGACCAGTTGCAAATAACCCCTACTCAGATCTCTATTCTAGAATTAATCAATCTCTCACCTACTCATAAGGATATTCTAGAGAAAACCTTGGTAGAAACTAATGTACCTCTAAATTTAGATGTGGATAAATTTTAAAACATGGTAGGACATCTCATGGCACCCCATTGTCTATCCTTTTCAAAACAAGATGATATGTCTCTAAACCACCCGCAAAATCTGCCCTTGCATATAGAGGTCCTAATCCACAAGCATAGAGTGAAAAGATTCATCATTGATAGAGGAGACCGATTGAACATTTGTACCCTAAACTTGGTAAAGGCCTTAGGATTTTTTGAGGAGGCTATAGATCCAAAGAAAAAAATAATCATAAAATCCTATGATGATGAAGAGAGAGCTTCCAAAGGGGTCCTAGTACTTCCTATCAGAGTTGGTCCAATGTAGAAAGAGACCATTTGCCAAGTCCTAGACCTAAATTTGACTTATAATATTCTATTATGGAGGCCATGGATCCATGAAATGCAGGTCGTACCCTCAACCTACCATCAATGTCTCAAATTCCCCTATCTAGGACAAGAAGTCATGGTAAGCGGGGACTCAAACCCCTTTCAATATTGTAATAACATGAAGCCTATTAATGACTCCTTAGTCCCACATAATGAAGAATGGTCAATTTCCCAAAGAATAGAGCAAGGAAAAAGTTCAAAAGATCTTCCATCTTTAATGGGAAAAGAAAAAGAAATTATTGTTGAAAATAACCAAAGTCCTACTAACCTAACTACATCGAAAAAGGGAAAAGAGAAGGTTAGTGAGCAGAGTGCTCTTGAGAAATAGAAATAAGACTAAGATAGATCCATTCAAATCTACACCAAAGAGGCTCATTACCAAAAAATGGATCATATGATGAGAAACTTTGAAAAGAAATGTCAAATTAAACAAAAAGGAGTAGGTGAATACTCCTTATCTATGATGGATCTACCCTTATCTCCAAAATCATATGGATGACCATCCAATCTACCTCATAAATAAAATGATCACTTTGTGAGGGAAAATACATCTTCATTCATGGAGGAAGAAGACAATGAAATCTTAAATTGGCTATATAAGGATGAGGAATCAAGTGCACATGAAAAGCACATCCAAAATATAAGCATTCCCACACATCAATATGGGAAAGGATTTCAAATCATGCATAAAATGGGATACAAAGGAAAAGGACCATTGGGAACAAGAAACGAAGGACTTATTGAACCCATTGAAATGACATGGAGAGATAGAAAAGAAAAGACCAGATTAGGATACCTAGAACAAGGGTACACTCAAAAGAAATATCCCTTGGTTTATGACCAAATTTTATAATTAGGTTCTCAAAGTGATGAGGATTCCAACAATTGGGAATGGGACTCCTTGTCAAGTGATTCATGTCAAAATAAGGAAGTTGATGTCATCCACGTCTACACTCTTAGCAAGAAAAAAGAACCAATTTCAGAACCAAATCAGAATCAAGCCTCAAGTTCAAGTCAAGGAGTCATAGATAATATACCAATTCAAGAAATTGAAATAAATAAATGGGTAGGAGAACCCTATGTACCATCATGGAGACCTAATATGGAAGAATCTAACATTAGATTTAATCCATGAGATTTTTACCCAATAGAAACCTTAGAGGATTCTAGTGAGGAGGATTTTGACCCTAGTTCTCTAGAACATCTTGAAGAAGCACATATTATAGATTTAAGCAATACAATGTTTGAACCTTCAAACAAATTCATGTCCATAAACCCCATTGGACTAAATCCTTTGACCCTTATCTATCCAGAATTAATTGAATGGGATTCCCTTGAACCTACCATCCTCCCTACATTTTTGAATGATAACTTGGTGTCCCAATACCTAAATGCAGTTGAACCTTCTTCTACCATGGAATGTCAGGAAGAAGTGACAAAGGAAAGCATCCAAACTCTCAATTCAATAAAAAAAATGAAAAAAATAAAAAATAAATTAAAAATGGAAAGAATCTAATGTTGAAAACCACGTTGTGGCAACATTAGATCAAAAAGAGAAAGAAATAAAGAATGATTCCAAAGGTGAAAACTCAATAGAGGCACCTAAGGAAGGGAGTTTGGATACTTTACCCAAGCATTATGAAGAAAGATCACCTATCCTAATTGAACTGACAGAGAAAGTGTATATTGAGTCAGAATCAGAACCAAGGATCATACATTAGCAACATGTCTATCTAGTGAAGAAAAAAAGGACTTCATCAAATTTTTCAAAGAAAAATAAATTAATTTTGCATGGTCATATGATTATATGCCAGGATTAGATCCAAATTTAATCATGCATCATTTGAACATAAGAGAAGGAGTAAGACCAGTGAAGCAGAAACTAAGAAAGATGCATCCACACATAGGTTTACTTGTAAAAATGGAGTTAGAAAAATTGTTGAAAGTTGGGTTTATAAGAGCCATCGATTATGCCCAATGGATTTAAAACATTATGCCAGTTTCAAAAGTAGACAAATCTATCATAATTTGCATGGACTTTAGGGATCTTAATCTTGCATGTCCTAAAGATGACTTTCCATTACCAATCATAGACGCCATCGTATATTTGACTGTAGGGCATTCAATGTTCTCACTTATGGATGGGTTTAGTGGTTATAATCAAATAAAGATAGCACCCGAAGATCAAGACAAAACAACATTTACATGAGCATGGGGGACATTCTATTGGAATGTTATGCCTTTTGGTCTAAAGAATGCCGGAGTGACTTATCAAAGGGCCATGATAACAATATTCCATGACATGATGCACAAGTTCATAGAGGACTATGTAGATAATATACTTGCTAAATCCCACTCAAGGGAAGAACACTTACCCATCTTAGGGAAAATATTTGTAAGATTGGAGCAATTCAAAGTAAGGTTAAATCCAAAGAAGTGTGCATTTGGTGTTCAATCAGGAAAACTACTAGGGTACATTGTGTCAGCGAAAGGAATAGAGGTAGACCCCACCAAATTCAAAGCCATCATGGAAATGGAGGCACCTAGAAATATAAGTCAGATGAGATCTCTTCAAGGAAGGACCCAATCCATTCGAAGGTTCATCTCTCAATTAGCAGAAAAATGCCATAATTTCACTCAACTCCTTCATAAGGACACAATTTTCAAATGGGATGAGAAATGTAAAGAAGGCTTCAATTTGTTGAAGAAATATTTAATGAATCCTCCAACTTTGATGCCACCTATAAGAGGAAATCCTTTGATTCTATACATTTCAATGACTGAACATTCATTAGGGGCACTCCTAGCTCAAGAAGATGAATCAAGAAAAGAAAAGGCCATGTACTACATAAGCAGGACTTTGGTGAAATATGAGTTGAACTATACCATTATTGAAAGAGCATGTTTGGCCATGGTTTTTGCTTCCCAAAAATTACGCCACTATATGTTATCCCACAAGATTTGACTCATTGCAAAGATTGATCCCTTGAAATATCTTTTTAGCAAAACAACCTTGAATGGGAGACTAGCCAAATGGGTCATGGTGCTAAGTGAATTCGACATAGAATATGTGGATCAAAAATATATAAAGGGCCAAGTCATAGTTGATCAATTAGAAGAGTCACCATTACAAGAGGAACATCCCATTCAAGTGGAATTTCTAGATTCTAAAATTGTGAATGTTGAAGTGAAAACATAGCAATTATATTTTGATGGTTCTTATACACAACATGGATCAGGAGCAGGTATACTTTTGATTACTCCTCAAGGATCTACAATTCTAAAATCATACAAATTTCTATTCCCATGCACAAATAATATAGCTAAGCATGAAGCATTGCTCATTGGCATAAAATTGGCATTAGAATGGAAAGTGACTAAGCTACAAATCTATGGAGATTCACAACTAGTTATCAATCAAATCAATGATGAATATCAAACTAAAGATGACAAGTTGATACCTTACAAGAATATGATTGAGAATTCCAAGAGATAAGAATAAAGCAGCAGATGCAATGGAAACTTTGGCATCACTTCTCCAAATACCAGATCAAAGCGGCAGATATGAATTCTTGGTAGAAGAAGTTGAGCAACCCACATTTGACCCTACCCATCCTCATACCATTTTTTTGCTAACAAGACATGAATCACCTTGGTATGGAGACATTTAAACCTACTGAAAAGACCAAATCCTACCTATGGACCAAACCAGGAATCAAAAGAAAAGCTTTATTTGACAAGTCTCTCATTATACCTTAATTTATGACATGTTGTATCGTAAGAGTCTAGATGGAATGCTTCTAAGATGTCTAGGGAAAGAGGAATGAAACATAGCCTTATAAGAAATTCATGAGGGGATTTGTGGGTCACATTCGAATGGTTTAACCCTAGCTAAGATACTTCTTAGGATAGGATATTTTTGGCCTTCAATGGAAAAAGATGCTTGTCACTTTGCAAAAACTTGTCGTAAATGCCAATATCATGGGAACTTGATCCATGTACCAGCACAAGAGCTTCATCCTATGACAACATCTTGGTCATTTTATCAATGAGGTTTTGACTCAATAGGGATGATTTATCCACCATCTTCAAATGGTTATAAATTCATCATCACCGCAACATAGTACTTTACCAAATGGGTGGAAGTTGTACCCTTGTCAACTAACATAGGAAATAAAATATCCTTGTTTATTCTAAATCACATAATTTGTAGATATGGTGTCCCTCATGCCATCATAACTGACAATGAAAAATATTTCAAAAATAAGGATTTAAAGGAGTTATGCACAAAAGTCCACATGATACATCACTCATCTTCAATATATTACCCCCAAGGTAATGGACAAGAAGAAACAACAAATAAGAACATCTTAAAGATATTGAAGAGAACCATGGATAATTTAGGTAGAGATTTGAATATACAAATAAACCCAACCTTGTGGGCTTATAGGACAAGTATCTGAACACCAACGAGAGCTACACCATTTTCCTTAGTCTTTGGAGCAGAAGCAGTTTTACCTTTGGAGGTAGAAATCCCATCTTTAAGAGTATCCCTACATGGTTTGATAAGTGAGGAAGATTATAGGGTTGCTAGATTACATGAACTAGAAATTCTAGATGAAAAATAACAACACACCTTTGATCATTTGAAAGTATATTAGAACAAAATGTCAAGGACCTATAACAAGCATATCAAGTCAAGGACATTCCAAATAGGTGACTTAGTTTTGCGAGAAAATCCCAAAAATCAAGCAGAAAGAGAAAAGAGAGGAAAATGGGAAGCAAACTGATTAGGACCTTTTGTGATCACTTCATCTTTTGTGACATGCACCTATAAATTAGCTGATTGTGATGGAGAAGAATTACAAGAACCTATCAATAGCATTCATCTAAAAAGGTTCTACACATGAAGCAGATGAAAGAGTGTAGAGAAAAAGTGTATCAGAAAATTAGATGGAGAGCATCCTATTTATTGTATATAGTGAAAAGAGATCTTGAAAATACCAAAAACATTGAAAAATAGAAAAGAGAAAACAAATTAGAAATGCAGAAAAGATCAAAAACAGTGGAAAATTGAGCATGAAGAAAGCCAAAAACATTAAAAAATGATCCTTAAAAGGATGTTGTCTTGGTGAAAACCTAGAAAATAGGCACCTTGATGATATGAGAAAATCAAAAAATTGAAAAAAGAGAAAATACAAAAAAAGAGAAAAAAGAGAAAAAGTACCTTGGTGAAAACCTAGCAAATAGGTGCCTTGGTAACAAAAAAATGAAAAAGCTTTAAAAATAGAAAAAGAAAGAAAAATCCATTCAATCAATGAAAACCTGGTAAACATGCACCATTGAAAGTCCAAGTTAGTCGCATACCTAGTAGTCATCCTTGTAAATATTGCATTTGCCAACATTTGTATATATTGCATAATAAAACCCCAAAGTTGCATTTGTAAGTACCTAAGGATTTTGGTCACCTAATCTGCAAATTGTCCTAAGTCCCACAAATGTAATCATATCAAACTAGGGGAAATCTACTCTAAAGGAGGGAGGATTCATCAAAAGAAAACTTCAATCAGACATCGAATCAATTCATCAAAACACAAGTGAAACACTCAATCAAATCCTAATCTGAAATCCAACGTCAACCAAACGCAAAAACTTTATCCAAAATCTCACAAAACCTTATCTTTATCAGGATTAAAAATATGAAATGGATGGAACTATACTTGAAAGATAGATATGAAAAACAGTGCAAAATTTTTCTAAAGTGTTGACTGGATTGATGAAATCATGTCTTTCTAGCGAATTGATGAAAGTTTTTAAACTAGACAAGCTATGATGAAAGCATGATATTTTGTTGATTTCTGAATGACTATCTTAAGATCAAAGTTTTAAAGAATGTATTTTTTTTTGTCTAAGGACGTGATCATCAAAGAATCATTAAGGACTTGTATATGTGATGAAACTAAGATCTTTGTTTGTTTACGCAAAAGGATACCTTGGATATTTTGATGTTAAATATCATAATACCAAAATCCACTTGCAACATAGAATCTGACAAAATTGGTATTCGTACTCTCATGATTGACTTAAATCACTGATAGTCATACCAAAGGATGGGAAAGAAACATAAGAGGTGAAAAAGGTATTCATATCATCATAGTTTAACTAGTGATGATTGTACTAAATTTTGATATCACAAACTGCTCAATGATGAATATAAGCTTCAAATTTTTTAATAGTGACAGTTAGTTGCATACATCTTAGAATAAATGCATTTAAATTATTTGCCTTTCTTATCATGAAATGCAAATTTGCAAAAGAGGAAAATAGAAAGGGGGTGGAGTCAAATCAAAAAATCAAAGGGACATCAAAAACTCTATGTGATCGAGTGTGTTGGAAATAAAAAATAAAAAATAAAAAACAAGGGTGCATTACATTAGTTCAATTGCATTTATTAGATTCTGATAATCTTGCATTCATTTAGGAATTCTCCCTAGAGTTCAATTAAGTTCATTACATGCAGCTCGCATCAATTTCACTAAAGTTAATTGCATTAGGTTGCATTTATTTAAAATCCATTTCATTAAGTGACATTGCATTAGGTTGCATTCATTTTAAAAATCCATTTCATTAAGTTACTTGCATTAGGTTGCATTCATTTAAAATCTATTTCATTAAGTGACATTGCATTAGGTTGCATTCATTTTAAAGATGCATCTCATTTAGTGTGCATTTTTTAAAAGAAATAATTCATATTTAAACCATTAAGCTCATTTCTTATTACAATTCTTTAGATAACATTCATTGCATCCATTAAGTCATTTCATTCAAATAGACATAAATTCATCATTAGGTGCATATCATTTCATTCATTCAAAAAACATTGCACATTGCATTATTCATCTAAATCCATTCATTAAAAGTGCATGTCATTTACATCCATCCTACATTATATATCATTACATTCATCAACATCATTCATTTATAAAACATATAACATTTAGAATCATTAATCATTAAATATCCATATGCATTCATTACATCAGATAGGTCCATCACATTTTTACATCACATTTTGCATATCATAAATCCATTATGTATATCCATATTATCAAAATAAATACATCCATATATTTGTAAACACCATTACATCGCATTAACCATCAAATCATTACATCATCATACAACACATTTAGGTATCATTTGCATCCATAAAGCATCATAACATTAATCATTACAAGAATCATTAAATTCATATCACACTCATTCACCTTTTTGTATGGCATACATAAGGAAACCATTTAAGCATCAATAGAACATGTGCATCCATATCATCAACTACATTCTGAAAAGCATAAAACAAAGCATATAGGAGATAGAACCATATAGATCTGCATATCATAGAAAAACACCTGAAAATTGAGGTCCAACACATAATGACATCACATAAAGTAAATATGTCAAACTAAGTATCAAAGTCCATGGTATCATCATCATGAAACATCAAGAAACCAAAGTCCATCAAAGTATCAACAAGTATCAATGCATAACATAAAGAGCATCAACTGATCAATAGAATAGAACATAGTCCAATGTCTCAATATCAAAAATGGGATCATCATGTACATCAATGAATAAAGAATATATATATCAAATTAGCATAAATCAACTCCCAGAACCACTAACACCATCAACACCATCAAGACCATGGTCACTATCAGGAGGTCTGCTAAAGCTAGCCTATAAACCATGTTGACTCATAGCAGCCATGAAGGTTTGCATCATCGAACTCAGCTGAGTAACCTACTGTCTTATCTATAGCATCTTAGACTGTAATGATATAACATTTGAGGCTAAGGTTGGTGTAGGAGTCTGAGCTGGAATCTATGTCGGGAGCGTCGGGGGAGGAGCAGTAGAAGAAGATGGAATGGAAGATGATGAAATGGATAAAGATGGAATGAAAGAAGAATAAGATGGATGAGATGAAGAAGATGGAATACAAGAAGAAGCAAGAGCCTGTACTAGAAGAGCCTATGGAATAACTTGTGGCATAACCTGTGCTGGTATAGCCTGTGCCTGACCTAGAAAAACCTATGTTGCTTGAGCATCCACTCATCTCTGATATTGGACCCTATGACAACCCCATCTGGCTATAGGATCCACAACAACTTGATGCAAAACCCTATCCACACCAACACCTTGATCTTTATCAGGACCACCCCTCATCTATACACCACCACCCCTAGGAGGAAAGGGTGCAACAACAATAACTGGGATCATGACTCTACCTACTCTAGCCACCCGATGACCCGGTCGTCCCTTACGAGATCATCTCCTACCACCCCCATCTCCATCCCCATCCCCACTATCATCATCTAACTCCTCCTCAATCCCTATTATTTGCTCTGCTGGATCTATGAACCTCAGAAAAGGGTTTCGAGTGAACCAATCTGCATACTCATTTTTCATCCCAGCATTTATCACATGGTCTCTCATGTCCCGCAGAAGGTGACCTAGTTTCTCTACCTCCTACTGAGCCATCCTATAATCAATCTGGGTCCCTCACTGTGATCTCTCCACCTGTACTCAGGCATACATAGCTAAACCCTAAGGCATGCCCTATATCTGACCATACTATCGTAACACTCGAAGGAAGCATAATCTCTCAATGATGAGTGGAGTGTGCCCTATCATCCATTGAGTACAACACATAAATAGAAGCTCAGAAGTGTCCTCTGGCCAAGCCTTGCATCTGATGTATGGCCACTATATGACATGATCTATATCATCAATCATACGCCGCTAATAATCCAACTTATCCAAATGGGCCTGCACCACCATGCCCTCATACATCCAGGAAAAAGGCCACCCAAGATCATGGTGATGAACAACAATTGGCCTAGTAACTGGGATGTGCTCACATGTCCATAATTGCAGTAAAATTACTCTGACAGATAGAGTCGTTGAATGGTGATAAACAATTATATGCAGCTCATGATATAGCTGCACCAAAACACAAGTACCCCAATCAAACTATCAGGGTTGAGAAATCTGGTCCTCAAGAATGTATCCCCAACCAATAGCAAACCCATGCCCTTGGAAATCAGGGAGAAGAAAGTTGCCAATCAGAGCACCCAAGACTGTAGGAAGAACCAGGAACGAAGGGAAATGTGCCCATTGGATATGGTCATCCCTAATAGTTGGGTCCTAAAACACCCACTGACAAGTTGTACCATTGTATACCTGATCATAGTATACTAACTCTACATGTGTGGGGATATAGAGGATGCCATACACATCCTTGGGAGTGATGGTCATCTCTCCCATAGATAGATGGAATGTATTATGGTCAGAGTGCCACCTCTCTTCCATAGCTATAATCAGTCCTCGATTCACTCAAAATCGAGGTAGGGAAAGTAAGAATGAAAGACTGCATCTACCAATAAGCAGGTGATTTGGACCATTGAGGTCATCAATCATCTAAAATAGTAAGGGATACATACCTCTAATGGCTAGCGACTTAAGTGCAACCTACAAAAAGCAAGTTTAAATCACATCAATATTTGAAAACAATATCTTTTGAATCATCGTAAGTCAATCAAACACTTAAAAAAATATATATCACACCACAATCAATTTTCCTGATTCTATTTAGAGAGGATAGAAAATTTATCATCATCCATCATCTAAATCGAGATTGACAATCAAAAGTTCAAACTACAATGACTCAAACTGACATCCAATAACTTGCTACCAAATCAAGTTTGTTACCTAAGCCAATCAACTGATTGACGACACTGGACGGTTCAGAAAACTAACTTAGTCATTTGCATCTCTACCAAACAGGGTGAAAGCAATATTTTAATGATTAAAAGTGCTAAAAATCAAAAGCACAACTAAAAATATTGAAAGCGCAAGTAAAATTTGTGAAAGTGTTGTTCTATGGTATAAGCGCTAAAAGACATTGTACACGCTAAAATAAATACATGTATGCGCTAATTAAAAAATCAAAAGTGCATTACAATTTGTATGTGCTAGAGAAATTTCTAAAGCTGAAAGAAGCCCTAAATTCAACGTATGTATGTGCTAATAAAAATTGTGAAAGCACTAAGAGGGAGGTGTACGTGCTATTAAAATGTTTAAAAGCGCTATTGAATTTGAAAAAAAAATTAAAAGGGGTTTTTTCTTAGAAAAATTCAATTTTTTTCAAATTAAATACATTAAATTCACAAAGCAAGTTGATCAGGTACATACTGGAGGTCAATAGCCAGATGGCCGATGATACCGATGCCCTTGCTTGAACCAGTGCTCACGAATCGAGATAACCATGCTGAAAAGCTCAGAAGACTTAGAGAGGAAAATTCAAAAGGCAAAGTGAAAATAAATAGTAAAATTTACTTTTTTACCCCTATATATAGGCCATTTTGACCTAAAAAGGGCATCTTTGACCAGAAAGTGACCAGGGACCCAAATTTTTCACCAATTCTACCAAATTAGGGGCATTTGTCATCACACGAACACAAATTCATTATCAAAAATAAAATTGAAATTCATTATAAATTAACCTAATTAACCAAAACTAACCTAAACTGTCATTATTTTTAAACTATCAAATTTCATTTCATTTTCGAGGGGGCATACACTCAGATAATCAAGAATGACATTAGTATCATCAAATCAAGGGCACGACCATCAAATTAAAGCGTAATCTTTTATCAGAAATTTTTTCACTTATCAATAGAAAGGGGCATTAAACATCAAATCAAATCAAACCAGGTACCATATCAGATAATTCATCATCAAATCGACCATCAAGACATCAAATCCAATCAAACTTCATTAGAATCTGCATCTTATACCGAACATCAAAATCGACGATCAACAAATCAGGACTTTACATCAACGAAATCAGGACTTTACATCAACAAATCAAGACATTCTTTGAATCAACACGCTTTGTCTGTCGACTCAAAGAGGGGCATTTATAATCACTTGAAATTGGACAAGATAAACTAAGTGAATAACTAAGGCAAAAATCAGAGCAATTGAATCAAATCAAGCATTTATCAAATCAAAATTCAAATCAACCCTTAAATCAATTTAATTAAAAATAAAAAATAAAAAATTCAACTTAAATCAAATAAAGCATGATAAATCAATCAATTGTGTAATTAATCTAATTAATTACATAGTTCATTAAATCAAATCAACCCATTCAAGGGGTACACATGGCTAAAGATTTTAATTAAATTCAATTAATTAAATCCTATTTTCCCTCAACCACCAAATGGGAGGAAAAATTCATCAACCAATAAGATTTAAGAATGAAGCTCACATGGATCAAGCCTAAATCAAATCTCAATCACTCACTTGGAGAATGCATCTTGTCCAGTCATTTTGTCCTCTGGTCCCAAGCTTTGAGGATAAAATATTTAAATGGTCTCCAAAGGTGTAACCATGGACTTAACCCTCACCTAATCATGATCAAATCAACCACACCCCCTACCCTTGCCAAAATATATAAAATCAAGGCAGAATTCAATCAATAATCATCCACAAATTTGAGAATAGCATCAAACCTCTTGCAATTTATAGCTAAAAAGGAAAATTTAGAGCTAAATAGTTGTAATTTCATTTGGAATTGAA
The DNA here is from genome assembly GCA_027943335.1 of Chamaecyparis obtusa. NCBI lineage: Eukaryota > Viridiplantae > Streptophyta > Pinopsida > Cupressales > Cupressaceae > Chamaecyparis > Chamaecyparis obtusa. Next base: position 1,136,490 of record BSBK01003280.1, read on the forward strand.
CTTTTAGCATTGTTTATCATTCATTCTCATTTTAGGACTGCCACTAATGGAAGCTTACTGAGAGCTTTGCATTAACATCCCCAAATAGAGATCCATAGAGTGCTTAATTGTTCTTTATTAGTTAAAATAGCTTATTCTTTGTGGTAACTTAGCTATTATTTTCATTTATTTGCAATACTAACCCTATGAAGGTACTTTTTATAGTACACACATGTATATAGAAAAAAAGCATACCGAAACCTCAGATGGTTCTCCTATACTCTTAGGAGGCATCACCACTGATGAGGTAGCTATGACCAATTCCTGTATGAACAATCATAACATATGTCATAGTCATAGAGGAAGGATTTCTAAGATATTTAGGACAATCAAGAATGTAATTGAAAGTAAATATAAAATTGTTACCTCTTCTCTCTCCTAAACATCAGTGACATCAAGTGCATTCATGAATTCTATAAAACCCATTTATTTCTATATATAGAATAAATAAGTCAGGTGCATTCATCAATATAGACTACAAGTAGATGTTTAATCATGAATAATACATTTCAACAAATAAACTTAAATTCTATTGAATTACCTTTTGTCGTTTGGGTGTCCTCGGCGATTTATTTCTCTTTCCCGATGTCCTCAAGTCAGGTGGGGTACCCTAGCAAAAAAAATATTAACATAAGAGAAATGAATATGATACCGCATGGGTTCAATTAAAATTGTAAACAAGAGATGTGCAAAATATTATACCACAAAGCTTTCAAACCCAAAGTCAATGACAAAAAGTTTGATATCATCAACTTCAGAAATCTGAGCAGTCGACAAGCCCTACAAAACATCAAATAAATATGCATATATTAACAAAATATATTTTGAAACATACATATTATACTATTTTTATAAATATTTTAAAAACATTACCTTCTGTGTCGAAGCTACACGTGTACGTCTACTCCAACGAACACTCTATGGTGTGCTTGTATCACCTGCTGCACCCTGTAATGCATATTATTCATGTATCAATTTAAATTATTCTCTAAATAAAAAATTATTAACTTTTATAAGATTTAGATGATTAATTAATAACATGTCAAAACACAAATAAACAACCTTGTCTCTTCTCTCTAGAAAATACCATCATCATCAAGTTGTCTATGAGGGTTGCATCCTCAATAGTGAATTTATGGCATCTACCCCCACAATGTGTACATGAATGAGATGTTGAACCATCCTCATTCACATCAGTATCTACCCCAATATATATACCCTAGAAATTGGGGCACATATGCTCAATGGGTTGGGCTAATCCAAATGGTGCATCTGATGACGATGGAGGTGGCGCATGTGCTAATCCACCCTCTCCTTTGACAAACTGTGTGCCATGCTCAATAATGACATCATTCAATGATGTGGCTGCATGAAGGTTCTATAAAATTTATAGAGTCCTTCAAAACTATTGGTATCGCAACATGAAGCATGGGTTTTTTTATCTAGAGGCCTCCTACGTTGTGGTTGTACCACCCTACGGGCCCCAAGTCTATCCTGAGGAGAGTATCTCCCTCTACCGTAGAACTGTCAGATGTCAAAGTAATTCAACTTCTCACTGAGGATAAACTCACAATATAGCTTTCTCAAAAAATATAGAGGCACCTCCCAATTATTACAGGGTGCTTGGTCAAAGACCATATACCACCTATCCCAAAAAGATGATTTCATCCTATTGTGAACACACCAATGTATAGGAAACCAAGTTGTATTTTGTTCTAGGGTGTTACTAGTACTAGGATCGGTGAAAAGAGCACATATGTCACTTTTAAGTATGACCTTTTTCACTTCATCATATGACAACCCATCTGCATAAAATGCTCGACATCTATCCCTTCGTGAACCCCATTTGGTAACCTCCCTAGAAACCTCATTTGCACCATTGGTCATTCTTTCTAACATCAAGGCGAGGATTAAGTGGTGGTCAAGATTAGAGGACCTCAACCTATTGACTAATATAGAAATTTGGGCACTATTATATGTAAGGTGTTTGATGAGATCATATTGTGTGGCATCTACACAATTTAATGGAGGACGTGGAGGGTTTATGGGTGGCAGTGGTTGTTGAGGAGAATTATTTTGAGGTTGTGGAGGAGGATTTTATGGTTGTGGTTGTTGCTCATGTTCAATGTTTTTGGGGTTTTATTTTTTTACTTGTGTATGATGTCTTTGTTTTCTTTTTCATTTTGGGGAATTCTTTGTAGAATCTAACATCAAATTTTTTTAAAAAAAAACATAAATCAATTAAAAAACCCTACTTCAATTAAAATACAAATAAAAACAATCAAAACACTAAAATCTTACCTTTCGAACGCGGTGTCATTGTTGCAAATTGATGAAAAATGCAAATGGAAGCAAAACAAGCTTGGTTTTTGATGAAAATTTGCTTCCCCAATAGGTTGTTCCTTCATTTTTTGGCATTGGGAAGGGTCCAACGCTGCAGGTTTTGGTGAATATAATGTTCCTCAAAACATGTACAGGTTTTGAGGATCAATTTTCTTTTTTAATTAGTTTTTGGTTAGGCTTGGTAAAACCAAGCCTAGCTCATGATTTTGAATTTTATGGAACCCGCACGGGTTATCCAAAATTTCATTTTTTTTGGATGTGGACACTAAACTGTCCACCATCTTGGTGCACTTACCCAACTTGAGCCTAGTGGGGCATCTTCCTTCCAATTTGTGCATTAATTCAAGGTGGACAATCCCTTACATCTTGCCTCCCGCCCTTTCTTTATGTATAGAAGTACAATAAAATTCCTAAAAATAAAAATGATAAGAGAAATCACTCCATGACACTTATAAGAGCATATCCAATCTTGTAAGATAGACAACCAAAAGATCAAATCTTCAAAGTGAAATATTGTCATTCTATCAACACCAAATATGAATCTATAACACAATAAAACCACAAGGATTGTCCAATGTGCAAGCTCTTGTCTTGAGTGAATGAAATTCATAGTGATAAATGATAGTCAATCAAGGGACTTAAATTATACATAAAAGGGAAAAGGTTCATTCCAATCAAAATATAATTCATAAGAATGTAGAAAATTCTTAGCAACTTAGTGTTATTGTAGTAATGATAAGGCAGTGTACACATCAATGGTAGAGTGCATGGACTTGTGGAAGATGAAAAGAGGGCTAAACAAATCATATCATACTAAACATGAATAGCAAGGATAAGGAAAACTCTAGAGTTATAGATCTTGAGATGCAAGAATGACAAGAAGAATTAGGAAACATAGTCCATGAAAGAAAGAATGGCACTAAGTAAAAATGATTTATGATGACTTCTAGGTTGTCATTTAATTACATAAAGACACCTCAAGGATAGGAGTAGATTTGAGCATTAGTTTGAAGCCTTTATGACTCAAGTTGGGGGTAGTTGGGAGGGCCTTAAATGACCATTTTCATTTTTATATGATCCAAGGTAATATGAATTCAATAAATGCATGAAAAGAGTCATATGTCTTATTAGATTCGATTGAGAAGTTATTCAAGGTGGAGCACAAATCTAAGGTAATATCAGGTGCATGATAAGAATTTTGAGCATGGAAATATGTAAATATACCAATGAAATTAGTCACTTTTCTCTAATACCTTATTTATAATACATCAAATCAGTCAAAAAAATCTTAGGACCAATGTTATTTTTAAATTGTTGAATGACAACATTAACAAGTTTTTGAAATGCGTCAATAGAATAAGGAGGCAAACAAAAATACCATTGGAAGACCTTATCTCTAAGTGTTCTATTAAATAATTTATCCATAAGTTTATGATCATGAGAGAAGTCACTATACAATGTTTAAAATGTTTTCATGTGAGTCAAGGGATCACCTTTTCTGATATAAGTAGATCTAGATGTGATATTTCCATGTATAAAGGAATAACAAAATGAATGATTTCTAAGGTCAAGGGACTAGTAATGTCACAAGTGGGAATATTGAATTTGGATTGAGTCATGGAGGCAATTTTTTGTTGCAAGAATGACATAGTTTGGGCAAGACTATTAATTATGGGTTTGGTGAAGAGATTGGTATGGGATGTGTGAAATATCTGGAGCATTATGGTAAATGTAAGCAACATTGGAATATGAAAATGTGAGTGTTGTGAGTGGGTATGGATGATGGTTGGAAAATACAAGGACCACTTTTAGGAGGATGAATGATGGAATTAGGAATACTTTTAAGACTAACATGCATAGGATTAATGTTTGAAATAGATGTAGCCAAGAGAGGTGGAGTATATGCATGAACACTAGGTAAGGAATTTGAAATGATAATCAAAGTCTCAACGCTAGTGTTAGGATGAGAGAGACCAAGATCTTAAGCACAATCTTTGGTAGGTTTAGCATTGTCATTGATAAGATGAGATAAAGCACATAAAAAAATCAACTCCATTCTCATCATTGTGAATCAACTTCCTCATTCCTTCTCCTAGGGAGATGGGTTTCCTATTAGAATTCTCTTGACCTAACCATTTCTCAAATTTTTCAAAATCATGGGAAAGTGTTTACACTTGGGTAGGAGACACCGGTAAGGTTTCATCTTCATCATGAGAAGAGTGAGAAGAGAGATTTTTAATAATGTTGGTAATGTCATTAGTATGTATAGTGGTATCGTCAATATTCCTAGAAAACATAGAGGACTTGGGATCAAAGGAATTCATAAATCTACGACTTATTCTCACTAGAATGTTATATGTAGGACTCAACATTATCACACTCATGTATAAGGTAGTGAAAGAAATATATGTCTAAACAATGCAAATATAAGTATTCATCAAGTTTACACAACATAGATGTAATTAAGATATGCGAGAAGCATATTTGCACATGAAACCTAATGAAATAAAATTCATACAAATAATATCTATATACCAAATCAAAATGGAAATGTCACGTGTCAAGTTTACCAAAATCTAACGTAAAAGACTAGGTTCAATGTGATAATGAGGGGCCCTGGTGTGGTTCTATAATATGACATCAAATCAACCTTAGTTACATTGGAATAAAGATGACCCACTAGGCTCATGGAGGCTTAACTGTTCAATGGGTACAATGACACTTCATTGTATTCAAGGATTGATTATAAAATTTGGAGTAAATAAATCAAGATTGGATTCTATATAGGAAAAAAGTGACTTTCAAAATGCGCAAATTAACAGAGAGAAAACATATTCACTCTATAACCAGAAATAAAGATTAGAGACTATAACTAACATGTAAATTTAATTTAGAGAGGATCTAGAGGGACTAGGTCAACTGGGTCAACGTATTCCCTGAACTTCTAATTATTTCCAGTTGTGAATCGTAGCCAAGGTCTTGAACTTCCTGTATATGATCTCAATTCTAGCGCCACCTATTCCTACACACAAAAAAGAGAGGACATATTATGTAGAGAGGGGTTTTCCTTAGTCAAACCTTAGTTGAGGAATCAACCTTGAAATCAAAATGAAATATGCATGGAAGAAAATCATGCTAATGTAAAGCAGAGGCCCAATTTGAAATGTATACCTTCACAAATGAGCTCAATTTCATAATGTCTATGTAGATTCTTATAGTTATTTGAATATATTTTTTGAATCTTGAATCATAGAGAAGAATCAAGGATGTCTGTCACAAATGCATATATCAGCAAATACTCCTCTAATATCCAATGTTCTAATGATTGATGACTCTTTCCTTGGGAATAATGAAATTCACATTGATATTCATGTATTTGAAAGAAGGATCTCCTTGATTAATTAAGGTATCCTCTACTTGGCCTTCATGAGGGAGAGAAGATTGCTCAAATGGAGAAGGTTTCCCTTAAAAGATGTCTTGGATACTCCAAATCTGCTTGAGAATGCTTGAGATGTGAATTTTTAAGAGAGAGCTTCAATTCTTCTTGTCTTATGTTCAAATGAGGAGAGGTAGGTTTCTTATATACCCCCCACAAGAATTTTGGAGCTCAAAACGCAAAGAGAGACAACAAGATTCTAGATTTCCCACTTAACCATTGAGACATGCCCCTGATTTAAATTTTGAGGCAAACCTTAGGGAATAGGCTGGCTTGGTCATCCTATTCCCCCTAAAAGGTCTCAAAATTTGGTTTGGGGGTTAAGATTATGAAGAAGACGCTAGAATGAAAAATCAGAAATAGGGATGGATCAAGCATAACAAACATGGAAGCCCAAGAATGCTAAAATGGGTCATAACTAAGCATATAATTATAGGTTCTTACAATTTAGAATAGATCAAAATAAAAATTAAAAAAATAGTATCTCAAGTATAATAGAATAAATTTCTCAAAATTATTTAAATAAAAAATAGTAGAGAATTAGTATCTTGACTATAATAGAATCATTAAATATCGCAAGGCCCTCTTGAAGAACACCATTGTGCATTTCCTAATACATTTCTCTTGCTTGATTAAGTGTTTAGCCTCCAAGAGATCACAAACACATATATGGGTCAATGGACTACAATTTTCCCATATCATTTGATTTATAACCATCATCATCACAATAAGAATTCTTAAGGCCATGACCTATTAGAGATATATGGAAATCTTACACTTGTCATAGTACTCTACATGGACTAAAAGAAAACAATACTAAAAAGAAGCCTCAAATAAAAAAACCACGTGTAGCAATCATGCAACATCTCAAAATATAAATCAATTAGTTGACATGAATAATTTCATAAGGAAAAAGGACCATCTCAAGTTCCAAAAAGGCTAAGTAGCCTCAAATGTGCTATCTCAACACTATTATTGTTTCAAATTAAAAAAAATCAACTATAAAAATAAATAATCAACAACTTTGTAAAGATCTACACATCATAATCACTAGTCACCTTCAATGAAGCCAACTAAAAAGGGAAATGGAACAATGGTTTTAAACCAAATAATAGTAAAAAAAATAGTAGTCTCAATTTCACATAGAAATTATTCAGTAAAATATATGATGTACAAGGACATGTCCTACGCAACCCATGACATGCCTTTTTGAATATGACAAGTGTCAAATGCATGCAATATTGAGCTATACAAGAAAATCTATAGCTCCCAAACTAAGAATACTATAGCCAAAATATTTATCATGTGAAATGTCAAATAAATTCTTATAATCTTAAATCACCACTAAATCCTAATGTCAAAATCACTACTATATGCACATTCAATTATACTACCAATACTATCAAGAGGATAATGTTACCATAATACTAATACCATCCCAATGCCAACACTATCATAGTACCAATTATCTTGATAATATAATATAGGCCAATGTTAAAAATTAACAACTAAACCATATACACTTAGGACATCATCCAAGCATGTGTTCATGTTATGAAAAACCTATGAGCTAAGATCTAAATTCAAATCCTCTAGGCATAATGGTATACTAACAAATATGAAAGGTCAAATACTCTTCTAAATGTGCGATAGTTTCTTGTAATTAGAAATACAATATTTCATCAAGGTGAAGTTTCACTAAAAAGTATAGGTTGTTTATGGGTTTAGAAAAGTGTTTATCATTGTGGAGTTACTCTTGTGAGTTGTAATTAAGCCATTTATATATTAATCTATTCAATTTATTGTCTCTTTCCACTTGTTGACTGAGTATAAAAAAGAATAGTTATATATATGTAAATAATATTGCTATAAGTACTAATATTCACAACCCTTATAACCAATCATGTTCTTCTTGCAACCATCATCATGGAGCAATAATTTAAGGATAAAAAGTAATAGAAAACTTAGTTGGGTGCCCAACAAAAGGATTAATCAAGCACACAAAGGCAAGCTTGTGTGTTTATGTTCAAAAAACACGATATGAGATTCTAGCAAGTAGTTAGTGAAGGCTTAAGAGGACGTTCAAGGAAGTTTGAGACTTTAGTTCTTGCAATTCTAAGCTAATGTTGTAACTTGGAAAATTCTTCCAATAAGAAATCATTTATTGTAACTAAAAAAATCAATCGTTGGGATTGAAAGATTATATGTAATCATTCATTTTGTAAGAAATATTTAGTTATTCTTCACATTATATGCTTTTGTAAACACACCTTTTACAACAATAAAATAATTTTTCATTCAATATATGTTGTCTCATTTTATGTGGATGAATGATTTATGTATTTTATTGAGTTTTTCATGCAAAAACCACATCATGCATCACAATAATGGCATCAAATAGCTCATACCACAAGGATCAAAAAATAGATGTATGAGGATGCCAAATTATAGCCAACTAGCCCTGGAAACATTGAGCCATAGACCTTTAGGATCAAATATGTAATAATAGATGAACTATGAATTTTTTTAAGCATCTAGATTTGGTATCAAAGGAAACATAAAACCATTGTCTTATATTTAACATTCAAGTAGCCATAAAACCATAGAGTTAATTTCCCAAATTTATTTGAATAAAAAATAAAGAATTAATATATCAAATACAATAGAGTTGTTAGCTTCTCAAATATATTTTAATAAAATCAATTAATTAATTAACTCAAGTATAATAGAATCATAAAATATCTCAAGGCCCTCTTGAAGAACTGCTTCATGCATTTTCCAATACATTTATTTTGTCTATATAAGGGCTTAGCCTCCAAGAGATCATATACACATATAGAGGTCAATAAATTACAATTTCCCCATACCATTCAATTTATAACTATCATCCTCATGGTGGAAAAATCGTAAGGCCATGAGCTATAAGAGACATCTTCTAGATATGGAAATTTTACACTTGACAGAGTACTTTATATGAACCAATAGACAAAAATAGTTTTAAATTTTATTTTTTTTAAAAGGCCTCAAAACATAAAATTATATGTATGTATATGTATATGTGTATATGTGTGTGCTTGTGTATATATATATATATATATACATAATTTCAAAATAAAAATAATATTCATATGTAGCAATCATGCAAAATCTTAAAATCTAAATCAATTAGTTGACATAAATAAGTTCATAAGACAAAGGAACCATCTCAAATTCCAAATGGCTAAGTAGTCTCAAAAGTGCAATCTCAACTCCATTATTTTTCAATTTTAAAAATTTACCAATCAGCAACTTCATAAGGATTTACACATCATAATCATCATTCCCCTTCAATAAAAGGTAATTAAAAAGACTAAGGAAAAATGGTGTTGAACCAAATAGTAGTCATAAAAATGGTGGTCTCAATACCACATAGAAATTATTTAGTGTAATATATGATGTACAGTCATATGTCCTACACAACTAAGAACATTTTTTAGAATATGACAAGTGCCAATTCCATGAAGTATTGAGCTATATAAGAAAATGTATAGCTCCCAAAATAAGAATATTATAACCAAAATATTTATCATATAAAATATCAAATAAAATCTCATAATATTAAGTTAGGTCACTATATCCTATTGTCAAAACTACTACTATCTCAACATGCACACTCACTTATACTACCAATGCTATCAAGATGAATACTAGCCCAATGCTAGAACTATCATAGTACCATTTATCTTAATAATATAATATATGCCAACGTTGAGAATAAAGAACTAAACCATATACACTTAAGACATCATCCACACATGTGTTCATTATAGATAGATAGATAAAAAATTTATGTCCACGAGGCTAAACATAGCCTATGTGACAGCAAGGCATCTTAAGCTGACTTTAGTAACTTGGTTCGCTTCTTATGCAAGCTGATGATGAGCCCACCTTGTTAGGAATGAATGCTAAAGTGTTTGGCACCCATTCTGTAGTAGTTGTTGTTGCATTCATGACTATGATTGTCATTGATGTCAACATAGTGTTTTACCGAAGACTTGCAGAGAAGCAGATAGTGTTTTGATTAGCGCACATGGGATATTATAGTTGGAGCTATCCGACGTTGAGGATATACTCTTTGATATGTTATATGTCTATGGTTAAGAGCGTAGACATAAATTCTTTTATTCATGAAAGTTATGATCATTTTGGTGGAAGCAGTATTCAGGCAGTGTTCCTGAGTAGCGGTTTTTGGCAATCGGATGATATCTCCTAATTGGTATGGAATCTAGCTTTGCACAGTTAAAGGGAAGTTAGAGACACATTGATAGTGATGTGGATGATAGTGCAAACTTTTAAGTCACACGAGTGAAGATTTATTGTATTTGGAAGCTGACAGTTTTATGTAATTTTGGTGTAGCATGTGGAATATTTTATTTTGTAATTGTGTGCCGAATCATTTGTAATTATTTGAGTGTGGTATAAAGGAAGGAATTTTTTTCCTTGTTGTAATTTTGATGTGTGATGCGGTATGCATGAAGTGAAGAAAAGAGCTAAGTATGAGAGTGAAATTGTGAAGGAAGACATGCGAAGTACAAAGATCTGAAATTGAGATCTAATGTCATAGTGAGTGCGGTTTGGTACAGTCAGAGAAGAGGTAACATATTATTTTTTTCAATAATGCAAAGATTATTTGGACAGTGAGTTCGGTGATCTTACCCTGAAGCTGTTTGGGCAGTGGGTCCTTCTGTCTTCCATAACTCTTAATAGGGTTACAATCTTTTAACAAGGATTCAAAATCTCCTAACAAGGATCTATATGTACTGAATGTATTTCATAAGACTCCTAACATAGTCCATCCTTTCACAAGGAATATTCATATTAGTGCATCTTTTGTGGGCATCATTCCCACCGGGGTTTACTCTTTGATCAAGAGGTTCCCTAGTCAACATATCTTGTGTTATTGTGTAATTGTGTATGAATATCTTTCTATGGTTGGTAATTATATTTCTTATATGGTTTAATGTTGTTGAAGATGATAAAATTTATAATTATCTGATAACTGATTCACCCCCCCCCCTCTCAGTTATCTTGGTGGACATTACTTTCTAACAATTGGTATCAGAGCGGCAGGTCCTTGAAAGAAAAGTTTAACAACTTAAGGATATCCATGGTGAATTTCAGGAAAGAAAGCCCTAAGTTTGATGGAGTAAATTTTGACAGCTAGAAAGAAAAGATGAAGACACATCTACTATGTTTAGGACTAGGTTATTGGTTGACTACAAAGAATGATAAGACTATCATTGAAGAAGATGATCTTGAGACATGCTCTAATGATGAGAGAGATCTATTCATGTGTAACATACTTGCAAGAGAAGCACTTTTGACAGCACTTCCAGAGAATGAATATAGTCAAGTAAAATGTTTGAAAAAGTCTCATGAAATTTGGAAAGCTTTGCACTCTACTTTTGAAGGTGATGAACATGCAAAAAGAGTTAGATTACATAATTGGATATGTGCATTTGAAGATATAAGAATGTTGGAAGATGAATTTGTTAGAAGCTATATTGGTAGAATGTCAGAAATTGTTGCAGGGATAAAATCTTGTGGAGGAACAAAGACAGAGAATGAAGTGATATAGAAAATTTGGAGGACATTGACTCCTTTATTTAAGCAGACAACATAGATGATTGAACAAGTTATACCTTGTACTACAAACTTTACAAGAGAGACTCTTCTTGGAATATTGGAAGCAGCAGAAATGAACCTGAGATTATCAGGAGATTTACCTAGAATGGAGATAGCATTCAGTGCTCTTAGTATTCACCCTACATTGTCAAGAAGCATCAGTGTGAGTGGAGATTATGCTGGCAGCAGCAGATCTAGAAATGAAGAAGACAAGAAGATTGAAGAAGGTATTTCCTTGCTTGTGAAAAGAGAACCAGACGGTAAGAAAAATTTTAAATGTTGGACTTGTCAAGAATATGGTCATTTTGCATCTAAATGTCCTAAAAGAGTTAAGAAGTACAGAAATAATTTCAAGCCTAGAAGATCTAAGGAATGTTATTATGCTAATGATGAAGACCTTGAAGCTAGTATTGAAAGAACTTTAAGTGAAAGTGATACTGAGAATAATGATGAAATAGGATTTGTAGCAATTAAAGAAGAAAATTCTGAAACTAATGTTAAGGAAGAAAAAGCCTTAGTTTCCCAAGTTGAAAAGAAAGCTGATTGGATTATAGATAGTGGATGTTCACATCATATGACTAGAGATATGAAAAAGTTCATAAAGTTTAACAATTATGATGGAGGAGTTGTTAGAGTTGGTAACAATGCACCTTGTTTGATTAAAGGTATAGGATCTATTACTCTTGATGGAAAGACTAATACTGATGATGTTTACTTTGTTGATGGATTGAAACATAATCTTTTGAGTGTTGGACAATTAGTTGATAAGGGATATCAAGTTTGGTTTACTGAGAAAACTTGTGTGATAAAGGATAAAGATGGAAATCTGATTGGAACAGGATCTAGAACCAGAGGTAATGTATTTCAGTTGAATCCTACTGAGATGACATGTTTGATTACTAAGATTGATGACAGCTGGTTATGGCATAGAAGGTTTTGTCATATAAACTTTGATAATATTGTGAAAGTAAGTACTACACTTGCAATAAGGGATTTGCCTAAAATTATGAAGCCTACTAACATGATTTGCAAAGAATGTGTGATGGCTAAGCAGAAGAGAAGTTCATTTCCTAGTAAGAAGTTCACATCGGCAGAGAAGTTGGAGATTGTTCATACAGACTTGAGTGGTCCTACCAGGACTAGAGGATTCTATGGAGAAAGGTATTTTATGATTCTTGTTGATGATTTTACAAGAATGATGTGGATTGCATTTCTAAAAGAAAAATCTAAAGCATTTGATAAGTTTAAGATCATTAAGAACAAAGTTGAGAATGAACTTGGAATGAAGATTAAATGTTTGAGATCTGATAGAGGTGGTGAATTTACTTCTAGAGAGTTTAACACTTTTTGTGAAGTGAATGGTATTAAGAGACAGTTTTCAGCCCCTAGAACACCTGAACAAAATGGTATTGCAGAAACAAGAAACAGATCAGTGACTGAAGCAACAAGAGCTATGTTATTTGAGAATGATTTAGCGAAGACATTTTGGAGAGAAACAGTGAATACAACAGTATATACAATGAACAGAGTACAAATCAGAGCAGACACTGACAAGACACCTTATGAATTATGGTTTGGACATGCACCCTTAGTTAAGTATTTTAGAATTTTTGGAAGCAAATGTTATATAAAGAGAGATGATGATATTGGAAACTTTGATCCTAGAAGTGATGAAGGTATTTTTCTTGGATATTCTTTGAATAGCAAAGCATATAGATGTTACAATAAGAGAACTAAAACTATTGTTGAGAGCGCAAATGTTAAAGTTGATGAAAAGTTCAAAATTTAGGAAAGAATGCTTGATTATGAATTTGATGAAGAAGCTCATCCTAAGCCTAACACTAAAACTACTAAATTATTCTATGAAACTAATAGTGAATTGTTGAATGAAAGTCATGCTAAAGAAACTAGAGAGGAATCTAGAGAAGAATCTACAGTTGAAGCAAGATATGAGACTATGACACCAAACAGGTATTTATCAAGACATCATCCTGTTGAACAAGTTATTGGAAGTTTGGACAGAGGAGTTCTGACTTGGAATAAGGTACATTTATGTTTTATTTCTCAAATTGAACCTAAATCTACTAGTGAAGCTTGTGAAGATGAACATTGGATTAATGCTATGAAAGAAGAACTAGATCAGATAGAAAAGAACAAGACATGGGAATTGGTCCCTAGACCTAAAGACAAGAATGTGATTGGAACTAAATGGGTATTCAGAAACAAGATGAATGAACAAGGAGAAGTTGTAAGAAACAAAAAAAGATTGGTATGTAAGGGTTACTCACAGCAAGAAGTAATTGACTATGAAGAAACTTTTGTACCAGTAGCAAGAATTGAAGTTGTAAGAATGTTTTTGGCCTATGCCACTTTTAAGAAATTCAAAGTGTATCAGATGGATGTGAAGTCAACATTTTTGAATGGAGAATTGGAAGAAGAAGTCTACATTGAGCGGCCTGAAGGTTTTCCTTTGACCCAAGAAGGAGACATGATATGTAAACTGAAGAAAGCATTATATGGACTAAAGAAAGCACCTAGAACTTGGTATGCAAGACTGGATAAGTATTTGTTAAAGTTAGGATTTTCTAAAGGAACAGCTGATAGAAATCTATATACAAAAGAAATTGAAAATGGTTTGTTGATTATAGTTATTTTTGTTGATGACATTATTTTTGGAGGAGAAGATGAAGCTAGTGACAAATTTGCTGATGAAATGAAGACTAAATTTGAAATGAGTATGATTGGTGAGATGAAATACTTTTTGGGATTACAGATAACACAAAACAATGATGGTATCTTTGTAAGTCAGACAAAGTACTTGAATGATTTTCTGAAAAGATTTGGAATGGATTACTGTAAACTAGTTGGAACACCTATGGTAACCGGACATAAGTTATCTAGCACAGATGAAACACCGGTAGTTGAGCAGAAGAAATACAGATCCATGATTGGAGGATTGCAGTATTTGACACACACAACACCAAATATAGCACATTCAGTTAGAATTGTAGCAAGATTTCAAGTTGAACCTAGAGAATCACATTATGCAACAGTAAAGAGGATACTAAGATATTTAAGAGGCACAATGGACTATGGATTGTGGTATGAAAAATCTGATGATTTTACCCTATGTGCATATACAAATGTTGATTGGGGAGGCAGTGTTGATGATAAGAAAAGCACCAGTAAAGGAGCATTTTTCCTTAGAGGAAGATTGGTTTCTTGGCTAAGCAAGAAGCAGAATTGTATTTCACAAAGCACAATAGAAGCAGAGTGTGTAGTAGCAGCAAACAATTGTAACCAGATAATTTCGATGAAGCAAATGCTGAAGGATATTAGAATTAAATTTGTTGAACCTGTTGTTATACATTGTGAAAACACCAGTACAATCAATATGTCTAAGAATCCTATACTACATTCTAAGACAAAACATATAGAGATCAAGTATCATGTTGTAAGAGAGAAATTTGTTGAGAAAGAAGTCAGACTGGAGTACATAAGAACAAAGGAACAGATAGAAGACATGTTTACAAAGCCTTTGCCTAAGGATACATTTGAGTATTTGAGAGGTATGCTTGGGGTTATGCACCAGCCTACTTTTGAGTAATGATGCAGTTGGTTGCATCCGTCCAGTAATACATGAGCCCTATCTTTCTTCTGGACTGGATGTTGGTACTTCCTCTATGGGGGAGTATGTGTATCTGAGCTGAATCATGAGGACTCTAGTAAATATATTTTTCTGAATAGTGTCTTTTGACATTGAGTTGTTGTTGACATAGTGATGAAATTTTTTTCATTGATGTCAATGGGGGAGAAGTATGCATGAAAAACAATATGAGAGAATTGAACAGGATAACGAAGCAAGATTTGATTGATGAAGAGGATTTGAAGAAGCAGTGTTGCAGTATTGGATTTTTGGAACATTGGATATTTTTCATCTATGTTGCCATCAATGCCAATGGGGGAGATTGTTAGAAATGAATGCTAAAGTGTTTGGCACCCATTCTGTAGCAGTTGTTGTTGCATTCATGACTATGATTGTCATTGATGTCAACACAATGTTTTACTGAAGACTTGTAGAGAAGCAGACAATGTTTTGATTAGCGCACGTGGGATATTGCAGTTGGAGCTATGAAACATTGAGGATATACTCTTTGATATGTTATATGTCTATGGTCAAGAGCGCAGATAGAAATTCTTTTATTCATGAAAGTTATGATCATTTTGGTGGAAGCAGTATTCATGCAGTGTTCCTGAGTAGCGGTTTTTGGCAATCAGATGATATCTCCTAATCGGGATGGAATCTGGATTTGCGTAGTTAAAGGGAAGTTAGAGACACATTGATAGTAACGTGGATGATAACACAAACTTTGAAGTCACACGAGTGAAGATTTATTGTATTTGGAAGCCCACAGTTTTATGTAATTTTGGTGTAGCGCGTGGAATATTTTATTTTTTAATTGTGTGCCAACTCATTTGTAATTATTTGAGTGTGGTATAAAGGAAGGAAATTTTTTCCTTCTTTTAATGTTGATGTGTGATGTGGTATGCATGAAGTGAAGAAAAGAGCTAAGTATGAGAGCGAAATTGTGAAGGAAGACATGCAAAGTACAGAGATCTGAAATTGAGATCTGATGTAATAGTGAGTGCGGTTTGGCACAGTCAGAGAAGAGGTAACATATTATTCTATTGAATAATGCAAAGATTATTTGGACAGTGAGTTCAGTGATCTTACCCTAAAGTTGTTTGGGCAGTGGGTACTTCTGTCTTCCATAACTCTTAACAGGGTTAGAATCTTTTAACAGGGATTCAAAATCTCCTAACAGGGATTTATATGTACTGAATGTATTTCATAAGACTCCTAATAGAGTCCATCCTTTCACAAGGAATATTCATATTAGTGCATCTTTTGTGGGCATCATTCCCACCGGGGTTTACTCTTTGAGCAAGAGGTTCCCTAGTCAACATATCTTGTGTTATTGTGTAATTGTGTATGAATATCTTTCTATGGTTGGTAATTATATTGCTTATATGGTTTAATGTTGTTGAAGATGATAAAATTTATAATTATTTGATAACTGATTCACCCCCCCCCCCCTCTCAGTTATCTTGGTGGACTTTACTTTCTAACACACCTAACTTCTCAATGTGCTCCTCGCTGAATAGGCTATGCCAAGAACTATTCGATATAGTATCCACAAATTTATCCATGTTGTTCTTGTAAGCTTCACATTCTAAAATAAAGTGATGTACGGTTTCTACTTTCCCAGAGTTGCAAAACATGCAAATTCTCTCATCCCAAGTCTCCTTTGGCCTCTTCCAATGCCCGGTCTCACATTCGAGTTGATGGAGTTCATTCTTAACTGAGCAATAAGAATTTTAGCTCTCCAATAAATGTTGGCACCAATGTACTCTTTTTGGAGTTGATCACATGTAGGGTTGAACTCATTGATATAATATACTTTCTTCCTTCCAATCCCACTTCCCCAATTTCTCTTGTAAAATTTCTCCATAACGAAGACCTTTATTTCTTTGTTATTTGCGGGGCAGAAGTTGAATTGGATATTCCATTTCCTCATCCACTTGATGTTTTGTTGCATCCATGTCTTTTTTTGTTTGCACAATGTGTCATTAAAGATGACGTTAGTCAATCTATCTCCTTCCATTTTTTTAATTCTTTTTAGATAGCTTATTAGGCGAACCATAGCAAGTGCCTCGATAGGGACAGCCCCCATTTTGCTTAGCATGATATCATAAGGGACAGTGCTTTTGATTTTAAATTTTCTTGTGATCAAACACTTTTGGATTCCTTCATTTTGTTTCCATTGTGCTATTGAAGTGTTGCTGGCCCATAATTAACACCCATAAAGAACAATCGACAACACAAGAAGACCAAACAAGGTTTGAATAGTTATCCAATCCCAAACCTCTACTTCATGACACCTATTTTGAAGAGCATAAAATTCCTTCCATCCCCCTAATGCCCTTTTATTTCTGCAACCTTCCCAACTTAGATGTTTGTTGAAATCAATGCCAAGATATTTATACTCCACAACTTCCTCAAGAACCCTGCCACCAAAATAAAACTCATGTTGATGTTGTTCTTTGTTTTTAACGAAAACCATAACTTTAGTCTTCTTGATATTGACCTACATCCCCACCCTTCTGCAAAAGCACTCAAAAGAAAATAAATGATCTTGCAACCCACATGCAGATTTGGCAATCAAAATGAGATCGTCTGCATATAGGAGCATCTTTATTATTAATTCACCTAAATATATGAAAAACCTACGAGCTAAGATCTAAATTCAAATCCTTTGGGCATAATGGTATGCTAACAAATATGAAAGGTCAACTACTCTCCTAAACATGTGCTAGTTTCTTTTTTGTTATACATATAAGATTTATTGAGTTGAAGATTCACTAGAAAGTATAAGATATATGTGGGTTTAGGAAAGTATTTATCATTGTGGAGTTACTCTTGTCAATTGGAATTGAGCCATTTATATATCATTTTATTCAATTTTTTGTCTATATCATTAATATCTTATTAGAGTTTGGTTACTCTTCTCTGGTTGATTGAGTATAAAAAAGAATGGTTGTGTTTATAAGTAATATTATTATAGTTATTAATTATATCATCGAAAAATGGAAGCACTTCCATTTAGGACTAGTTTAGCCCTTCGAGTAAGTGGTTTGGGGTCATGTCAAATGCCTTGAATGGGTCTTTGACTTGGATCTGGTTTTTCCCCTGTCCTACCCTATTTTCCACTTCTTTCCTACCTATTTTTGGTATCTTGCTTTGAGATTTTGAGGTTCTTGATCTCAGGGTCAAGGTTGACCCTCTGGGTCAAGGTCAACCTTGACCCTAACCTAGCTGAGGGTGGACCTCAACCCTGACCCAGGGTCTAAATTTCAAATTCCAAAGATTTTCAGATGTCGGGGTTTGGAAAGAATTCTTTCCCACTTCCGAGTCGACTGCTTCGAGCTTTGAAATGGTGAATCTTAAAAGACATTTAATATAGGTCCGATTCTAAGGGTATGAGCCTAATGGGAATTTATTTCTCATATGTCAGTCTCTCTAGAAGTTGGTGTCCTATACTAGTATATAAGGAAGCCTTCTCATCTCATTTTATGGGGAAAAAGAGAAAAAAGGAAAAGAAAAGAGAAGAGAAGAAAAGGAAAAGGAAAGAAAAGGGAGGATCATCTATGCATAATTTATCAAAGTAAGCATTCAAGCATTCAAGTATTCAAGCATTCAAGATTCAATTCATCAAGGAGATCCATTGGTAGCCATTGAGGGATTCAAGCTCTATGAGGCCCTCTTGTTGAAGATTTCTCCATCCATATCCATTCAAGCTTCTTCCTATTCCAAGATCCATTAAAGATTGGTGATGAAGATCTAAAGGCAATTAATTTGAAACATCCTACAATTCTACATCCATTTGGAGCATCCATACTTGTGGATTCAAGGATTCGAATCATCCATAAGGGTTTCAACATAAGTAAGGTGAATTATTTTATTTACTTTGTTTCTTACTACAATTTCAATTCTATTTCAAGGTTAATTAAAAAACTGAGGTTTGGCCAAGGCAAACTCCTAATCTAAACAACAAAACCATTTTTATTGTAGGTGCAAGTACATAACAATGAATTATAAAATAGATTCAGATACCCTTTTTGGAAAATTTTTGGGATCTGCAAATAGAATTTCCATCGGAGCAATGCAGGTCAAGTTCAACATAAAGGGGCATAATTGCGCACCCGTATTTGGGTCAAGGTCAACCTGGCTCAGAAAAGAAAAATATTTCTGGGGTTTCTTCATCTCTGTGTTTTTATTCTAGATTCAGTTGCAAAATTTTGATAAACTCAGTACATACACCAGAAAACAACAATTTCTAGATCTGTTATACTTTAAGGTTAGTATTTGTCTTCACTTCATTTCAATTAAGATTTGAATACTCTCTTCCAAAATAGATTGTAAGGTTTTCCTCTTTCTTCTTATTACTAATCGATTGATTCATTTATGCATTAACCATTTTCTTGTGGTTAATCAATTTGGATCTTTCCTTTGGGAATTTGGGGTTAAGAAGAGAATCTTACCTTCCCCAATTCTTCTATATGTAAAGGATATTATTTACATGTTGGTGAACACATCAACAATAACCAATCACAATCATTTTTTTTATTCTTTACATTTTGGTGAGCCTACTTATGACAACTCTTTCTTTTGTGGTGTTAGATTTACATTTCATGTTAGATCTTGCATGTATATTAGATTAGCCTTATTTTATGTGCTTGCATTTACATTTCAAAAATAAAATAAAAAATCATATCAAGTAAAAATACAAAAACATTTATTTGTCCATGCCTTGTGTTTTCCTAATTTAGTTCATTTTCATTGCATTGGTGTATGAGCTTTACTACCTCTAGTCCTACTTATAATATCCCAATTAGAAGAAGTCACAGACTTATAGGTTCCTTTGATCCTGAGTCTTCCTCTCCTTTCCTTAGGATCCTAGATGAAAATTTGATCACTAGTGATTCCAATCCTACTATGATGCATGACTCTTCTCACTCATCTCATGATGAGGATGATGCTTTAAGAGTTCTTCCTGAACAAGTCCAAAAACTTTCAACTGAACTTGATAAAATGGAAAATTGGCTTATTTAAGAAAACCATAATCAAGATTCTATTCAAGCTATAGAGGCTCTTAAGAAAGTTCTTCGAGATAGTGATCAAGGTGTTAATCTCTTGTGTAGTATCACTCATCTTGTGCATTTAAATATCAAACCTTTAGCTCAAGAATCTCAAGATCTAGGATTCACTCTTCGTGTCACTAGTGTGGAACCTTCTTTCATTCATTTACCTAGCATTCCTACTTATACTCCTCCTTTAGTGACTACATCTCTTCCATCTCTTCCTGTGAGTGTTCCACTGGTGTCCCTACCTACCTCACAACCTTCTTACCATCGTGTTCCTTTTACCTATTCCAACCCTCTTCCAACTGTGGTTCCAAGTGTTCCACTGATTGTGTCTTCCATTCCCGTTGCTTCCTATACTTTCCCAAGTGTTTCTAATGTTTCTATGCCTCCTATTTCTTCTAATGATTCCACAATCATTAGTCTAGCTCAAATTGTATCCTCTTTACAACAACAACTTGCATCCTTAACTCAATCCAAGTTTAGTATTCCTACATGTGACATGGGTAGTCATTTATCCCTAGACATTATTCGTGCTCTTGTCCCTCAGCAAGCTGATATACCTCATCTTGAGAATTACAATGGTAAGGGAGACCTTGTCACTCATGTTAAAACATTTCAAATCCTTTGTAGTGACTATGCTCATGACCATAAGATTTTAGCCAAGTTGTTTGCTAGAACTTTTCGTGATAAGGTCTTGCAATAGTATTGTTCCTTGGCTCCTTATTCTATTGATTCTTTTCCAAAACTTGCTAATACCTTTATCCAAAAGTTGCAAAATAACATTGGTCCATAAGTGTCCTTAATTGATTTGATGCATTGTAAACAAAATACTAAAGAAAATTTCACTGAATTTATTGGTAGATTTAAGCATTTGTATGCTCAAATTTCTTATCATGTTCCTAATATTGATATTTAGCATATGTTTATTTCAAATTTACAAAAGGATATTAGAGATAAGATTTTGCTTACTGAATTTACCTCTTTTAAACAACTTTTCACAATGCTTCATCATTATCAATTACAAGTGAGTCAATTTGAGAGAAATACTCCAACGACTCTTGTTCTAGTTGATAAGAGTGATGATGCTCCTAATCCCAACAAGTTTCAAAAACCTAATAACTATGTCAAGATAAATAAGAAAGAAAATACAGTTGCTGATAAAGTTGCTCTTGCATCCAACAATGCCACTTCTGCATCCACTTCTTTTCGTTTTAATCGTATGTTTACTCCTCTTTCTGAATATTTACATTCTATTATGAGTAAATTGTTGAATTCTAATATGATTACTTTGCCTCCTATTCGACCTCTTTTACCTACTACGATGGCATCCAAATCCTTTGATCCCAAAGCCTTTTGTCAATACCATCATTAGAATGGCCATGATACTGAGAAGTGTTATTCTCTAGAACATAAGGTTCAAGACTTAATTGATTCTAATGCTTTATCTGTTGATAATTTTGATGGTAGTGGGAACAAATTTGTCTCTCTTCCTAATCAAAACCTCCAGATCTATACAAATCATTTTCCTACAAATGATACTAATACCATTATTCAGCCATCTTCTATGGATATTATTTATAATTCAAACATGGATGATCTCAATCATATTGTTAACCATGTGGAACATGTTGTTTTGTCTCAACCTGTATCTCCACCCCAATCTCAATCTCAACCTCAACTTCAAGTTCCACCTCAACCTAAGCCTTAATCGAAACCTCAACCTAAACCTCGAAAACAACCTAAGAATAAAAGACCTAGGGAACTCTTGATCACCTTTGATGATTCTGAGACTATTAAAGCTCACGATGGTCCCCTCTACATTTATGCTAGGATTTCTAAGATACCTACGTGTGGTTGTCTTGTTGATCCTACATCCTTAGTCAATATCATTACTGAAGAAAACCTTTTTATGAAGAACTTACAATGTGGTTTTTATGATACATCTAATGTGTGGATCCAAACTTGTAATGGTTTTCTCTATCCATCATTTGGTTCTATTAACTTGCCTATTGAGCTTTGTGGTAAAGTTGTGGACACTACCTTTTTTGGTGTCCCTACTTGTGATCAGTTTCAAGTTAAGCTTGGTTTGCCTTGGTTGAATGTCATGCATGTCGTTGCTTCTCCTATCATAAAGTATATTAAATTCATTCATGATGAAGAAGTGAAGATGATTAATCATAGTTTATATCAACCTTCTAGGCCTAGGGATTGTGCTACCCTTGACTTCTTTTGGCCTTCATTACCTAATTCATGTTCGTCTTGACCTGATAACCTTTTTTGCTCATATCAAGCCTATAAACATCACAAGATTGTTGAGTTAAGCATGCCTCGAACGGATCTTAACCGTGGTCTTTTTCCTATGCCTTCCATACCTCCTTTATCCATTTCTTCTAGCTTTGTTAATCAAGCTCCTAGTGTTTCCTTTCAGCCTACTAAGAATCCTACTAATCCTCCTATAGAACCTGTGAAGGAACTGGTTGTTCCTCCTAGTTCTCAACATCTTTCAAACAAGACAAAATGTAACCGATCTATCAATAAACGTTGTATGAGGATGCCAAAATATAGCCAACTAGCCCTAGAAATATTGAGCCATAGACCTTTAGAATCAAATATGTAATAATAGATGAACTATGAATTTTTTTAAGCATCTAGATTTGGTATCAAAGGAAACATAAAACTAGTGTCTTATATTCAACATTCAAGTAGCCATAAAACTATAGAGTTAATTTCCCAAATATATTTGAATAAAAATAAAGAATTAATATATCAAATACAATAGAGTCGTTAGCTTCTCAAATATATTTTAATAAAAATAATTAATTAATTAATTAACTCAAGTATAATATAATCATAAAATATCTCAAGGCCCTCTTGAAGAACACCTTCATGCATTTTCCAATACATTTCTTTTGTCGATATAAGGGATTAGCCTCCAAGAGATCATATACACATATAGAGGTCAATATATTACAATTTCCCCATACCATTCAATTTATAACTATCATCCTCATGATGAAAAATCGTAAGGCCGTGACCTATAAGAGACATCTTCTAGATATGGAAATTTTACACTTGATAGAGTACTTTATATGAACCAATAGACAAAAATAGTTTAAAATAAAAATAATTTTTAAAAAAGCCTCAAACATAAAATTATATGTATGTATATGTATATGTGTATATGTGTGCATGTGTATATATATACATAATTTCAAAATAAAAATAATATTCATATGTAGCAATCATGCAAAATCTTAAAATTTAAATCAATTAGTTGACATAAATAAGTTCGTAAGGCAAAGGAACCATCTCAAATTCCAAATGGCTAAGTAGTCTCAAAAGTGCAATCTCAACTCCATTATTTTTCAATTTTAAAAATTTACCAATCAACAACTTCGTAAGGATTTACACATCATAATCATCATTCACCTTCAATAAAGGTAATTAAAAACACTAAGGGAAAAATGGTGTTGAACCAAATAGTAGTCATAAAAAATGGTGGTCTCAATACCACATAGAAATTATTTAGTGTAATATATGATGTACAGTCATATGTCCTACACAACTAAGAACATTTTTTAGAATATGACAAATACCAATTGCATGAAGTATTGAGCTATATAAGAAAATGTATAGCTCCCAAAATAAGAATATTATAGCCAAAATATATATCATATAAAATATCAAATAAAAACTCGTAATCTTAAGTTACCACTATATCCTATTGTCAAAACTACTACTATCTCAACATGAACACTCACTTATACTACCAATGCTATCAAGATGAATATTATCCCAATGCTAGAACTATCATAGTGCCATTTATCTTAATAATATAATATATGCCAACATTGAGAATAAACAACTAAACCATATACACTTAAGACATCATCCACGCATGTGTTCATCGTAGATAGATAGATAGATAAAAAATTTACATCCACCAATAAGGCATCTTAAGCTGACTTCAGTAACTCGGTCTGGTTCTTGTGCAAGGTGATGATGAGCCCAGCTAACTTCTCAATGTGCTTCTCGTTGAATAGGCTATGCCAAGAACTATCTGATATAGTATCCACAAATTTATCCATGTTGTTCTTGTAGGCTTCGCATTCTAAAATAAAGTGATGTTCAGTTTCTACTTTCCCAGAGTTGCAAAACATGCAAATTCTCTCATCCCAAGTCTCCTTTGGCCTCTTCCAACGCCCTGTCTCACATCGGAGTTGATGGGAGTTGGTTCTTAATTGGGCAATAAGAATTTTAGCTCTCCAAGAAATTTTGGCACCAATGTACTCTTTTTGGAGTTGATCACATGCGAGGTTGAACTCATTGATATAATATACTTTCTTCCTTCCAATACCATTTCCCCAATTTCTCTTGTAAAATTTCTCCATAACAAAGACCTTTATTTCTTTGTTATTTGTGGGGCACAAGTTGAATTGGATATTCCATTTCATCATCCACTTGATGTTTTGTTGCATCCACGTCTTTTTTTGTTTGCACAATGTGTCATTAAAGATGACGTTAGGCCATCTATCTCCTTCCATTTTTTTAATTCTTTTTAGATAGCTTAATAGGCGAACCATAACAAGTGCCTCAATAGGGACAACCCCCATTTTTCTTAGCATGATATCATAAGGGACGGTGCTTTTGATTTTAAATTTTCTTGTGATCAAACGCTTTTGGATTCCTTCAATTTGTTTCCATTGTGCTATTGAAGTGTTGTTGGCCCATAATTCACACCCATAAAGAACAATCGGCAACACAAGAAGACCAAACAAGGTTTGAATAGTTTTCCAATCTCAAACCTCTACTTCATGACACATGTTTTGAAGAGCATAAAATACCTTCCATCCCCCTAATGCCCTTTTATTTTTGCAACCTTCCCAGCTTAGATGTTTGTTGAAATCAATGGCAAGATATTTATACTCCACAACTTCCTCAAAAACACTGCCACCAAAATAAAACTCACGTTGATGCTATTTTTTGTTATTAGAGAAAACCATAACTTTAGTCTTGTTGATATTGACCTGCATCCCCACCCTTCTGTAAAAGAACCCAAGAGAAAATAAATGATCTTGCAACCCACATGCAGATTTGGCAATCAAAATGAGATCGTCTGCATACAAAAGCATCTTTATTATAAATTCACCTAATTGTATGAAAAACCTACGAGCTAAGATCTAAATTCAAATCCTTTGGGCATAATGGTATGCTAACAAATATGAAAGGTCAACTACTCTCCTAAACATGCGATAGTTTCTTACTATTAGACATATAAGATTTATCGAGTTGAAGATTCACTAGAAAGTATAAGATATATGTGGGTTTAGGAAAGTGTTTATCATTGTGGAGTTACTCTTGTAAATTGGAATTGAACCATTTATATATCATTTTATTCAATTTGTTGTCTATATCATTAATATTTGATTAAGGTTTGGTTACTCTTCTCTAGTTGATTGAGTATAAAAAAGAATGGTTGTGTATATAAGTAATAATATTATAGTTATTAATTGTATCATCGAAAAATGGAAGCACTTCCATTTAGGATTGGTTTAGCCTTCCGAGTAAGTGGTTTGGGGTCATGTCAAATACCGTGAATGGATTTTTGACTTGGATCTGGTTTTTCCCTTGTCCAGCCCTATTTTCCACTTCTTTCCTACCTATTTCTGGTATCTTGTTATGAGATTTTGAGGTTCTTGACCTCAGGGTCAAGGTCAGTCTTCTGTGTCAAGGCTGACCTCGACCCTGATCCTGACCCAGGGTTGACCTCGACCTTGACGCAAGGTCTAAATTTCAAATTCCAAAGATTTTCAGATGTCGAGGTTTGGAAAGAATTTTTTCCCGCTTCCGGGTTGCCTGCTTCGCGCTTCGAAATGGTGACTCTTAAAAGATATTTAATATAGGTTCACTTCTAAGGGTATGAGCCTAATGGAAATTTATTTCTCATATGTCAGCCTCTCTAGAAGTTGGTGTCCTATATTAGTATATAAGGAAGCCTTCTCATCTCATTTTATGGGGAAAAAGAGAAAAAAGGAAAAGAAAATAGAAGAGAAGAAAAGGAGAAGAAAAGAAAAGAGAGGATCATCTATGCATAATTTATCAAAGTAAACATTCAAGCATTCAAGCATTCAAGATTCAATTCATCAAGGAGATACATTGGTAGCCATTGAAGGATTCAAGCTCTATGGAGCCCTCTTGTTGAATATTTCTCCATTCATATCCATTCAAGCTTCTTCCTATTCCAAGATCCATTCAAGATTGGTGTTGAAGATCTAAATACAATTGATTTGAGACATCATACATCCTACAATTCTACATCCATTTGGAGCATCCATACTTGTGGATTCAAGGATTCGAATCCTCCACAAGGGTTTCGACATAAGCAAGGTGAATTGTTCTATTTACTTTGTTTATTACTGCAATTTCAATTCTATTTCAAGGTTAATTCCAAAATCGGGGATTGACCAAGGCAAACCCCTCATCTAAACAACAAAACCATTTTTCTTGTAGGTGCAAGTACGAAACATCGAATTACATAACAAATTCAGATACCCTTTTCGACAAACTTTTAGGATTCGCGAACAAAATTTCCGTCGAAGCAAGTGCATGTCAAGGTCGACATAAAGGGGCACAATTGCACCCCGTATTTGGGTCAAGGTCGACTTGGCTCAGAAAAAAAAAAATATTTCTAAGTTTTCTCTGTCTCTATGTTTATATTCCAGATCTGGTTGCAGAAACTCAGTACAAACACCAAAAAATAGCAATTTCCATATTTGTTATACTTTGAGGTTAGTATTTGTTTTCAATTCATTTCAATTAAGATTTTAATACTCTCTTCCAAAACGGAATGTAACGTTTTCCTCTTTCTTCTTATTACTCATCGATTGATTCATTTATGCATTGACTATTTTCATGTGGTTAATTAATTTGGATCTTTCCTTTGGGAATTTGGGATTAAGAAGAGAATCTTACCTTCTCCAATTCTTCTATATGTAAAGGATATTATTTACATGTTGGTGAACACATCAACAATAACCAATCACAATCATTTTTTTTATTCTTTACATTAATATTCATAAGTCATATAATCATTTGGTTGTTAGCTTATGTCAATGTTTCTCTTTACCTTAACCTAGTTGTGTGACCTCACATACTTAATGTATTTGCTACCTTTTAAATGACTCAAACAAAAATCTTATCTATATTAAATTTAAGTTAGATGATTATAATTTAAAAAAATGATCACTACAAGTGCATTATGTCAAACAATACACTTAAAATACTATTAAGCTCAACTAAGCAAAATAAATAGGTCACAAAGCAAATTCATATTTGATCACAATACTTAATATTAGAGATCATAGTTCAAATATAAGGGGCTAATTCAATATAATACAAAAATTTCATAAATACTCAAGTTTTTTTTTACAACATACTACAATATTACAAAAGAACATCCATCTAAATTAAAATTATTTTTTTGTTAAGTTGTCTTTAGTAGGATAATCATTAGATTAAACTAAATATACTTTGTAACATTAGATATCTTTTGTAACAAATTTTAAATTTAATAAAAATCGATTATTATGACTTAATTGAAACAACTTATTCAAGATCTTAATAAGATATACTCAAATAAACAAATCATTATGGAACTTGTCTTTTGACTACACTACACTCCATTGAATGGAAAGTCTCCTAATTAGACCTTGAAACTTTGAACGCTAATTACTAACATAAAGATACATTATCATTCTTGATAGTTTAACTACAATTTTTCAAAATAAATTTCTTCCAAAATTTTGATACAGAATTCAAACTTTTGTTTAAGTATTGAAGAATAATTAAACTCAACATCACTTAGATAGAGATCAAAAGTAGAGACAATCTTAATCCTTAATATTTATCGTTATATATAAATAGATACCGGAACGAGAAAGGGAATCACTTGTACCGCAGAAGACGACTTTATAATTAGTTCCGCTGGGGCAAGTAAAAGTACTGGTGGCATCATCCTTGTCATAACTGTAAGCCTGGGGACACTGTTCCTTGAAAAACCTCGAGTAATCGGTTGGTCCGCAAGTGTTTGCAGACGCTCCCGTACAGCAGTATTCCGGCGTATTATATGTCGCGCAGGCACTTTTGCATCCTCCGGTTACTTTCAGTTCAGCGGGGCACTGAGAATTGATGTCGCTGAGGCATGAAATTTTGCCCTTGCAATTAGGGTTTGTAGAAGTGGGAGTCATGGAAAGAGGCACGTTGAAGCCGTCGACGAGAGAGATGTCGTAAAAGTCGAGATTCTGGTATTGGTCGAGGGCATATTCGGCCATGGTCGCGGGCACCTGGCCGTAGCCTTGGCAGCTGAGCGTGCCGTTGCAGTCACCGGTTTGGCAGGTGCCGCGACCGCTCCCGTCGAATGAACAGCCTGTGCGTGCCCAGATTCTGCCCTGGGTTGTTCCGGCGGGAACTTGGATGGTCCACGTCTGCCCTTGGTCCAGTTGTTGCCCTCCACCTGGCACTGCTGCTGCCCAGACCGTGTAGGAGCACTGGTTTGTGATCTCGAACGTTGCTGCCTTCACTTTCACCCCTGCAATCAAGAATGAAACTGAAGACTGTAAAAAGCGTAAAATACTGTATTTTGATCAAACATTGAGCGTCATGTGGAATGACAGAAGTTTATATCTATGAAGAGGGAAGGTTAAATGTTCAACCTTGACGAAGAATAGAGAAAGTTGTTACGAGAGCAATCCAAACCGCTATCGCTCCAGCCATTGTTAAGAGTGTGAGTTCTTGTGCTCGTATAATGAATGTTTATTCAGAGGAAAATTGGGAATCCACTTGCTCAGAGGAAACTGACAAGCACTTGCTCAGAAGTCTTGGTATTGACTTTCGTGGCTAGTTTCAAAGTCACGAGGAAGGAATGGCTTACCGCTATCTCCGCCGGCCCAACGCGCAATGCAATAATCTCTCTTTAAAATCTTTCATTTCTTTATCATTTAGCTGTCTACAATTGACTTGAATGAATGGAGAATTTTAATGTCCACTAGGTAATCATATAGCTGTCAACAATTGAATGGACAATTTTAATGAAATTCACTAGTCATAGTCTTAAATTAATTTCATTTTTTTTTTTAGATCTGATTTCTTGCTATGAATCTTGACAATCAAACTAGCACTGAATCTTGACAATCAAACTAGCACTCTGCCTCGTCTTATCTTCCTCAAATAGACTTTAGTTACTAAATCAATTTATTGACATTCATTTATTTTCATGTCCAATGCTTCAACATTTGAAATTTAAGGGATCTAGTTTTAAAGATGAGGTCTTTTGGAAGAAAAAATAAATTATATACTAGAACAGTAAAGTTAGGAGAGAAGATAGGGTACACTGATAGTTGTAATATGTTGAAAAGTATGGAAACCCAAATACTAATGAATGCAAATACTTTTGGTGATGTGACTAAACAGTTTTTTTTATAAAATGTCAAAATTGATTGATTAAAACAAATTTATCATGGGTTACCAAGACTCATGTGTCGTTCTTGATGTTGTGCTCATGAAGACGGCTTTTTGTGGTACTTATACATGGAAAGGTAGGGGGGTTTTAATTTATGTGTTGTATTTATTTGACATTTTATAATAAAAAAATCATTTAAATTCAAATGTAGCCTGCTACAGATATCAAAAAATATGTCAAAATTGATTGATTAAAACAAATTTATCATAGGTTGCCAAGATGCATGTGTCATTCTTGATGTTGTGCTCGTGAAGATGACTGTCTATGGTACTTGTACATGGAAAGGTAGGGGGGTTTAAATTTATGTGTTGTATTTATTTGAAATTTTATTAAAAAAATCATTTAAATTCAAATGTAGCCCGCTACAGATATCAAACCGTGCTATTATATATGCAAGAATATCTAGTTGTTTGGAGTGAGGATTGTAAACGATGTTAATAGCTTTACAAAGAGCTCCATTTACAAGTCCTTCCTATCTCCGTATGTTGGCTTGAACAAGATTTGTTGGCCTTTGCGAAATAGCACTTGCTTCGCAAGTTGTTTATAATTAGCTTCAATATCTGTTTTTCTTCTGGTACTTGTTGTAATGCTCATCACACTAGATAATTTAGTTATTTTAGCATTTTTATATTGTGTACCTTTACTAAATTATTAGAAGAGAATAGATATATTGAATTATTAAATTGTTCATTTTCACCTTTAACAAGTTGTTTACTTGTGTGGATCATCAACAATTGTCAGTCTGCTTGTGTTTCCACAAATAGATATAGAATTTGATGGATGTTCACACCTTGTTCCCTTCTATTCCCTATTCTCCTTCACAAACTCGGTGGTTGTAGTTCTCTTCTTCTTCCTTTTCCACGCTTCTGTAACAATGTCTTTCGAATATCCAATTTGCTCACTGCAGTTCAAATGCGAAAACACACAGGTCCTTTTCTGTGATAAGGATACAGAACCATGCCCCTTCCTCTGTACTCTAATCGTGCAACCAATTTTTGAGCTAACTCTATATTTATGAGTTTGTATGTATATAGAGAATTTTTTACAAAA
This sequence comes from Chamaecyparis obtusa, assembly GCA_027943335.1. NCBI lineage: Eukaryota > Viridiplantae > Streptophyta > Pinopsida > Cupressales > Cupressaceae > Chamaecyparis > Chamaecyparis obtusa. The sequence goes on from BSBK01003280.1 coordinate 1,167,245, forward strand.
ATGCTACTTAGTAAAACAGAAACAATAAGTACACAAATAAAAATAATGAAAAATAGAGTGATATTGGCTTAAATCGGCGCTTAACTGTTGAAGTAGGCGAATTTCTGACGTCAATCACTGTTTACTTTGGCCTAGTTGTGATGAAGAGTTTTCGAGTGTTGTTAGAGGCTTCGATTGCCGAAAAATAGAAAACTTTTGGCTTAAATCGGTCTCAAATGGTGAAGGAATAGCATTTCCGATTGTTGCCAAACAGTTTAATGAAGAGTATTTTTTGGTCAATTATACTTTCTTTTTTATTTTTCCTCAAAGGGTTGAACACTTGTGGAATTGTGAGCCAAACTAAAATTGGAAGTAAATGGAGGAAGAGGTATATTTTGTTGACCGATTAGGGAATAATTTGGCACGAAGTGGTTAAGGAATTTTGGAGTGTTAATTTTTTTTGTGTAAAATTTATAGTTGTTAAGAATGAAATGTTTTTTTTGCTAAAATTGGCCTGAAATTGGCGAAGTGTATTTTACAGTCTTTGTTTTGGCACAAACAAAGAGAGCTCTGTAGTTTGAAAGCTTTTTATTTGATTATTAAAGTTTTTGGTGAGAACGGAGTGAAATTGCCCAGAATTGGATTCAAATGCCTGTGGATTCAAGAAAACCTCCTTTTTGTTCTAACATTTCTTTTATGGTTTGAAACACTACAAGATTACGTTGCCTTGTTGGGAAATTGAATATTTGTGCTTGTGTGGAGCATTTAGTTTTGATTCCTACTTGAGAAATCTTTAAACATGAGCCACTGTACTCTCTGAAAAGAGTTCATTTATGTTAGGCGGACAAAGTTTGAATAGGTAAGAACTCTATGGTTTTGTGTAAATTTAGACTTAATTTCTGACTGGAAGGTGTTGGTTTGCTCTAGAGGCTGCTTATTTGGTCTGAAAACACTGCGAAAGTTTTGCATTTTTACTCTGCGTGAGTGTTTGAATTTGTGCTTCCTTGGCATGAATGTTTTGATCTATACATGTGATTATGTTTTTTTGATAACAAATATTACATGTGGAGCTTTAATTAAATATTTCAACTTTCTTTCTTTCTTTTTTGTTGGGAAAACAGTGAGTTGACTCAAAACCAAAGATTTTTTTAAAGATTCTAGAGTTTATGATGGGTCAAAACCACTGCAGGGTTTTGTATTTTGACCAAATGTGAACACTTATGTTTGTTTGGAAGTTGGAACAATTACTTCACTTGTGGTTGAAAAGTTATTCAATGCATGGATTTATGTGTCTCACTGTTGACAACAAATATTTTAGGTTTGCTAAGAAACTCTGACTAGGTGCAGTTTCTGTGCACAAAGTATAGTGAATTTAGCTAAAATTGATTTCACAATGTTTGCAAAGTTCTTACTCAAGACTACTTTTTGTCTGAAAGCACTGCACCATTTTTTATAAGAACACGAAAGCTGCTGAAGATAGAAGTGTCAAAACTCAACCTAAAATGTGTTTGACAAATAATCAATGGCATACATGGTATCCATTCTCCCTTATTATGAAATTTGATAACATTTTAGAATTAAATCCATGTCTCTTCAAAGGGCATTGCCATATGCAAGACTAATCGTTGCAATACTATTGCATTTGTAATTTGTGACAACTATCACATTTGCTTACACCTGTCTGGAAAGATAGAAAACCATCTAAGAAATATTGAGTTATGTTTTTATTATAGTTTTCCCTAGCCTGAATTTACTCCTTTCCTATAAAAACATCTTTCTGACATTTAGAATTAATAGACATTTTGGGAGTGAAATTGTCAGCAAACAAATGCATGCACTCTTATAAATTATCTGCTATGACTTCAACAACCATTGGGATTTAACTATGAATCTAGGAGAGATTCCTCTGGTAGCAAAAATTTTAAGATTCAGAAGATTCAATATTTAGAAAATTTATTCAATTTTCAGAAAGAATTTGATGTCTGTAAAGTAGACATGATTGTTTATGTCTCAGATAGGCATGTCTATAGCTGATATCGAGTGGATGTTAGAAGGCTAAGGTCCATGGAGGATTTTTTCAGGATTTCACACTATTTTCACACAAGGACATTCACAGGTGAGGTGCTAGCATATGGAAACTTAGGGCAGATGACCTATTCACGGGTGAGCGTCTAACAAATGAAAATTTAGAGAAAATTACCTGCAAATGGATTAGTATACTTTGTGCCCACACATAACAGCATCACAATACAAGCTGCTATATTTAGAGATGAATATTAATCAAAATATTACCAAGTCAAGCAAAATGAATCCATACGAGGCCTTTTTATCTGTGTCTACAGGGTTTTGTTTCAACTTTTTTAGTTTTATAAGCCATTGGTGACATTTTAATAGTTTCGTCTGATAGAAAACAAGAAAGTTTGGAGCAGTGTAAGAGCTATTCAAGTGCAAAAATTCAATATCTTATTCATAAATTCTCGAACAAACAAATAATGAATGTTCAGAAAAAATCACATGTTTTCATCTCAACTCCTTCTAACGAGGTTCTAACTTGGTGCAGCCGCACGGGGAGCTTGATTGCAACCGACATCTTCTAGACTATGACTTTCCATGGATATTACCAGGTTTGCATTTACTTGATTCCTATTTCGGAAAGCATGTCATAATCTAGTTGTGCAACTTTGGAATGACAGACTGCTGCAGCCAGTAGTATGTATCCAGTTAATTTTAGTATTCAATGTGTATCCACAGGACATGGCAGGAGAATTGAACTCAAAGATCAAAAAAAAATTATAAGCTATAGAAAAGATTCTTGCAAGAGAGAATTCTAACCAAGGATTTATTATTGCATATAAAATCATCCACTCGCTTATATGGATTTCCAAGTGTATTGGACATAAAAACAAAGCTACAAATATTATGATTGTTTTCACTACTTTTGTGGGTTTCCCCTGCTGCAATCATCCCCTGCTTTTCCCGACTTCACAACCTCGCTCTATTTGCAGTCCTCTTGTTTACTTAAATACCCACTTGATACAATATTGTCAAAATTAACCTAGGGGTTTGCGGGAGAGTTACAGATATCGCTTACTAACTCATCTTCATTGATTGTGGGCTCAGACGAAGGCTTACCAAGATTGTTATGGTTACACATGTGAAGATCTCACTGGTACAATCATCTTCTGCTTCTCCTGGGTTTGCAATTCCACTCTGCTTACATGTCCTTAGCATGGTTGTATGGGCAAATGATCCGTTCTCATCCGCATCAATTTTAGGTCTTGCATGAGGGCTATCGAGATCATCTACATCAAACGCCTGTTCTACGCCCACATGACATCTTCAGTGATGTTGTGATACTTAGGGTTTCACCCTTGTACATCTCCACCAGGTGCTTAAGCTCACGGATGAGCTTGTCCTTGGCGCTACTCTTGCAGTAACGATAGTCCTTATCTTCGACAGTGTAAAGATTCAAGAAACCAGATTCTACTTTGACATCTGTGTGCGGATGGAACCCCGCAGGGCGCAGAAAGTCCATGGGATTGCCAATCCACTCAAGGTAAGTAACGTGCCACGCCAGACCACAACAGTATCCTTCCGCCCTAGCCATTCGATCTCCTGCTCGTTCATCGCCATAGCGATGAAGCCCATCCAGTTGGCGTGCTTGCTCCAAAGCTTCCGAACCCTAGGCCGCTGGAAAAACCCTGGCAAATTTATTAGGAAGTCGTGTACAGACTTTGTGACTCTGTACTTGTAATCGGAGAACTCGACCGGCAAGGTTTTGTGGGCACCGGGAAGAGCGTGACACAATTTCCCGGTGGGGGTTTCTACATAGGAAAGTCTATCGGCTAATAATCTATTTAAAGAATTATAGTTGTCAAGTGGAGACAACAAATTATCATGAACACTCTAGTTTTAGAGTGAGTATAGATAAGGGTCGAGTATTGTGCATTTGCATTCAAAAGAGATCGACATTGATTCATGGAAAGAGTGAATGTTCTATTCATATTGTTTGTCATGATAAGATATCATCTATTTTTATGGAACGTCCAAAAAAAGTTATGGCTTAGAATGTGATTCATCTTAATATTGAAAGTTTTTGATTTACAAGGTTATTTTTTTGTAGTCATAGATGCATCATGAGAAGGTTTAGGTGGTGTTCTATGTAAAGAAGAACATTTAGTAGCCTGTGAGTTGATAAATTTAAAGTCGTCTGAGAAGAATTATGCTCCTCATGACCTAAAATTAGTAGCAAAAGTGCATACTCTACAAATGTGGCAACACTACTTGTTGGGGAAGTCTTTTGAGTTTAAGTCGTACCATCAAGTTACTAAGTATAGATTCTCCCAACCACATATCAATGCTCAATAAGGAAGATGGTTGGAATTTATATTTGACAATGAATTTGAGATAAATTACATCAAATCCAAAGAAAATTGAATGTTGGATGCTTGAGTCAGCAAAGACATATTTCCTTAATACTCTCCATACATTTTGACTTCAAGAATCAAGTTTTACTACAATCTGTGGGAGATGAATATTATGAGAAAGTTAAACAAGCTCTCTTGGTCAATCCTCATGATTCGAGAGACGTCTAGTTCTATTTTGAACTAGATGGAATTTTAATGTATAGAGGAAGGATGTATGTTCCAAACTACATAGAGTAAGAAACCTTGTGAGAAAGAGTTTCATTCTACAATGTACTCAAGACACTTGATAGTGACAAAACTCTTAGCAAATGTAAAACCACTTTATTTTTGGAAAGGGGTTGAAAATGATGCCAAGATTTGTGGAAGGATGTTATGAATGCTAGAGAGTGAAAGTTGAGCATCAACATTGAGTGGGGACTTCTGCACCCACATCATATTCGAGAGTGGAAATGGAAACTCGTCAATATGGTCTTTATGTAACTCAAAATTGACATAATACTATCTTACTAGTGGTGGAAAAAATCGTCAAAGTAGTTTAATTTACACTTGAGATTTGGTAGATGGAGCATCAATAATAGCTTGCAAGTTTGTTCAAGAGGTGTTTAATTGACACGGAGATCCTGAGAAAATTATATGTAATAAAGATGCATGCATGATATCGAGGTTTTAGAAAAGCTTATTTGCAACACTTGGAATTGAACTTAATTATACTTACCCTATCACCTTGAGACATGATCAAACAAAAGGGATGGATATGGATCAATACTACAAATGGGAGGAATAGCTCGTGCATCTAGAGTTTGCATACAACATTTCCCATTCTAAGATCAAGGAAGCTTCATTTGAAGCATTATAAAGAAGAAAGTAGTAAACTCCTATAAGGTGTGATTAGCTAGAAGATAGGATTAGCCTTTTTTATAATTATTATAAAAGATGGAAGAGAATATAAAGCTAAGATTGGTAGAAGTAAATGATCAATACAAAAGTTACATTGATGCCAAGTGTACACTGAGATAGCTCTCAATTAGAAAAAAAAAATCTATGTTACCTTGGGTTTTAGGGACAGGGGGACATGGGGTTGGGAAATGGGTTTCTAGGATAGATTTTTTTCCCTAGAGTGGGGGATGGCAATGGGGGATGACTATATTAAAAATTGGAAAATTTTAAAATATATAGGAAAATTTTAAATATTCATATGAAAACATAGATAAAGCATGCTTCTATACATTATAGAACCTTAACAAATAATGTTTGTGTTAAATAATTTAAATTGAGAGTTCACGTGAGAGTGAAAGTCAAACAAATTATCAAAACTCAAACATTATTTAAATTAATTTTATGGGACAACCATGGGACAAGTTTCCAAGTTTACGTCCCTGTTTAAAAGGGCCCAAACTATTGTACATTAAAGTGGTCAATTGTAAAGAGAAAAAATTCCTTCAAGGAGTGAAACAAACCCCCAAAAAAAGCAAAATACAGAGACACATTACTAAACTAGACAGAACAAAGATTTACATGCAGAAGAAACATTCGACGGACAAAAATATAAGATAAATTATTGTTGTTTTTTATTATAATAACAGCCATAGAAAACCCAGTATCCATAAGGAAAAATGGACAGAATTTACAGGACATATATTAAGAATTTCTTAAAAATGAGGTGAACGAAAGCCATTCCGTCTACGATTGTTGCTTCAATCTATTTTTACTCAGAATGAAAAGTAGATCTAAAAAGATCGAGGTTTTAGAGCGACAGAAATCTCATTACTCATTAATTATGTTTATATATAGGTAGACCTTGAAAATGGAATGACTTTTACCGCAAAAGATGATTCTATAATCGGTTCTGCTGGGACAAGTAAAGGTGTTGGCGGCGTCATCCCTGGCATAGTTGTAGGCCTGGGGGCATTGTTCCTTGAAAAAACTCGAGTAAAGGGTTTGGGTGCAATTGTCCATAGAAGATCGTCTACAACAGTATTCCGGCTTATTATACCTCGCACACGCACTTTTGCATCCTCCGCTCACCTTCAAATCTGCGGGGCACTGAGAATTGATGTCGCTAAGGCATGAAGTTTTGCCCTTGCAATTAGGGTCTCTTGAAGTGGGGGTCATGGAAAGAGGCACATTGAAGCCGTCGATGAGAGAGATAGTTATTATGTATAGTTATCGAGCAGTAGTTACTACCGAGCAAGTCAGAGGTCGTTGAGTACTTCAGTAGTTACCGAGTAGTGTATATGTCGAGTTGTATAGAAGAGTCAATGTCGAGCACCAGTATATGAAGAATAGTTTTGACCGAGCATCAGAGAATTCATATGCTGAGAAAGCCAGTTTTGACATATGTGTTTGTAATGGCACAAACACCAAGGTAAACCATTTTGGATGACTTTTATGCTAGATTTAATGATTGTTGAGGGAATCAAGGAGTTGATTATGTCTTGTATTTCTAATCATTAATCCCTATGTAAGCCATGTAACCTATTAGAAAAAGGGAATGCTTAAGCGACATAAGTAATGAATCTAGATTGTTGATCTTAATCTAGGAGCTTGATTAGATATTTATATAAGATGAGATCTAAACCCTAAAATGATATATGCAAAGAAGGAGAATAGATGAGATCTCATGTACACGGAACAGAGAAGTGTTTTGATTATTAGATGTAAAGATCAGGCAAAGTGACCAAGTAGAGAAGTGAAGGACAAAACAGAGCTATATTTGATTTTGAGATCAGATAAGTATTGGATAGAGGAGATTTGTAATCAACATCTATAGTGCAAACCGAAGGATCATGTATTGATACATTTTAGCAGGTGAATCAGGGTAAATCTCTTTACAGAGTAGTCCTAACAGGCTTTCATTAATCTCTTAATCGAGTGCTTACTTAGTTGTAAGTTTCAAATCCTTCAATCAAGGTAGATTGTATAAGTCTATAAGTTCTTAACAAGGCAGACCCCTCACAGGGTAGATCATCATAAGTGATCAATTATTGTAGCCCTAACATGCACACTTTAGACTGCAGTAGTGAAGATTTGTGGGTGTCATCCTCACCCTAGTTTTACCTTTCAAGGATTTCTGGGTAACCAAAATCTTTGTGTTATGAGTTTCATTTGATGGATGAAGTTAGAATGTTAGATCTATTTCAGTATTGAAATTCATGTTTATGATATGCGTGTGAAATTAGTTTTAAAGTATCAAATATTAGAGATATCTGATTCACCCCCTCTCAGTATCTCACTTTCTCATATTAGATTTCCAACAATATGTGTGTGTGTGTGTGTGTGCACGTGTGTGAATATAGATAGATAGATAGATAGATATATATATATATATATATATATATATATATATATATATATATATATATATATATATATATATATATATATATATATATACGCGCGCACACACACACACACACACATAGTGAAGTGCCATTACAACGGTGATCATGCAAGGCGAGAGACATGAAAAGCTTAGACTTTGAAATATGTGAATTATTTTGTCTTACCAACTTGAATATCGGATTAGTTTATCCACTATTGATGTGGTTCATCTTAATTAAGTAGGAAAATGAAGAAGAGAGGTATATTTTAAAGTCAAGATCAATCTCAATGTTGGCAATGGATCTTGATTCAAAGTTTTGTTTCAATTGTATTTAAATCTCAAAATTTGATGCATATCTAATTTTAAACCTATCAATTCTCCAATGAAACCATTATAGTACACAAACAATATTATTGACCTTATGTATAACATAAAAGTATGCAAAATATATACCAAAGTTTCCCTAATCAACCTTGTACAACTCTTCTCTTAGGTGTACCCATTGCACCTTATATGATAAAGCACTCGTTTCAATAATAACATGTTCATCAAGAAATGATTTGAATTAGGTAAATGTAGATTTTTAAAAGGGCCCAAACTATTGTATATTGAAGTGGTCAATTGTAAAGAGAAAAAAGTCCTTAAAGGAGTGAAACAAACAAAAAGAAGCAAAATACACAGACACATAAGTAAACTAGACAGAACACAGATTTACCTCCAGAAGAAACGTTCGACGGACAACAGCCACAGAAAATCCAGTCTTTTGCTTCAATCTATTTTTACTCGGAACGAAAAGTAGATCTAAAAAGATCGAGGTTTTAGAGCGACAGGAATGTCATTACTCATTAATTATGTTTATATATATGTAGACCCCGAAAATGGAATCACTTTTACCGCAAAAGACGATTCTATAATCGGTTCCGCTGGGACAAGAAAAGGTATTGGCATCGTCATCCCTGGCATAGCTGTAGGCCTGGGGGCATTGTTCCTTGAAAAAGCTCGAGTAAAGGGTCTGCGTGCAGTTGTCCTTAGAAGCTCCCGTACAGCAATATTCCGGCGTATTATACCTCGCACACGCACTTTGGCAGCCATCGGTTACTTTCAGATCGGCGGGGCACTGCGAATTGATGTCGCCGAGGCATGAAATTCTGCCCTTGCAATTAGGGTCTGTTGAAGTGGGTGTCATGGAAAGAGGCACATTGAAGCCATCGACGAGAGAGATATCGTAGAAGTCGATATTAACAACTGTTGGGCGCCGGGCTGGATCGCGAGGATAAAAGACATTCTGGTTTTGATTGAGGACATATTCGGCCAAGGTGGCGGGCACCTGGCCGTAGCCTTTGCATTCGAGCAGGCCATTGCAGTCACCGGTTTGGCAGGTGCCTCGACCGCTTCCGTTGAAGGAACAGCCCGTGCGTCCCCATATTCTGCCCTGGGTTGTTCTGGCGTCAGGTTGGAAGGTCCAAGACTGCCCTTGGTCCAGTTGTTTCCCTCCGCCTGGCGATGCTGCTGCCCAGACCGTGTAGGGGCACTTGTTTGTGATCTCAAACGTTGCTGCCTTCACTTTCCCTCCTGCAATCAAGAAAGAAATTGTACATTGTAAGAGAGTCAAATGGTACATTTGAATAGGCAATGTGGAATATTACCTTGGAGGAAAGCAAAGAAAGATGGTATAAGAGCAATCCAAGCAGCCATTGTTAAACAATTCTGAATACTTACGCTCAGAGAATGAACGTTTTATTTAGAGACGAAATTCGGAAGCCATTTGCTCAGAGTGTAACCGTCGCCCATACGCTCGGGAGTCTCGCGAGAGACCTTTTTTTCAAAGTCAAGATAAAAAACGAATATGGCAAAAGGTCTAGTCTTTTATGACTCGACCAAATATGACAACACAAAATTTCACTTGATTTCACAGTTAAACATGAAAATATACAATTAAATATGGCATTAGCTATTTTCCATACAAGTGGTATAGTAAGACATAATTAGATGAATCATAAAACATCATTTTATATATTGATGGACATAATTAGTTATGTATACACATATGCACATATGTGTATATATACACACATACACACGTGTACATGTGTGTATACACATATACACATACACATATATGTTTATATATACACACATACACATATACATATGTATATATATATACACAAATACACATGTGTGTATATACATATACACACATTTGTGTATATATATACACACGTGTGTGTATATATACATACATGTATATATATAATATATATATATTCTTATAGCAATATAATATACATTCTTATAGTCATGGATCCCACGAAATATTAAATTTGGTTTTATAAAAATTGGAATTGGAATTCGAAATTTCAATTCTACCTATTTGAGTGGAAGACGCAAATGCCCATTTTGGGGCAAAATTGGAATTTTGAAATTCCAATTCCAATTTTTTAGATGGACACAAACATGGAATTGACATTATCCGGAATTAGATAATGCCAATTCTAGCCCCCAAATGGGCCCTTAAGTAGAATTGGAATTGATTTTCCAATTCCACCTATTTAGATGGAAGATTCAAATGTTGGTTTTCGGGTAAATGGGAATTAACAAATCCCTATTCCAATGTCATGTTTTGAACACAAATATTGAAAATGTCAATTCGGAGAATTGACAATCCCAATTTCAGTCTAATAGGAAGTTTTAAAATGAATAGGTTTTTACATTAATTTCTAATTTAATTTTTATGTATAAAGTAAATTTGTTGTTGGTGAATGTTAGGAAATCGCATACAAAACAACTTAACAAATACATAGATAAAAAATAAAAAGTACAATCCTTAAAATAAACTATGTTAACAAAATCCCCATAAAATTTAAAAGTACAATTAATCCTTAAAAAAATCTCTAAATCTAAGTAACAAAAATTTAAAAATTGACCTCATTCTAAATTGGATGTTAATGTCTCTGTCACATGAGTAATTAAAAAAAGTTTGAGAAGTTTAAGAAAAAAATAAGGTAAATTTTTAGGGAAGAGGGAGTAGATAATTACTGGTATGTAAAAGAAATTCTGAAAATGATATATAACAATCTTTATGTTATTAGGTTTTCTTGCAAATTATACGTGTTTAGATCTATGTCAAATTTGTGACTGGTTTATTGCATAATATTGATAGCAAATAAATGATAATATAAAATTTGAGAACAATCTACGATATAAATATGAAAAAAGAGTTAACAAAATAGTTGAAACCAAACGTATTTATTACAATGTTACCAAAATTGTCAAGGTACGTCTGTAAATTCATTTTTGAAACAATTGTAATGAAAGAAGAAGATTGAGAAAGCATAAACTTATTGATTGAGACAGTGACTAGATTTTTTAGTAGACATTAGATCTAGCATATAAGTAAAGGTCTCAAATCTTTCTTTTTTTTAAATCTTCACAATGGAAACTATTTGAGTTAGGATATATTTTGTATCTTCAGTACATGTTGAAAAGTAGAAAGAAAAAGTGAATAAAGGTAATATTTTGAAATGACATCAAATGTAAGCATGAATAGAATCATAAAAACACTATGACTACTTTGAAACTACATATTGAAAGACATAATTAGGAATTTACATCAAATACATTATAAGTTAAAATATTTAGAGATATTCATTGGACTAACATTTGCAAATTTTTTTAAGCTTTGATAACCCAAATTTAATTTAAGAAATAAGCAAAATATGTATTCATTTTAGAAAAGCATTACTTTATAGAAAGTACACGACAAGGACAAATCATTGAAATTTTGGTGTCCAAATATTACACTCTAATTTGAAAAGTCCTAGAGTCAAGAAAAATCAAAAAATAGCTTTGATAACCCAAATTAAATTTAAAAAATAAGTAAACTATGTATCCATTTTAGAAAAAGCATTACTTTATAGAAAGTACAACAAGAACAAATCTAAAGATTCTAAACCTATTAGAAAAGTTTGAAAATTAAAATAATGACAAAATATATTAATTTTAAGAATAGATGAAAAAATTGACATTCTAATAATTACAATAAAAAAAAATATTAAAAAATTATATATTACTTCATAATTAAAAAATAGGTGAAAAACTTACATTCAGATAATCAAACAAGATTAGAACCCTAAACAGAAAATAAAAGCACAATCATAAAAACTATTATTCAGTTTTATATCAATATTGTTAGCGTAGGTGGACTTCCAACTGTGCAGATTTAATCTTCCCCACCTCTTTCATTCAACTACTCCAACCATGGTAGTTATTACACCCATTTTGTATTTTCTTATTCGATGGATCTAATGGTTCTTTTGGGGCATTCTAGAAGTTTTATCTTGGCTGAAAACATTTTGTTAAAAAAAAAGAAAACACTCTGTTTTTATGTATGAAAATATATACCATGATTTGATATAGAATGATTTTGGGGGCACAATTGATTTTCTATTGGCTGCTCTGTATTGAAAAAGGACATTAATTAAAAAAACATTTCTTGAATCCTACTGTGTGCTTTGATCTGTGTTTGTGTGTTCATTTATTATCATTTTCTCTGCAAAGTTTTATGTTTTATCACTTATATATGTTTAACATGTAGGTTAAAAGTCCAAAAGCATATGCATCAAAACTATAGACAAGGAACCCGTGATTTATTTGTGATGAAGAAAAATGTGAATAAGAGACATTTTTCCCAAGATTAATCGTTCTATATCAGTAGAAATATAAATAGTAAAATTAAAATGATTTCAAGAAAATCACTCAACATTGAGGGCAGATTCGTACCTAGGCATAATGTCCTACACAAGAAATGGTGTACCTGAGGAATGAACACTGGTTTTGCAAGATGAAAGGACCCAAGAAATTCAGATTTTACAGATAAATATGAGACATGCACCCAAGAACCAATTATCCCTTTCCACACAATGAACAACAACCTATTAAATGACAACAGAATTTGATCTAGTCTGCAGCGAACCAAGCCAAATGACTACATAATGTAATACGCTGATTTGGAAAAACGGCAGATGTAACAAGACTCACATCAAGAACAAGGAAAGTGAAATACACCTAAAGGCACCATTTCGGTCCTCTTTAAATTTTGGCCCCATGATCAAATTACTACACACTCAAATGATACCAAATTCTAGGATGATGACTGGATCTATTGAAATATTCAAGAGAACCCCAGAAACATTTATTTATAAAGTGCAAACAAAGATCATCATATTTCAAACATGATTCAAATAGTACCCTATCTTTAAACAAATACATCGAATTTCAACCAAGATTGAAATAAAAATGATGAACGGTTAAAAAAATAGCTTAAAAACAGATTTTCTAAATTCAAGAGCATGCACAAAAAACATAAAAATAAAAGAATTTGAATGACTCTTCCTCTGTAATCTTTCATGAGAATGGCTATGGTATAATCAAGGAGTCTAAAATGAAATTGAAAACCAACCTCCATTACTTTGTTGCTGTGGATATTTTCTGTCATACAAATTTCATTTTTTTCTAGCTCTTTATTTCTCATTTTAAGTGCTGCAATTCCTGCATTAAAATTCAACAAATGTGGATGATAGATGCTATTAAAAAAATTGGAAATTTTGATAAGTCTAAAAAAATTAGGGATAAGAAGAGAGCAAAAAACAAGGTAACTTGTTATTTGTACTTAAAGAATTGTTTGTTACTATTGAGAAAATACCTGCATGATCGGAAAAAAGATACAGGGGAGAGAGACTGACAATTTTCTGGGAAGAATTTTATTTTTCAGGAAGCAAAGCTCCCACAAATAGCCTATCGACTAAATTATTGTTATACATTATTTCTGAATTTGATTGTGTAAATTTGAACATTTCTCTTCCTTATTGCTATATTCCTATGTAATCATAAAATTCCATCTGAAATACCAAAAAACTGCATTTGACAAGAGGCAAAGAGAAGGGATGACATGCAAGTGCATTTCTAAGACCACAGCTCTTGTCAGGTACCCGTCCTCGTCCAGTTTCAAGGATATTTTCCCTGTAAGTTTCACTGTCATAGTTTTTTTTGGAGTGAAAGGAGAACAGCAAGAGAATCAGAGGTAAACATAGCAGGGATTTTGTAGTGGGAAAGCTATAATTTTATGATGAAAACCCTCTTTCGAGTAGCTGATGATTATTTTTGTTCACTTGCAGCTTGCAGTGTTGAAAAAGGTACGAAAGGAGGAGGATTTTTCGTGGTGCTCAAAGCCGCCTCTACTTTTGCATTGGTTTTTTTTGGTTGACATGGCCCCAAACAAATATGATGGGTTGTGCGGAGGCCTCCAAGATGCATTGTAGGCATGTATGTATATCTGGCCACCCATATCTGTTAGTTTGCCATTTTGGAGAAGGAATATGAAAGAGAGTTTTTTTCCCTTCAATTTTGAAGGGTTTGAATGCCTTAGTTTTCAACAAAACAACTATGTTGTAGCAAGCTATTATTTTATTGTTGAAGGGTTGTCACAGCTGATCGAAAATCCCAAAGTTTGAGTGTTGAGAATTGCAAGTTCAAAAACCCAAGGGTTTTGCAAATTTTCTTTTATTCATTAATATATCTCATTTTGGAATCTATTGTAGAAAGCCACTTTTATATGGATTGTTGTCTATCTTTGTTTATGGTCTTGTATCCAGTTTTTTAAAGGAGGAATTAAGAGATGAGAGATATGCATTCATATATGTATATGTATATATATACACAAAAACAAACACACACATACATATAGACATACACACACACGATTTCCTCAATTTAAAAACATAGAATAGAAGAAGTGTTTTTTACTCAAACAAAAATAATAAATTATAACATTTTGCACTTAAAAAATATTTGATAAACATATTTTTAAAAGAGATTTAAGACCTTACAAATTGGATGTTGTTCAATCTAAAGAAATAAGGATCCTAATTTTTTTAGAAAATGGCTAACAATGCACCATAAATCATGCTACTTGACTCTCAACTCTTGAGAGACGGTAGATATACTTCCTAGAAGATAAAAGTGTAAACCCAACTTTAAACTAAAGAACTTTGGGACATATTTTTGGGCATGCATCTAGGTACAAATTCTAGTACTAACCAAACTAGATTTGACACTGGTTAATAAAAAGATTAAATGATATATTTTTGGAGTGTTTGATGAGGTCCAACTTCACATTAGAAAAACTACCAATGCCAAATATGCTTGAGATCATCTTAAAGTAGTATATGAGGCCAAAAATAAAAATTCAAGTCTCCACTTGCATCGTCAATTGCATTGCCTTCAAAATTGATATGATGAGAAAGTAGATATATTGTTTAGAAGAGTTACATACATCAGGAAATTATTGTAAGCATTATGAAAAGAGTTGCATATGGTTCTTTTGTATGATCCATAGTCTTTATAGTATCACCCCCTTCATTTCAATATTTGTCACTTGTCTATATATGGCAACTAAAATATCTTCTTTTTTAGAGTTAGTAAATTTGCTTCAACGGGAAGAAGCAATCTACAATGAGACTTAAGATTTCTAAGATAATTAGGTCTTTGCAACAAAGTAGAAGGGAAAATAAATTGAACATTGAAGTGGTCCATCGGGTGTATCAAAACCAAATCAAGAAAAATATTCTATCATGAGGAAGTATCTCATTTATTGAAGAAAGGGACATGATCTCTCCTATATTAATCATGCCCTCTCCTTCTATATCGATAATGTTCTTTACAGTAGGAAAAATCCTATTTCAATAAGGATGATAAAGAGCAAGGAAAACATTATCCTCATGATGGATCACTAAGTGTGATCTGAAATGTTGATGCTAAAAACACTTACACAATCGAATCCATAAGCACACATTGATTAACAATACGCATTTCAACAACACTATCCAAATCATCAACTCTATTCTTATTGATGTAATTGTTCTAAATCATTTTCATCATCAATGACCTCAACGCATATTGCTAGATATCCAGTTGACATCAATAACGACAAATCATGCTAAAAAGATTGAATCTAAAATGAAGCTTAAATTGGCTTGAATCCAAATGGTTTGGCTTGAACACTGTTGTGTGAAAATCTAAAGCTTGGGCCAAAGGTCAATTTCTATTATGGAATATTATTCATTATAAAATTGTTGTGGAAGAACATCTATATTGTGTTGGCTAAATATTTTACAATAAAAAATATTTGGAATCCATTGCAAAATGGTGGTTCCATCCACACTATGTGAGACACAATCTCTCCTAATAATAAGAGAAGGATCCCCCTGTTTATTGTTACTAAAAACAACCTACACTAAACTAACACCTAAGATTATGTATACTAAGCTAATTCATGGAGCGTTACATTCACTATATCCTCTTTCTCCAAAACAAGTGTTCAAGAAATAGATTTTCAAGTACAATTTGGCAAAGTTAATAACAAGAAGCTCATGGAAGCTCAAAGTCCTTCCACAACTCCTTATGTAGATTTAGAAATATATATTGAACACACATGCAACTTAAAGTCTCCAACATATATTTCAACTTGCATGCTCAAACACAGAAAATGAGGAAGCATAAAGTCTACAACCTATTTACTTGCTTGAAAATCTGCAAGATCAAACTTGAAAATCTAACTACAACTCTAAACATAATTAGCAGCTCAAAGTTTGCAGGATTGAATTTAAATTCCTTTTGAACAATAGAACAATACTCATATAAGTAATTCTAGAAAATGTCATCACATGAGAACTTGAATTAACATAAAATTTGAAAACAACCTACCTTTTTTATGGAAAGCAATTTGATTTACATCTAAACCTAAAAGTCTTAGAGTGCACATACAAGCTAGAAAATATTTGTTGCATTGCCAAAAGATGATATATTTACAATGAGATCTCTTGTATTTATAGAAGAGAGGTTGTAAGAAAAAGTTGGGAGAAGCCTAAATAATTGTTGACTTATTCAACATGATAGTCCTATGTAATGTGATTACATGTTACAATTGCATTTTTTAATTTGACATGCAATTGTAATTTTTAGCTTTACATGTGATTTGTCAAAACTGGATTGCATCTACATAATTGGAATTAATATAAGTGTTTTACAAGACATGACTCTTATTACATTATCCTCTATCAAAGAGATCTTCCTATTACTAGATTGCCAATTCTTGGAAACTTTAAATCTACATATGGGTGAGAACATCTGCATGAAAATCACACTTTAATCTTTGCAGTTGATGGCATCAACAAATCATTGACCTTAACTCTAACCCATTGACCTTTACTCTAACCACTTGCTTGAAATCAACCTTGAAAGCATTCTACTGTCTGTTATGAAACAACAATATGTTATTCTCGAAAAGATCAAAATGATAAAAGACTATAACATGTCTAGATCTTGGATAGAACATCATTGAAACACTATCCCCATCTTCTTGCACGGGGATAGTACTAGCTCTTCAGGAAAATCTTTTTGTGAAGTTAAGGTGTGAAGCCTGAAGTATGATTCAGAGAAATTATAATGGTATTGCAGTGATGGGCTCCAAGAATTTCTAAGCTTGGATGATGACTTGACATGACATACAAGACGAGACAAAAAAACTTGACTAACAATAAAAAGATGCAAAAAAGGAAGAAAAAATGACTGAAAATGACCAAAACTGCAATTTTGAGTTTTTGAGACACATTGATGATGAAAGAACGTACATGTCTATAGTTGTAATTGGAACTAGAATTTTTTATTACAAGGGAAAAACATAAGGTTTCATGTGAAATCGGGGTTTTTGACCCTAATTTCATTAGATTACATATGTAATTACATGTGTAGTTTATATTGCAATAAAGACAATTTTTTTAATGTATATGTATTTACAATTACAAGGTCTAACATGAGTGTGATCAATTTTTTTGATGATGTTTGCATATGAGATTAATGTAGTAGCACATACACTCAGGACAACAAGTCTCAATTACATATACTATTATATGTAATGGATGCAAGAAAACTTGAAATGCTCATGATGATAGTATGCAATCGAGGTTTTTAATCCCAACTACACTAAAAATTGCATGTAATAGAGGTGAAAAGTTCTAATTTGGAAAGTAAATGCATTGTTTGTTCATGGGGTCAAGGTTTATATCATGGTGCATTGCAGATGATGAAACTTGGGGCATGATTTTGGTTTTCTTTTCTTTTGTGTGTGGTCTAGATGTGTCCCTTGTACTTCCACATGTGATCCCTGGGGTCACATGGTGCACTGGAGCATATTGCTTGCTTGCGGTTCTTCTAGCATTGTATCCACCAAAGTACTTTATGGATCTTGTGTGATGTTTCTCTAACCTTTTCTATTTTGTTTGTCAATCTTATGCACTATTTATGGCATCTCTTTGGTTCTTCACACCTTGACTAGTCACTAATATTGAAAAATCAAAATAAGTTCTCACTACACAACAACCCATTTTAAGGGTGCTCAATCTCCATGATCATTTTCATAATTACTTCACTTTAATTCACCCTTCATTCATTTTAACCTGGTTACTTTTCCTAGTCAATCATAGTTGGAAATGTCCACATATACCTAAGTCATTCACCCCCACTTTGGTTTGTTTCTTGAGATATCAACTCTTAGAGAATTTGCATTCTTAGCTAGTTCACCTGTATTATCATTTAGTTATAGGAGTATTTGATTGCCATATAGTTTGCATGATCACATCATTCAACCAGTTGTAGTATCATTTAGTTTGCATTCTCATTCTATTATCATTGCATACATGAGACACCATTTCATTTCCATGTGACATTCATAAAAGCATATGTGCATTTTATTCTATTTGCATCACATATAGAATCATACATATACAAAATAAAAACAAAAATATATCATAAATTTGCATCTATGTCACATCCTACATCAAAATTTTAATAAATTATACTCAACATAGGTCATTATATCATATCATAATCATTATATGCATAACATCTAAATGCATCTCATCATATCTTGCCTCATAAACACATTAGTAGATATCATATAGGCATCATACATCACATTGCATCACAAGTATGTTAGTACATCATCTCATATGCATGCATCCATACACCATAGTGTAATGCACCATAAAACACACATAATCATACTCATGCACATGGTACATGCCACCCCAAAATATCCATCATATATATCTTAAGTGTCTCCAAAATATCATATGATACATTGATATGTCAAAGAATAATGTCAATGAAAGAATGGGATACATCATCAATAAATATTGGTACGTGTATTGTACATCAAAAAAATATCATATGCATATCATGTAAAGTCTCGTATATGTTATGTGGGCTTCTCACTCAAGTTCTAATCAAGGTGACACTATGAATCCTTAGCTTGTTCTATCATCCCTATAGGTTGTGACCCTGTGGGTTGTGACTATGTCCGTTTGCCACTTGTCTTCCCTAATCCTACAGGCATCAGGCTACACCTATCCCTCCACCTATACACTTGAATGCATAGGATCCCTAGGCTCATCTAACAATTGACCCTAAGCTTCTTCTAGAGCTCATCCTCCTCTCTAACCTAGTCTCCATGAGGACCCAACTATTCTTTGAGATGGCCTACTTGTACTTCTTGTAAATCCCTTGTCCTTTGGTTGGACCCCCTATTTGTATCACTTATGTAAAACATGGTGGTGCCACGTATAGCTCCCACTCACTTGGTGGCACTATTGGCTCATACTGAGACTTGTACTAGCCAGAATTATGTGCAAGATCTCTTAGCTCTTTCATCTTCTTGTCCACCACCAACTACAAAGCCTCAGATTCTCCCATACCTACCCCTCTCTGAGCCTCATCTCTTTATTGCTAGTATCTCCCCATCCTCTCCTCCATCTACTACCAAGACTGCTCTAATACATATCATGTTGTAATGGCCTCATCTCTCTCCCTTTTCAAAGTATCCTTCTCTACTGTAGGGTGTCCAATTGCTATCTCAAGGAATCCTTCTCCCTCATCAATTCATCTTCCTCTACCACTAGATCATCTCTCTATCTTCACAATCCATCCCTACCCTATGCAAGATCATCTTTCTCTTGATGTAGGGTGTCTTTCTCTACAACTATCTCCTTGTACCATCAATCTGATCTAGTCCATGCCTCTCTTAGTACTCAGCCACCTCTATTGTGGGATCTCTTGTGGTCGAGGTACTCTCTCCTCGTACCCTAGAGGATAATCTCATCCACCCTAATAACCCCCATCTAGTACTTGTTCTAGATGGTGGTGGTGGTGTGGGAATTTTTCCCATCCTTGGGGAAATGACTACACACCTTGATTAATATCCATTACTGCCACATCTCCCTCTTTATCACTTCCATCATGTGCCTAGATTCCCTATACCTATACTCTCCCTCTATCTCCCTCTCCATCTCCCCCAAGCACTCTCTATCTCACCACCCTCCATGAAGGTGTTGGTGCTACTCTTGTCCCTCTCCTCCTCATAGATGTAGTTGTCCATCTTGTTCCCCTCAATTCTATTGGTTCCTCTCTCCTCATCCATTGGGCTGGCTAATATGCATCCACCATATGCCCCTTTTTATGTGCCTCCCTCCTTTGTATCCCTAGGATAGGAATATCTTCCCTCCTCACATCCTCTGGTATCCTCCTAGCCCACCGCATTGTATATGCTACAATAATCCTGAGATATGTTGGCCCTACCCATGGATCTCATCCATATAGACTCACCTCCATCCCCTCCCTCACTATCCCCCTCCTATCCAAGGATTTTACAACCTCTATAACCATGTTCCTCATCCTCCATCAAAATCTATTCTCATGTGGAGGCATATCTTGTACTTAACCAAACTGTTGTCAAACTATGTCTGGTTAATACCTCTCTACTATATGCTCCCACCTATACTAGTGATGTATACTAGTGTAATAACAAAGGGTATGTGTCTCTCCTCCCTAGGGCAT
Source organism: Chamaecyparis obtusa (assembly GCA_027943335.1). Lineage (NCBI taxonomy): Eukaryota > Viridiplantae > Streptophyta > Pinopsida > Cupressales > Cupressaceae > Chamaecyparis > Chamaecyparis obtusa. The sequence continues at coordinate 1,187,921 of BSBK01003280.1, forward strand.
CCATGTATATCCATATATCATCTCTAGGTTATCACATATCTTACCCCATCCACAGTCACTTGCCAATTATTGATGTCATCTACACCCTCATATTGTAGATCTCCTCACCAATTAAACACCACTAGACCTCTTATTGTTGGTGTAATTAAATATTCCTTATTACACTTTACTTAAGCTTACTTAGGATAATGATTGCATAGTAGTTTATCATTAAGACACCTAGGAGTTTGCACCTAATTTAAGCACATGGTGTAGGAGGATTCCACTTTAGGTGTGAGATCCACCTTTAGTTCACATATCACATTATTATCCTCATCATATGGCAGATACTTCATTGCATAATGGAGGATGATCCATCTTTGGGAGACATGTGATTCCACCTTGTGTAGGTGATAGCTTATCATCTCCTTATCATTCTCTCTTATCTTCTTGCCTATATAACAAGGCATATTATGGGTATATGAACAAAGATGGGGGACCAAAAAGATGCCACTTTTCTTTTTGGTCCCAAATCACACATAGTGCTTATGTACTAAAGGGTGTGCGCCCTATGGCTTGGGTTACCCAAGCCTTAGGCTTGGGCAATCCAAAAATAAGCACATGCACCAAATAGGGTGCATGCCAAATAGTGTGTGCGCCAAATAGGGTGCACGTGCTTTGTAAAACCCCAAAATTTCCACCCCCCATGCGCCCTATGCAAAGCCACAAAAGTGTAGTCCATATTCTTACATAGCATGTGCGCCCTATGAAAAACTAGAAAGAGAGAGAGAGAGAGAGAGAGAGAAGTTATATTTGTATAAATTATAAAATATAATACTTCCAGGATGTTTGGGATAGGTTCCAGCTTCATAGGAGTTACGATGCAGATTCTAGATTCAAAAAATTCTAGACTTAGCCAAATTTTAAGATTCAGCAAGCCTTTAGCAAGGGTACCTCCCACAATCCATCAAGGATTTCTAAGGTTAAACTGAAGCTGGCAAAAGTATTCCCAAAGGGTTTTAACTCATTTTATCACAAATCACTTAGTTTCTACCCCATCTCTACGACAAACTTAGCTTAGCTCTCACCCAAACCTCTCTCTCTCTCTCTCTCTCCCTTCTCTCTCTCTCTCTCCCTCCCTTATCAGGGAGGGTGAGAGAGAAGGGAGAGAGAGAGAGAGATAAGGGTTCTCTCTCTCTCCCTTGTTTATGTAATCAAGGTGGGTGGATCCAATTAAGGACTGGCCGACCTTGCAGCCAAACCAATATACAACAAAAATACACAATAACAATAACATATCTGCAATGAAACATAAGTCTTTATTCATGAAAACACCGATTACATGAAATGTGCCAGGCTGTAAGGCCTTCCCGGTTACATCCAATTACAAAGCAAGTAACAGTCTACAAGATCTCATAGGATCCAAATCTTTTCCCTAACATTAGCATCCAAATAGTCCAGTTCTACAACAGGTAGCACACTGGTAGGCACCCAAGAAAGATCTAAACTTGTACTCAAAGTTCCAAGCAATCTTCCTACTCCTAAGCTCGCAGGCTACTAACCTTCCAACCAACAATCTGATGCCCCAAACAACTACCCAAGCATCCTATAAATATTGATTCCTAGCCACAAGTCGGCTAATGAAACAATAAATCTCTATAAACAAATATTAAATGCTAAAACATCAGTCGGCTCTCACATAGCCTTACAAAACAAATAAACTCTTCAAAAGATGGCCCAAACGGTCATCAAATCCTCATAGAAGAATGCAACACGCTAGATCTAGGTCCCCACATATCTAACGGTCAATCCATAACTTGAGGAGCGTGACCCAAATTAAATGCACCAGTCGGCCAAGCTGATTCATCCAAATAATCTAGTCGATAAGTAAGAACACCGAGTAACAGAGAAAATAATCAAGCGCCAGTCAACTGACCATGCCAAGCATGACCGAGCAACACAGTTATTACCGAGCGATAGTGAACCCACACCTTTAGTCACCGAGTGTTCTTTAGAGACCGAGCACCCTGGTAACCACATAAACTGAGAAACCAGTCTCTCAAACCGAGCAAGAACTCCACCAAACCAAGATCAAAACCAACAATCTACCTTCAAAAACAAACATATTTTTTGGTTGATACAGGATTGCCAAGAATCCTAGGATGCTCCTGCATCAGACACCCTAGGTCAGAAATATTTTCTCATAAGGAAATTAGGAACGCCTCAAGGGAATCAGAATAGGTATGCTGAATCTGTTCTTCACCCATATCTCTTCTTGCCCTTCATTCCAAGTAGTCTTCACTTCATTCACTGACTCATGCAAAAATTCATTCTATCTTCCACTTTGTTTACTCCTCCGGTCGGCAACTGATAGAAACCAAGTCTGACCACTACCGACCACCTCAGTGCCCCGGTAAGGTTCATCCATCTCAGACTCTTCTACCAACTCAGTATCATCTTTATTCCTCTGTTTCATAAATGTCACCATCTATTGAACCATCTCTGCTGGCAAAACCATCTAATTCTTAATCTCAACAAACTCTTCAGAGAAATCATTCTCCTTCTCCTTCAAACTAGATTTAATAGGAATAGGTTTATCAACCTTTTGCTCCTGAGGTTTGTCATTAGGACAACACCTGATAACTCCACATCCTTTAGCTCCTATCTCCTCTAAAGGTATCAGCTTATGCCGAGCTCCTTCATGCCTAACCACATAGGTATTAGTACAACCATCAAATAAAACACTTTTGTCAAACTACTAGGGTCTACTGAGCAACAGACTATAAGCATCCATCAGTAATATATCACACAATATATCATCATGGTAAGATCCAATCTAAAACTTAACCAAGCATTTTTCTTCAACTCTAACCTTAGAAACATCTTGTATCCAACTAATTTCATAAGGATTAGGATGTTTCCTTCCTTCCAAATTCAACTTACTAACCATTTCATCTAAAACAAAGTTCTCAAAACTGCCACCATCAACTAGAACATTACATACCTTATCCTTGCACTTACATCTGGTTCTGAAAAAATTTCTTCTTTGCACCGGTTTAGGAACACATGCAGCTAACCTTCTAGTGACAAGACATTCACCTTTCTTAGGAACATTCTCAATGTCTTCTTTAGTAGCCAATGCAACTCTTTTCTTAGGACACTGCCAACTTCTATGACCAGCTTCACCACAGTTATAACAAGTGCCGGTAAACTCATTCTTCCACTTTCCTCTCTGTCCAACATTCTTAGTAACTTGACCACTGCTAGATCCCACATCAGGCTTAGGATTCTCTGTCACATTACTCTCTCACCAGTCTTACCACCTCGTTTCCTATTATTCTATTTTCCTTCATACTTCCTATTCATCTTCTCTTCAATCTTTAATGCCATCTGATAAGCATCATCGATTGTTGTCATCCGCACAGTAAGTAACTCTTCCTGAATACTAGGTCTCAAACCATAGACATACCTAACAACCTTCTCTTTATTAGCTTCAGAATGACCAGTCCTAATCAAGATTCTATAAAAATCCTCGGTATACTCCTGTACCGATTTGTTAGTTTTCTTCAAAGCTTGCATATTCTTAAACATGTCCAATTCATAATCCACTGGGATGAATTGCTTCTTCAACTTGTCAACCATTCGGTTCCACTTAGTGATCTTCTCTTTTCCTCTTCTAACTCTTTCCAACTAAACTTCTCTCCACCAAATATTTGCATGACCTTTCAACTTAGTCTTTGCAAATCTAACCCTATCAGGATCTTCTATTTCTTCATACTCAAAGTATTCATCAATCCCATTGATCCAATCAATCAATTCTCCTGGCCTAAGGCTTCCAGCAAATGCAGAAACTTCAATCTTAGATCTCTTCCCAATCTTAGACATAGCTTTTAGAATTCGATTCTCCTCCGAATCTCTAGCTTCTTCAAAATGATCTTCCTCAAATTCATCATCACTATCGTCTTTCAAAGTAGGCTTCTTCTTTCTCAATTCCTCTTGTAGGTCTTGCACTTGTTTGTGCAAAGCCCTAAAATCATTAAGACAAAATTCACCAGTAGATTCTTCTTCTTTAGAGATCTCACGATTTCTCCTCGGAGGTATCTTCAAATCAAGATCTAGATACACAAGATCCACTTGGCTCCAACAGGAATAGACTTTGCTCAAACAAGAACAAACTTCACTCTGATACCACCTAATGCAGTCAAGGTGGGTGGATCCAATTAAGGACTGACCGGCCTTGCAGCCAAACCAATATGTAGCGGAAATACATAATAACAATAACAAATCTGCAATGAAACAGAAGTCTTTATTCATGAAAACACCAATTACATGCAATGTGTCAGGCAGAAAGGCCTTCCCAGTTACAACCAATTAAAAATAAATTAATAGTCTACAAGATCTCATAAGATCTAAATCTTTTCCCCAACACCAGCATCCAGCTAGTCCAAGTCTACAACAGGCATCACACTGGTAGGCACCCAGGAAAGATCTAAACTTGTACTCAAACTTCCAAGCAATCTTCCTGCTCCTAAGCTCACAGGCTACTAACCTTCCAACCAATAATCTAATGCCCCAAACAACTACCCAAGCATCCTATAAATACTGATTCCCATCCACAAGTTGGCTGATGAAATAATAAATCTCTATAAACAAATATTAAATGCTAAAACATCAATCAGCTCTCACATAGCCTTACAAAATAAATAAACTCTTCAAAAGATGGCCCCAACGGTCATCAGATCCTCATAGAAGAATGCAACACACCAAATCTAGGTCCCCACACATCCAACGGTCAATCCATAACTCGAGGAGCGTGACCCAAATTAAATGCACTAGTCGGCCAAGCCAATTCATCCAAATAATCCAGTTAGTAAGTAAGAACACCGAGCAATAGAGGAAATAATCGAGCCAAGTCAACTGACCACACCAAGCATGACCGACCAACATAGTTATTACCGAGCACCATTGAACCGACACCTTCAGTCACCAAGCATTCTTTTGAGACCAAGCACCCCGGTAACCACATAAACCAAGCAACCAATCTCCCAAACCGAGCAAGAACTCCACCAAACCAAGATCAAAACCAACAATCTACCTTCAAAGACAAATATATTTTTTGGTTGATACAGGATTGCCAAGAATCCTAGGATGCTCCTCCATCACTTATCTCTCTCTCTCTCTCCCTTCTCTCTCACTCCCTCTCCCTCCTTGATAAGGGAGAGAGAGAGAGAGAGAGAGAGAGAGAGAGAGAGAGAGAGAGAGAGAGTAGATAAGGGGGAGAGAGAGAGAGGGTGATGAGAGAGAGAGAGAGAGAGAGAGATAGAGAGAGATAGAGACAGAGACAGAGATAAGGGGGAGAGAGAGGGTGATGTGAGAAGAGAGAGAGAGAGAGAGAGAGAGAGAGAGAGAGAGAGAGAGAGAGAGAGAGAGATTTGGGTGAGAGCTAAGCTAAGTCTATCATGGAGATGGGGTCAAAACCAAGTGATTTGTGATAAAATGAGTTAAAACCCTTTGGGGATCCTTTTTCCAGCTTCAGTTTGACCTTGGAAATCCATGATGGATTGTGGGAGGTAACCCTACTAAAGGCTTGCTGAATCCTAAAATTTGGCTAAGTCTGGAATTTTTCAAATCTAGAATCTGCATCTTAACTCCTATGAAGCTGGAACCTATCCCAAACATCCTGGAAGTATTATATTTTATAATTTATACAAATATAGATTTAAATAGTGCGCACGCCCTATAGGGCATGCGCGCTTTGTAAAGCATTTGAATTTACCAATCCTAAGGCTTGGATTTGCCTTGGAGATCCAACCCAAAGGCTTGGACAATTGAAATAGGCCTGAGACGTGTTTTCTAGTAGACATACAAAAAAATGACATCTTTTTTTGTGTGCTCCTCATCAGGTTTACTCATGGCTCAAGAACATAAAAATCAGCCAATGTGATATTGCAGATCTCTCTGTTAGCTATCTAAGCATATAATTTATTTTGAATTCTGATTATGTTAAGTTTTTCAACTCTAATTTCTTTTGTGTGTATGTCCATTTTTTGTAAAAAACCAACATGTAGTATTTTGGGCATAGATTTTGGCTCGTTCATCAAATTTTGCAACAAGTTACATTTTTAGAAACTAGATTCCGAGTATTACAACTCTTGTTTTTGTCACATCTTAAAATTTTGAGTCTAACTATGTTCAATTTCTTGTTGAAGTTCAGAGTTTGTTAATTTCAGGAAAAAAGTGGCATCTTATACCCCCTTTTTGGTCCCCCATCTTTGTGCACTTACCCTTATATACATTTCAATATATCATGTCCACTTCCATTATCAATAATATATCATTCTTGCATCTTAATGCAATTGTAGATTGTCATTCTCTTTTGGAACTTATCTTGGTCTTTCATTCGATCCTAGGGGTTTTGTAGAGTCACCTAAAACTCTAACACTTACAACCTTGTCCAATCTCCCTACTAGTCATGTAATGACAATATGCTCCCATGCTCATACATGTAGTAGTGTCATGAACCTAAAACTATGACCCCTATGGTAGCATATAACATGTAGCTCTCCATATAACTCCACCAATACCAACATCTCCTAACCCATGGGTCTCCCTCCATTCAATGCCTCAATCACCAATTATATCATCCCTAGCATGATAACCCTCTCTCCTCTATAAGGTAGTATGTATCCACTAACTAATGCATAGATGTATACATATATTCACCAGTGTGTCAGTAGTGCTTCTAGTGTCTTTGTCAGAATGAGTTATCCTTTTCATAGTGGGATGTTTGATCTAGCTAGTAACCTCACAATGGCCCTACATTCCACCCTCAACGTAATGACTCGTGTTCCTTGTATAAAAAATCATAGGATTTGATACACATCCTCGCTAATCATTGTAATCTCCCCCATAGAAAGATGATATATAAAAGTCTCACATCTCCAACACTATGTCAGTGTTGTTATCAAATCTATATTAGCCCAAATATGAGGCATCCTTTCCACCTACACCAATCTGATGGCATATATCCTCTCCCTATCCACTGGTCTAAATTGCCCCACTACACTCAAAACCGTAGATATTGTCTCCTGACTTGTTGGCATGTCAACGCTCCACTACACCCAAACCCATAGAACCACTAAATCAGTATCCCTACTAACATCATTTTTTGTGTCACCTTTGGCATGACAATTTTCCTCCCTCCTAATCCCCCAGGTTCCATTTTCTTTCCATTTTCTCACAAGACTTCAATCATGTTGTTTCTTCCTTGTGGGCAGTCAATCTCAATGTGCCACAACACAATCCTACTATGGTGGTATTGCACCTCTATTTTGTGTCACCTTTGGCATGACAATTTTCCTCCCTCCTAATCCCCCAAGTTCCCTTTTCTTTCCATTTTCTCACAAGAATTCAATCATTTTGTTTCTTCCTTGTGGGTAGTCAATCTCAATGTGCCACAACACAATCCTGCTATGATGGTATTGCACTAATGCTATTCTAGCACCACTACAAAGAGGGGCAAAATGTAGACATCTAAATTTGATTAATTACATTAATTAAATTTGATTAATTAATTAATCAAATTTAGATGTCTACATTTTGCCCCTCTTTGTAGTGGCGCTAGAATAGCATTAGTGCAAACAATAACATGACATAGACGACATGATGCACTCACAAGACTTCAATCATGTTGTTTCTTCCTTGTGGGCAGTCAATCTCAATGTGCCACAACACAATCTTGCTATGGTGGTATTGCACCTCTTTTTTTGCCCGCTCGTAATTCTACATAGTGGGAATGTGATCTCGAAACCAAGCTATATCTCCTATTTGCACTCCTGCCTCGTAGGAATGCATCCCCGAACCCATAGGATTGATCAATAAAATCCTATTTACCCCTGTTAATCCCGCTCATTGGCCCAAGTCGGCAGGAATACATTTTCATCATCACCTCAGGATGCGAAGTGGTAACACACATTATGCAGGAATGTGTCTTCCCCTCCCACACAGTGCAATAAATACAACAAAAATAGTGTGGGGTCTAATTTTTTTATTTGTACCTCTTTGTTGGGTATTTGGTGTTTCCTCATGCTTGCCACCATGTCCATTTAGTGCCTTGGTGGTCCTACATTTGTCATTGTTCTTTTGTGCTAAACTACTCTCCAAGGGAGTAAAATGTGCTATTTGGTTCTACTTTCTCTCTATTTCTCTCTTTCTTGTGCATAAAATAAAGGGTAAAATCCCAAGCCCTTATTTTCACCATCTCGATCCCTTCAAGACCATTGTCTTCCCTATTTCCTTTTTTGGACTCCGCTTTTACTGTCATTTTCACTATTGGATAGTGTTTTGAACTCCTTCTTCCTCTCTATAAGGGCATAGTTTCTTTTGAGACACCACCCGATCCTCCATTTCTCATGCACCCTCTTGAGAGCAGCGTAATTTTTATTGGCAAATTCTAGGAATAACGTTTCATGAAATTGGCGAATCGCGTAGGTATAGGTTGGCCCATATTTGCCCAATCTTGACAGGGTAACCGCTAAATATTAATTGGAATCACCAATCATATTTTTTGTTTGACACTATTGACCATCATATTCACCTATAATTAATGTGACGTGGTTCTTTTAACGGTCTCTTATTCTCTAGCGATATTAATTATGAATTGCATATAAAATTTGAAATAGCCAAATGGTTTATATTGTTATCTTAACCACGACCTATTTTGCCACCCGTTAATTAATTGTTTTATTGGTCCACGACATATTTCGCCAACCCATTAATTAATTGTTTTATTTGTCCACGATGTATTTCACCAACCCGTTAATTAATTGTTTTATTAACCACCACATATATTTAATTTTTCACCAAAAATAGCATTGATTAAGTCGGCACTTGGCACATTTTCACCAAAAGCCCGGGAATTTAAAAATAAATAAAAATTGGAAATTTGGAATTTGGAATCATGGATTGATATAAATTCAAATCAAATTTAGAAAACTTACAAAGTAGTCTTATCGTGCGTCATTACAAATTTTTGGAGCCAAAGCCTGGAGGGCCAGATTTACAAATAACAATCTTGCAATAGTAAATAGAGGATTCAACATTTCAGAGAGTCGAAAATCGGAGGAAGCATGACAAAGGTAAACAATTATTTGTTCACATTTCACAGTATTGCTATTAATTTTAATTCCTAGAGGCTAGAATCCTAGTGACTAGTGAGAGGTCATTGGGTAAAGATGTCGAACAAGGGTGACTATCCTAAGATTGAGTATCCGCAGGCTACTACTGCTGAAGGGATTCAAATATCAAGGGAGGTTGAGACTCAGACTTCTCACCGTGCTCAGGTCAGTGAAGAGATTGGAAAGCTAGACAAGGGTAAGACTCCTTGGGGCAGTGAAGGGCCTGGGAGGCCATCAAAATGCCCAAAACTTAAAGATACTACCACAAAGGCTTTCTTTGGAGTTGGAAATGTTTCTGCTCCATCAACATCTGCAATTGCGAGTGCAAAAGCCATTCACAATAGCTCACCAGTACCAGTACCACAAGCTGGGGTTGTCATTGATTAAATGAAAATCAAAATGCATCAAATAAGGATAACAATGGTGGCACAAGAGAAGATGTTATAAGGGATACGCAAAACCAGTTGGAAGAAAATGCTAGAAATGAAGATAATAATAATGTTGGTAGGAAGAAAAGAAAAAGGGAAGTAAAAATGGGGCGGGAGTGGGAAATGGAAAGAAATTTTAAGGTTGATTGGGTAGAAAAGTACTGGTTCATTGAACCAATCCTAAGCAATGATGAACAACCAACAGAATGCAGGTGTAAGATTTGTACCTGAAAACTTAAAAGAGAGAAGAAGTTGCAACTAAAGCTTGACACTATAGAAAAGCATATTGGTAAGGTTTATGAAAAATAGACCATAGATGGACAAGAAATATCAGTAGTGAGATGGAAATCAAAGGAAGAATGTCTTCATGTTAAGTATGCCATAGAATATGAAGAGCATAACAAGAGAATGACAGTAATTGCTAGTAGTGAAAATCCAATCAAGGTTGGTTTAAACATGCAGCCAATGAATCAAACCTGGCAAAGACCGTTCAGATGAGTGTTGTTTTTCATATTATGTCCAAAGGGCATCCTATGAGAGACTTCTCAGCATATGGTAATTTATTATATTTTTTGAAATTTCCTCACTATCCCATGTCACATTGGTCAACAAATGTTGGATGGGAAATGGAAAACTATCTTTCTGAGGTGGAAAAGCAAAATTTACAGGAGAAAGAAAAACACTCTAGATTCATTTCATTATCCATAGATGAATTTACTACAGTAGATAACACTGGTTGGGTTTGTATGCATGTGTATATAGTAAAAGAACATGTCCGCCAAGCTCATCTACTCTGCATTCGTAAAATGAGGGGCAATTCAACAGCAGAAAACTTATATTTTGAAGTGAAGAATGCTTTGAATGAAGTTGTTGGTATGTATGATTTGATAATTGGAAAGAATTTAGTGTCTGTTGGAGCTAATGGAGCTGCAATAATGCAAGGCCAAAGGAATGGTCTTTGTGCAAGATGATAAACTAGTATTGCACCTTACATGCTTGGCATACATTGCATGGCCCATCGAATGAATTTAGCATATAAAATTGTAAGCAATTTTCCTACAGTGTCCAAAGTTGAAGATCTAGTTCGTGACATATACTCTTACTTCTGCAGAAGTCCTAAATGTTTTGCAAAATTTAAGATTTTCTCAAAGGGAGTAACACCAGGAAACAAGATTCTCAAGGATGTTGAGACCAAATGGATCTCTTTGCATGGACCAGTAGAAAGAGTTCTAATAGAATATCAATCCTTGATCAGAGTAATATATGAGCAACGCCTCATAGTAGACAAAGCTCCTGATTTGTTACATAAGTTAAGTGATATAGAGACTCTGTTAACTTTACCAGTCTTCTCCCCATGCTAGATTTAATGAACAAGCTTGTTAAGAAAGCCCAAGACATGACTATGTATATCCATGAGTACTTAGATTTACGTAGAATGTCATGCCTTGCCTTGGATAATTTATACTCAGATATGATAACACTTCAAAGCCCAAATTTTTTTAGGTGGTGAATAATTACGGATTTGAATGATGCTGAGAATTTTTTACAATTCAATGCAAAAAATGATTTATGTGTGTTTGTGAAAGGATATGAAATACCAATGCACCAATCTAAGATAGGCAAGTGAGGCAGACTACTTCCATTTAAAAGGGCTGATTTTGATAGGTTTGTTAAATCCGTTAGTGAGAATTTGAAGTCAATTTCCTACCAACTTTCAAGTGAGATTCATGAAAGATTCCCTAGAGAAGAGATTCTTGAGGCCATGGGTTGTGTTTTTCCTCATTTTTGGAAAAACATCAAAGATAGACAACTTGATGCTCATATGTTTCATTAAAAAATTGATGAATTGATCAGAGAGTTTTCAAAACATGCAGATTGCAATGGACAACCAATTGATGGATTTATAGATTTAGCTAATCTTAAAAAACAATGTAGACAATTTGCATCATATACGAAATTGAAGTGAAAAAACTTGGAGAATCTATTTCAACCTGGTGCATAACCAGGCCTTGGAAAAGGATAGAGCAAAGTGAAGTACTGTGTGATTCAATATCATAATATTTCAAACTTGCTGATTTATGTCAAACAATGATATTGGGGTCGGTGGAAGATGAAAGAGTTTTTAGGGCACTGGGGTTTTCGAAATCAAAGATCAGAAACAAACTAGATAGAAATTTGGAAACTTGTTTGAGGTTGTTTGTAACTCAATACAATTTTACATACTTTCCTTATGATAGGGCATTGGAAATTTGGAATTCCCTGCGTGAAAGACGAGGGCTTTTGAACACTAGTTCAAAACATGGTGGTTCAGAGACAAACGATGGATCTTGCTCCCAAACTCAGAATGAAGATGAAGAATTTTTTGATTTTGAATACCCCACTCATAATGAAGAAGAACCTCTTGCTAGTAGTAGTAGTCATTTTCAGGAGTTGGATTCCATGTGGGATATAGAAGAGGGCGAGGTAGACTACTCACTAACATTGAGTGAAGAGTGAAGTGATTTAGAATTAGCATTCAGTTAATAGGTATTTATAATTTTATACATTGTATACTTATTAATGTACTTGTTGGATAAATTGATAATGGAATTGGACTTCTTTATGAATATTTATTAATTTATTGACAATTTATTAATTGACTCATATTCAGCTACAAGCCTACAAGTAATAAGTATTGTTCATGATTTTTGTAATTTCAATTTCAATTTTTGTAATCTTTAATTTGAAATTTTGAATTCATGATTTTTGTAATGTAGAATGTCCCTCTTTGTCCACAATAGCAGGGATATATATGATTTTTGTAATTGTAGATCGTTCAAGAAATTTGTAATTTGATATAACCTTGCAAAGTCCCGCACAAAACCTTGCGTAACCTCTGAGTTGTTTAATCTTGTAATTGATTAACCTTTCTGAAGTTACGCCTTTCTGCCAAATGCTTCATTGCAACTTCGTAACCGCCAACACTAATGGACAACAAACCCTCTTGAAGCTCCTTAAACCAACTATTCCTGACAAAGTGTTCTGAAGTTATGCACACCGTTAGTCAGGAGTCCTTCGGAAGTTCAAAACCCATTAGCATCCTAACCACTTAACCGTGGAGATGTTAGGATTAACAAGGCAGAAATAACAATTATGTGCAAATATAACTAATATCAGAAAATAATAAACCACACAAAATAGAACATAAGACACACAGATTTAACGTGGTTCACCCAATCCCTGGGCTACGTCCACCAACAGTGAGTCCAATATTATTATTATCCAGTGATTACAACCTGATTACAATCCGTAATCCCTTACAGCCCAATTTTGCCGCAAGTACTAAAATCATACATAATGAAAATCCCTAACCCTAAGCCATATTATACAATATTTTCCCGCTTTAGGGTTAGAATGAGTTATAAGTAGTCGGCCCAAATAACTGAAAAGTAGTCAGCCTCAAAAAAAAATTTCCTCGGGGCTGCGCCCCCGAACCCCTGCTCTTGGGGGCTGCCACCCCCAAACCCCCGCTCGGGGCCCGGCCCGGCCCCGAACCCTGGCGAGGTCGAGAGGAAAAGTGTATAGTACTTTCCTGGATAGTACTTTCCTGATTAGTCACCACAAGTTAACAATCTCCCACTTGGTGACTGATCAGTATCCACACTATACTAAAAAACCTCCCACTTGGAGACTGATCCTGTAGCAATACCACTACCCACATGAGGCTCCCACTGGATTGAACCACGTTGGACTCAATTGTTCCTTTATTTTGTTTAGTCTAGAAGACCAACTGAAGCTGAACATGAGTTCAACTTCTCCCTTGTTACTACCTTTGTAAACATATCTGTTGGATTATCATCAGTATGAATCTTTTCCAGCCTTAACTGTCCATCGTCCAAAACTGATCAAATGAAATGGTACCGCAACTGTATGTGTTTTGTCTTTGAGTGCAAAGCAGAATTCTTTGCAAGATGAATGGCACTTTGGCTATCTGTATGTAGAAAATTATCCTTTTGTGGATGTCCCAATTCTTCCATGAAGAATTGAAGCCATATCATCTCCTTGGCTGCCTCTGTAGCAGCAACATACTCTGCCTCTGTAGTGGATAAAGCAACCACCTTTTGTAGTCAAGAAATCCAACTCACTGCTATCCCACCAACAGTAAATATATAACCTGTAGTACTTCGCCTGCTATCTATATCTCCTACCAAATCTGAGTCAACATAGCCTTGTACAGTAGTAGTAGAACCCCCAAAGTGTAAACACTTACTGGATGTGCCTCTCAAATATCTAAGAATCCATTTGACTGCATTCCAATGCTCAATACTAGGGTTACTCATAGAACGGCTAACGACTCCCACTGCGTGTGCAATATCTGGCCTAGTACATACCATAGCATACATTAAGCTCCCTACAGCTGAAGCATAAGGTACCTTAGACATTTTAGTCTCTTCTTCTGGTGTCTTGGGACACATATCCTTAGTCAATTTCAAATGACCAGGCAAAGGTGTGCTGACAGCTTTGGCATTTTCCATAGAGAAACGTTGCAACACCTTCTCAATATAATCAGCCTGAGATAGAGACAATTTCCTATTTTTCCTATCTCTACAAATTTTCATACCAAGGATTTGTTTTGCTGCCCCCAAATCCTTCATAGCAAAAGATTTTGCTAACTGTTGTTTCATCCCCTTAATGTGATCCATGTTAGACCCAGCTACAAGCATATCATCAACATATAAACATAAAATAATGTAGCTGTCATCATCCAACCTCTTAAAATAAACACAATGGTCAGAATGACACCGACTATATCCATGCCCATTCATAAAAGTGTCAAATTTAATATACCATTGCCGAGGTGCTTGCTTCAAGCCATATAAACTTTTCTACAATCTGCACACCAAATTCTCCTTACCCTTGACCTCAAATCCTTGTGGCTGAACCATATATATTTCTTCATCCAAATCACCATGAAGAAAGGCTGTTTTAACATCAAGCTGCTCTAAATGCAAATCTTCAGTAGTCACAATACTTAAAACAATACAAATAGAAGTCATTTTAACAACTGGAGAAAATATCTCATCAAAATCAATACCATGTTTCTGTGCAAATCCTTTTACGACTAATCTGGCTTTAAATCTTTTCGTACCTCCATCCTCTTCTTTTATCCTGTAAACCCATTTATTCTGTAAAGCCCTTTTACCTGCAGGTAACTTACATAAATCCCATGTCTGATTTTTCAGCAAAGAGTCCATTTCATCTGTCATTGCAGACTCCCACTAAAGCTTTGTATCCACCTGCACAGCTTCATTATAACATTCAGGTTCACCAGCATCTGTTAACAAAATAGAATACAAAGATGGAGGAAATCTTTCTGGAGGTCTACTTAGCCTTGTTGACCGTCTAACACTCACTGGGGTGTGTGGTATTTGTTGTTGCTATTGTTGCAGAGAATAAGGAACTATTGGAACATGAACTTGTGGAGTATCATCCAGTACTACATAGTCATTTTCTTTCTTCTCATGCTGCAGCAACAGATCTTTGTACAATACTTTCTCATTGAATATGACATCCCTGCTTCTTATAATTTTATGATTTTCAAAATCCCAAAGCCTATAACCAAATTCATCAATGCCATACCCAACAAATACACATTTCTTTGACTTAGCTTCCAGCTTGGTTCTATTTTCAGAATCTATAAGTGCAAAAGCTTCACAACCAAAGGTTTTGAGAAAAGAATAACTCACCTTCTTACCACTCCATGCTTCCTCTGGAATACCATAGTCCAAAGGAGTAGAGGGGCCTCTATTGATTAAATAAACAGCAGTGTTCACTGCCTCTGCCCACATATTTTTGGGCAGCCTAGCATGCAACCTCATACTCCTTGCACGCTCCATTATTGTCCTATTCATGCGTTCAGCCACTCCATTTTCTTGTGGAGTCCTTGGTACAGTTTTCTGCCTACGAATACCATTAGAGGAACAATATTCTTCAAATTCTGTGCTGCAATACTCACCACCATTATTAGATCTGAGACATTTTAACTTTTTACCAGTCTCATTCTCAACCAAGCATTTCCATTTCTTAAAAGTTTGAAATACATCAAATTTCTGTCTAAGGAAATAAATCCATACTTTTCTTGTTGCATCATCTATAAATGTAACATAATACAGAGAGCCACCAAGGGAAGATACCTGAGCTGGTCCCCATACATCTGTATGCACAAGCTCTAATCTCTCATTTTTCTTTTCCTTCCCACTCTTCACAAAACTAACTCTCTTTTATTTTCCATAAACACAACTTTCACAGAAATCCATATTGACACATTTCAGACCAGGTAAAACTTTCTTTGAATGAAGTAATTTCATACCTTTTTCACTCATGTGCCCGAGTCTGTTGTGCCACAGTGCTGTGTCAGAATCTACAGCAACAGTTTGATGTTCTTCCTACTCAACTGCAGCCATTGTTCCTGAACATTCATTATCTTCTGAAACAATTAAAGTAGAAGGAACAGTATGACCTGTACAAAGATATAAGGTGCCTACTTTCACACCTTTTTCTACTACTAAGGAACCTTTTGAAACCTTCCAATTTTTATCATTAAAAGTAACTGTGCAACCCTCATCACCCAGTTGCCCTGCTGAAATTAAATTCCTACTCAGCCTTGGAATATGTCTTACCTCTTGTAGTAGCCAATGATTCCCATTCTTCAACTTAATCTTAATTTTTCCCTTTCCAACAATCTGACAGGGTTCATTATCTCCCAAATAAACTAGCCCAAAATCCCCTTGGACATAATCAACAAAATAACTTCTATGGGGTGTAGCATGAAATGAAGCCCCAGAATCTAAAACCCATGAATCATCAATACTTTCTAAGGACAAGAGCAAAGCATCCTCCTCGAATTTGTTACTTACCACATTTGCCTCCTTGTTTCCATCATTTTTGTCTCCTTGATCTTTCTTTCGAGACCAACAATCTTTCTTCTTATGACCTGGTTTTCCACAGTACCAGCAATCATTTGGCCCTTTAGATTCGGACCTCTTTCCCTTTGATTTTCCTCTTGATTTCCCACGATTTCCAGAGTTGTTTCCTCTATCTCTTGTTCTGCCTCTGCTTTCTGTGTTCAATACACTACCTGATGTGGATGCCCCTGAGCTTTTCCTATGAATTTCCTCACTCAATATAACACCAATAACATCATCATACTTTAGGGTATTAGAACCAAAAATAGAATTACTAACAGCCATTACCAAGCCATTCCAGCTTTCTGGCAAAGAACACAAAATCAAGAGAGCCCTAACCTCTTCATCAAAAGTAATTTTAACTGAGGTTAATTGACTTGTAACTGTATTAAACTCATTCAAATGATCAGTAACTGATCCACCTTCTACCATTTTCATATTAAATAAATGCTTCATAAGAAATACCTTGTTTGAAGTTGAAGGCTTTTCATACAACTTCGCTAGGGTTTCCATCAGATCTTTAGCTGTCTTTGCTTCAGTAATATTGAATGCCACCGATTGTGCCAAGCATAGACGAATACTCCCCAGTGCCTTCCTATCCAAAATATCCCAATCCTCCTGAGACATTGATTGCTCTTTCTTGGCTACTCCCTCTAATGGCCGCCATAGATCCTTCTGATAGAGATAATCCTCCATTTGCATCTTCCATAACTGGAAGTTCTGCCCATTAAACTTATCAACCTTCAGCCTACCCTCGTCTGCCATTTCTCCCACTTAATCGAGAGACTCTCCCACTAACTCATGAGACCTGCTTCAGAGAATAGATGAAAAGAACGAACGAAATAACCTGGCTCTGATACCACTTGTTAGGATTAACAAGGCAGAAATAACAATTATGTGCAAATATAACTAATATCAAAAAATAATAAACCACACAGAATACAACACAAGACACACAGATTTAACGTGGTTCACCCAATCCCTGGGCTACGTCCACCAACAGTGAGTCCAATATTATTATTATCCAGTGATTACAACCTGATTACAATCCATAATCCCTTACAGCCCAATTCTGCCGCAAGTACTAAAATCATACATAATGAAAATCCCTAACCCTAAGCCATATTATACAATATTTTCCCGCTTTAAGGTTAGAATGAGTTATAAGTAGTCGGCCCAAATAACCGAAAAGTAGTCGGCCTCAAAAAAAAAATTCCTCGGGGGCTCGAGAGGAAAAGTGTACAGTACTTTCCTGGATAGTACTTTCCTGATTAGTCACCACAAGTTAACAAGAGAAGTTACGAAACAACCCAACGTTACTTCGGAACATTGTCGGTGGTTTGTTAGTAATGCGCACATGCTTAAAGGTTCTTTTAAGTGACTTGAAATTTTGAAAAAGTAACGATGAAATAGAATCGATTTGAGCTTTTCTAGGGTTTAATGGATTTTTAGAGCATATCTTAACCTAGCACTTAGGGTTTTAACATTTTGATTGAAATTTAGGCCTTCGGGAGGAAAATTGTAGGAAATTCTCAGAACAATTGTGAAAATTGAAAATACTACCAACATGGTCAATTTATTATTTGTCAATTACCTAATTTCCTAATACTAAGAATTTACTT
This sequence comes from Chamaecyparis obtusa, assembly GCA_027943335.1. Taxonomy (NCBI): domain Eukaryota; kingdom Viridiplantae; phylum Streptophyta; class Pinopsida; order Cupressales; family Cupressaceae; genus Chamaecyparis; species Chamaecyparis obtusa. The sequence goes on from BSBK01003280.1 coordinate 1,206,070, forward strand.
AATTAGAATTGAGATTCTTGACTTGAGCCAATGAGCTCTTTACAAAATTACAAAGGCATAATGACAGAAAAATTGAAAATTACAAAATACACATGTGTTATACTATTAAATTTAACTTCAAAATTTCAAATTCAAAAATCAATGATCATAGTACCAGTAACCAGACTCAGAGGTGAGAGGATAGAGATTTGAAGTCTCAGACTTCTATGATCTATCAGAAAATTACAAAATATCCTTGTATATTTGTATTAACTAAAACTTCCTTCAAATTTATACATCAATGAATATGATCAATGATTAGAAAATAAAAACTAACATTGGCATTTGGCAAATTAAACAAATTTGGTAACAGTTATTAGAGTGACAGCTGGCAGCATGGATTCTTCAGAATCAGTATTGATTTGCACCAAAGGTGTATCCACAACAAGTGAACCACAAACATAAGATACCCTATTTGAATTAACTGACCTCCCTCTATTGGCTCTTCATCTAATACCACAACTATCGCAACTACTTCCATCATCCATGTCAATGTGGCAAGACCAAGGCTTGAATCTCTCCAATGTTTTCCCACACCACAATTTCCCTCTTTGATGGCCAAGTTGCCTCTCTAACTATCTCCAAGTCTTCAAGGCATTTGTTCCACTTGGCATCCGTTATGGCTTGAGATTCAGCAGCAAACTTATTCATGTCAATCTCTTGCTTGTACAATTCATCCACAACTTCATAAAAAGTTGAAATGTCAGCATCACCAACAAAATAAGAAGCCACCTTGCTACATTCCATAATTTGGTTGAAAGAATCAGCCCACTCCTGGCATTCCTTCAAGTGTCCCTCTTTGTCCACAATAGCAAGGATATATCCTTCAGACTCTTCAGCAAAAACCTTAAGCTTTGCCTGAACATTTTGTAACTTGCCAATGAAAAATGCATACAAATCCTTTACTAATAACACCATTTCCTTAACATCAATTATTTTGTCAGATAACTCCATTTTTTCCCCATTAGTAAAACTAACCTATCAAAGAATTGTAAGTATGGGCCCCAAGTATTAAATAATGGGGTTACTACAAACAAGGCATTAGAACATTGATATTATGTCCCTTGCAAAGAAATGTAAGTACTATGAAGGATTTGAGACTTCCCTTTTAAAATATTTACTCTATGCAATAGAACCTTCTTCAAAGTCTCATTTTCAACAATTCCAGTATCAGCAGGCTCAAGCTAATCAACGTCCATTATTATCTTTTCTGTTGCAAGTTCTAGAGCTAAGCCCCCCTCATGCTCAGTTTGGACCCCTGCATCACAGACCTCTGTAAATGCCTTGGACTAATTTTTTAGAGTATTTATTTCATCTTTTAGCTCCTTCACAGTCTTATCCAGCAAATAATTCTTCTTCAATTCCTCTTCAAACTTTTTTCTAGATGCCACATAATCTTTGAATGTCCTGGCTAGCTTGTTCTCTAAGTCCTCAACCACTACTTTATTCATGGAGGATGCATGATGTAGGCTATTTGCTATCTCTAATCCTGTAGTGTCCTGCAACCTCCATATTAATTGGCTACCCTGTGCGGTGTCTTGGATGTCAACCAATCTGGGCTTACTAGATTCTGGGGCCACACACCATACTACTAGTGTCTTAGTGACCATATTGAATCCAAAACCCCTCGTGAGTCCATCAGGGCCAAAAGCTTCATAAGCTACAACTTTATCTTGCCTCTTGATTTGGTCAATTAGGAATGAGGACTCCAAGTCCCATCCAGGGATCAACAACATGCCACTTCTCTTTACAAGATCTCTTGCCTCCTCCACACTTAATGTTTCACTGTTGGGATCATAGGCCTGTAATTTTTCAATCATTTGAACAGTTTTTTCCTGTGACTCCCCTGGTTTCAAAGATAGTGTTAATTCATTATGCTTAACTCTAAAGAGAAAACTTTTAAACTCATCGAACTTGATGAATTCATCATCATCTATAAACTCTTTAGCTTGGATGACCCTTTCATCCAATCTAGCTGCAGCCAATTCTAACTCATCTACGGCCTTTTCTCCCTCATTTGCCATTGATGTCAAAAAATGTTGTCTTAAGTCAGCAAAGTAATGGCTATTACCTGGCATGATTTGTAGTGCCTTTTGCCTTTCCTTTTGTGGTACATTCATCAACTTTTATTTCTTTGATGGCCCCTATTCAGATGTGGATGGCTCAGCTTGTTCTATTTCTCCCATAAACTCCACATCAGGTTCAACTTATTCAAGGTTTATTCTATCCTCCTCCTTCTCCTTAGGGATGTCTAGCAATTTAGACATAATATCTTTGTAATTCTCTATACACATTTCAATTTTATTAATGTATTTGAGATCAGGAAAGAAACCGGGGAAGGTAGGGTCTGCCTTTTTCAATTGTTCCTATACCCTTACAATATTTTCCCATTTACAGGTTCTCTCTTCACAGGTAACTTTGCTAAAAAAATTTCCAATAACATCCTCCTCTGCCATAGGCTGATTTAGAGACAAATTGTGATTCCTCATTTCTCTCAATGCTCCTCTAACGAAGTCTTCAGGGTCATACATCCTTGCTTTACCAAAGGGAAATCTGAATTGTCTAAGGAATTCATGGATTTGGTCCACAACATCTTTACCTATAGATAAATCCCCTATTTGGAACCTCCTTTCCAGAAGGTTCCCTTATGTCTTTTAGGGCCTAAGTGCTCTCTATCCATCATGACAAGTTGCCACAAGAATTCTACTATTGCCAATCTTTCTTGGATAAATTTTGGCAGTATGTGTGGAGGTTGAGGGCAAGCATACACTCTTATAACAGTAAAATTCTAAAAAAAAACATATCACCCTAATTGTCCTTGATGTCATTGTCAATATTAAATGCTACAGGTCTAAGCTATCTTCTAACAAGTAAAGGAAATCTATCCGTCACAATACCTAACATGTTCATTACTAGATCCACAAAATCACTATAAAAAATAATGGAATTAGAGAAATGGTAAGTTTTATGCCATAACCTGGTCCACAGCTGAACCGGAATAGTTCCTCCCTCATTCTCGGTCTCATTGATGAACCCTGGGTTGATAGCCAATATTGAAATAGAGGATCAGGTGCATCAGCATGGAGTAGTGATTGAACTTGAAGCTTTTCAAATTAGTTTCCACATTCATCAACTCAGAGTGCATTACATTGATTATGTGCCCCACATAATCAAACTCCTTGTTGGTGTACAGATCCTGAACATCTGTAGCCATGACAAAAATGTCAGGAGTCACTGTCAAACCTCCATCTAGTCCAATAACTTTGTGTAGACCGTAGATGGTATTCTGGAAATAGGGAAAGAAAAGCTCAATATCAAATGAATCTGCAACCTTCTTCGGTAACAACCCTGCCTCTTTGTTTTCTCTAGGAATATGCCTCCTCATAACCCTTCCATGGTAGTAATTTCTCTATCTATTAAGCAAGGCCTCCTCTCCTACTAGGTCAATATCCACACTCATAGGTCCATGAAGGTCGAAAGCTTGAGTAAAAGAGGCTCTATCTAACATGCAGAGTATAGAATTTTCATGCTTGTCGAAAGCTTGTGTCACTGGATTGTATGCTTGAATTAGTGCTTCATGAGGTCTACATCCAAAAATACCTCAGGTACTATCAACTTTCCCAAGTTCCTGTCCCATGGGTTTGAAACAAGAGGGCCTCTAATTCTATTGTTATAGAAAAACATGAAGAGCTCATACCCAGTTGTGTTTGGGCATTTAACATCCCTGCAGAACGCATAAGGGTCCCTTCATTCATAAGCATTAGCTGATTGCAAATTGATCCAGGTAATAGTTTCATCCATTCTTCAGCATATATGTTTGGCCTCTTTGTTCTTGAATGCACAATGACACTCTTTTCCGATACTGCAACAACATCAGGAGATCCTTGTTCTGCCATTCTTTTAAGTACTAAACTCTTTGGTTTCTCTTCGACTCTGGAAATTATGGATGCTCTGTAGTGTGAACTATATTTAGTAGCTAACAAGTAACAAGCAACTCACAAGTACAACTAGGCTACCAGCCACCAGGCCAGCTACTATATTAAAAATTAAAATCTCAATGTCTCATCAAGCACACACGCATGAAATTAGTAATTACCTTTTTCAAAAAAGTGTCACTGTCAACTGTCACTTCCACTCTTCCAGCATAGATTTGGCAGTGATCCAAGAGAAAATAATTAGCGCGTTGCTGAAGTGACGCTAATGGTACATCTAAGTTTCTAACCCTAGGCCCCTAACTCAACTTTGCTAAATTGCTACCTGCAAATCAAGGGCCTTGGCCCTTGGCCATTTGGATTTGAAATCCGAAAACTTTGAGACTTGCGAAGTCACGCAACACCTTTTCAAAACTTGGGGACTGTTAAACTAACCAGAAAAATGAAACCTTGAGATGTTACAATACAGCCTGGCATGCCACATGACACTTGTACTTCCCACTTTCCACATGGCATGCAACTTACTCTTTATCTCTCACTTTTCAAGCCCTGACGAAGTTACGCATGAAGTTAGTTGGGACTTCGAAACCCCTAACCATCATAATAAATTAACCATTGAGAAGTTACAAAATAGCTAGGCATAACTTTGGAACCCCTAACCATCATAATAAATTAACCATTGAGAAGTTACAAAATAGCCAGGTGTAGCTTCGGAACCCCTAAGCATCATAATAAATTAACTGTTGAGAAGTTACGAAACAACCATGTGTAACTTCGAAACCCCTAACCATCATAATAAATTAACCGTTGAGAAGTTATGAAATAGCCAAGCGTAACTTTGGAACTGATCACCATCATAATAAATTAAAGTTTTAAATGTTGAGAAGCTACAAAACAGCCAAGTGTAACTTTGGAGCCAATCACCATCATAATAAATTAACCATTGAGAAGTTACGAAACAGCCAGGCGTAACTTTGAAACCGATCACCATCATAATAAATTAAACGCTAAGAAGTTACGAAACAACCAGGTGTAACTTCGGAACCGATCACCATCATAATAAATTAACCATTGAGAAGTTACGAAACAGGCAGGTGTAACTTCGGAACAGATCACCATTATATTAAATTAAATGTTGAGAAGTTACGAAATATCCTGGCGTAACTTCAGAATCGATCACCATCATAATAAATTAAGTTTTAACCATTGAGAAGTTACGAAATAGCCAAGCGTAACTTCGCAACAGATCACCATCATATTAAATTAAATGTTGAGAAGTTACGAAACAACCAGGTGTAACTTCAGAGCTTGGAGTGGGTTCCAATTTATTTAGTACTTTGATTTAGCATTCTGATTTACTAATTACAATTTACATATTTTTCAATTTATAAATAATAAAACTATTGTTTAATTTCATGATTCACGTAACATGTTACTATATTAGAATTTAGTGTATTGACTATTGAAATTTAAAGTATTAGCAAATAACAATAACACGTATTACGTAAAACTAAAAATAGTAACACTCTTTGAAAAAGAGTCTTCTGACTTCTCAATGTTTCATTTGTATACAGTATTACAAATTTACAGACTACAATATTACTATTTAATTCAAAAACTGGTATACAATATATTATATACATAATACTGGTAACTTAAACTGAATCACTGATTCACAATTTCACTAAATGGCTGTGGACCAACCATTTTCAAAACCAAAATGAAAAGTACATTCGATTATTTCATATTTACAAATTACAACTTACAAGTAACAAAAATTTTCGTAAGATCCACAAAGAAAAAAAGATTAGTCGATGCGTAGACCAACAAATAACGGGATCATCTGATTCATCTCCTCCTGGAACGCCTCCTGGTCGAAGCCATGATCATCAAAAATGGTGCGCATCTCCGCCTTGTCATGTTCTACTTCAAGTTCGAACATGTCACTCAGGTAACCAACGTAACTAGTAGCATGATGATGATCCCTTGCTGCATACATTAGATGATTGAGGACGTCATGTTGAATCTCCTCCTCCATATCCAAATTTGGTTGGATAACAGGTTCTGGGTTCTCATATGATGATCCCTCAACTACTGAAGACCCATTCTGTGAAAGAGCCTAGAAAATTCAAATAATCACCAACTTGTCATCCAAATTTAGAAATTTAGAAAGCTCCTATGCTCTGCAATTCCACTACCGAGAAGTATATAAAGAAAATAATCACCAACTTGCCAGCCGCAATAAATTTTGAAGGAATGTTTCACGTCAAGTGGCTTGCCTGGGAAAAGGAAATTAATGAATATTGGTAAAGAAAAATTTCAGACATTGTAATGTCCTCCGTAACTTGGCTCCGAAGTTGAAAAGAAGAATAATAAATGCTGATGAATCACAACTCATATCTTGTAAAATTATCCTTTTTAATGTCTAATCAAAATCCTGGCCTGGATTTATGTACCACTCAAGTTACACAAACTGCCAGCATTGCCTGGGAACCACCATATCCTAGCTATGATTTTAAATTTTGAATTGACAACTTGGCAGCCGCATTAAACTTTTGCGTAATGTGACTTGGCTTCGAAAAGAAAGATAATGAATGTTTATGATTCATAGCTGAGATTTTGTACAAATTAACCTTTTTTTACATCTAATCAAAATCTTGTCATCGTTAAGTCTCATTAATTGTAATTCAGTGTTCAATGTCACTGCAACTTCGCGGCTAAGTTATGCAAACTGCCAACGTGGCCTCGGAACCCCCATATCTTTACCTACGATCATAACTTCCGAAGTCACGTACACTTTCAACCTATCCTTTGTGTATCTTTGTGGCCTTCAACTGCAACCTACCAGCATAACCGCCAAAGTCACACACGTCGTCAACCTGACAATTACGTATCTTCGTAACTGTCAGCATCGACCCTCCTTTTAGCTTGCCGAAACTATGCACACTGTTACCAGTCACCACAAATATTCACCAATTTATTTTTTTTATAATATAAATACTCTTTTATATTCGCCAATTTATTTTTTTTATAATATAAATACTATTTTATATTCGCCAATTTATATTTTTTATAATATAAATATTGTTTTATATTCGCCAATTTATATTTTTGTAGTTATGAAACAAAAACACAATTTGCCAAGATAGTTCCACCTAGTTTCAAGGAGCATCAATGATTCACCATTTGAGCTTATTATTTTTTCTTTGAAAAGAAAATAATTTCGCCAAAAAAAAAAATTTCCCTTCTAACTTTCGCCACTTTTTTACACCTTTTTTGAAGGGGGGGTTTCTTAAAGATTACCCTGCTTGAGAGGGCATCACCAACCCCTCTTTCCTTTGTTAACTTAGATCAACTATCTATTTTTTTCTAATTTTTCTAGGGCATTTTATTGTTTCATTTTCTTCATGTCATCTATGTCATGTTATTGTTTGCACTAATGCTATTCTAGCGCCACTACAAAGAGGGGCAAAATGTAGACATCTAAATTTGATTAATTACATTAATTAAATTTAGTTAGGCTAGTTACATTTATTAATTAAATAATTACATATTATTTAATTAATTAATGTTATACTTAGCTAAATTGATCCAATTAATTAAGCTATACACTTATTTATTAATTAGTGGTAAAACATAACACACTCAATTAATTAATTCCCCATTCATGTATTAAATTAAACAAATTAAATAATTTATATTATTTAATTCATTTTATCCTTTCCCTCTTTACTCCAAAAATGAATTAATTTAAATAATTTACATTTTTGTCGTGTCTCCTAACTTTAACCACCCTTTAACCAAACCCTTCAACCTAGCCCACTAACTAACCCTTAGTCCCAACCAACATTATCCCCTTAGCCTCCATCTAACCCCCAACTCACTAACTAACCCTCCAACCAACCCAAGGTTCAAACCAGTCATATCCCTTTAACCTCTCAACAAACCAAACTTATCCTAACCTCCCCTATATGTATGTGCATTCATATTTTAATTAAATTGGAAAATTACCTACATTTTTAGAGGTATCCCTCCAAATTGGACACCTAGCCTCCCCTCCACTTGTCATCCTTTGAGATACCACCTGTCATTTGTGATGACAAGTGATGCATTTTATAGACCTCTCATCTTGCACTCATTTCCTATTTAAGCCCTCTTATTTCCTTCATTAACCATCCATTATCATTGCAAGTAACATCTTAATGCCAAGTTTCTTACTCATCATAGCATCTATAGTTCATCATTTAACATCCATTTTGAATCCATTTTAGCCTAGATCCATCCATGTTTCATCATTAGATCCTTAGTTTTATTATCATTTACAACCATCATTCATATCACTGCATCATTGTGGAGCTTAATTTGAGCACCCTTGGAAGCACAAAGTGAGCACACATATCAAATCAGAGAATCAAAAGGATATCCTCATCAAAAGAAGCTCTAATTTTCTTATTTCTTTCTTTCTAGTTTGTTTAATTGGAGTATTCTTAACTCCTTTATCTTGATTGGTTGCATTTAATAGTGTAACTTGGATTTTTGGCTTAGTCTCTTAATCATTTTATCTTTCTCACATTTTATCACACACAAGAGTATTCGTGGATCTATATATTTATGAAAGGCATCCTTGATTTTTCTTCAAGTTCCAAGATTCAAAGTCAACATACAACTAGATTCAAGAAAGCATCTTCATAGACACCATGATCTCAATATCGATTTATGAATGTATATATACATTTATAAGGTAGATATAATATTTACCTTTGCATTTATATGCTTCACATTTATGAAATTTTCACTTCTATTTAAAGGTTGATTATTGTTAGTTAGCATGTTGGTCTTTTAAAATAATGCAAAAAAGATCCACTTCAGTCCAAATTTAAAGATCAATCATTATTAACAGTTGGAAAAATTACTATAGAATCAATGATTCTTCTCTGAGTTTCAGAAGTACAACTCCCTCATTAAAGATATGTAATAAATAAATATAATCTACTAAATAACAAGGATATGCTCCTAATTATAGAGAATAGAAGAGACTTTAACAAATACCCATCACCATGGATTATTTGTAAATATTTAATGTGATATTATAAATATATGCATATAAGGACAAGACCAATAAAAAATAGGCCAATTCCCCACACATATGAAAACTAGGTACCAACTTCAGATTATGTAAATATGAATATGCTAATGGAAAAGAATAAACAAAGATTGAGCAAATAGTAACACACAGAACAACTTGAATCATAAAACCACAAAAACATTGTTTGACATTTATTGATTCATTCACCCCGCTCTTGATTGACTAACTGCCATTATACAGAAAATTGTAAAATTTTATGAAGAACAATTGCCCCCAAAATCTGAGTCACGCTCGGCTGTCACAACAGAAGGGGAGATTGTAGGAAAAAAATTGTCGATCCCCCTTTTTATCATTTGATTACATATTTAAATGTGTTTGCCTTCTTGAGCCTTATCGGTTCCACTTCTGTAACCATTTCTTTTCAGTTCAGTTATACGTAATAAGAACCTTCACATTTTGGATAGAAAATAAAGATGTCTTAGAATATAGAATGCTAACCCAATTTTAAAGAACCAAAACTCATTCTCTCCCATTACTCATGCTTCTCCAGTTGACATCGGAATAATGGCCACCTTATTTCTGATATGACTGAATCCCCTTAAATTTAATGCTATTTTGATTCCAGTTTGACATTTGACATCGAATCTTCTGAGAGTATATCATTATGTACAAATACAAGAGCATTTAAGAAATTTGTGTAAAACTATGTCATGGACACTGCAGTATTTGGAGACAGTTCGCATTTATTTTCATAATATCCCTGTTATGGACAATGCGTAGCATTCGACGAGCTGCAAATCTTTATTTTTAGGAACCTACAAATTTAATTTATTGAACATAATAATCTCTTGCTCTTTGTGTGTCAAGTCTTGATCTTTAATTAAGAACAACTCCAACTAACATGTCGAAGCTCGATAACCATCTTAGAACTGTTTGGAATGTTAATGATTTTACTTTTAACTTGTGGTACTCTAACCTGTAGGGGAACTGTAGTATGATATACCAAATCAATCGCTTTTTTTTTTAAATCTCCACCATTTTAGCATTACTAATTACAATCCACAAGATTTCAAATCTGTAATGATAAATACTTTGAAACCTTGATCATCACCATCTGAATTGTTTTTCCAACATATAAATCATCCTTGGGGAACTTTCATCATGTCAGTATCGTGAATAAATATGAACTGAATAGTAAAAATCGGCATGAAGGTGATATCGTTGTATTCATTTGATAGATGAATTTGTAATGTTAATATCATACTGGGAAAATAGAGAAGATTTTCAAACTGAATACGTCTAGCTCTGTGATTTGAAGCAACTTCTTTTCAATGAATATGAACCATAATGTAGATTATGATAAATTGAAGACTATCTTTATTTCCATCTTTGGTTATCTAGATTTGTCAATCTTTTTTAAAATGAGACCAAAAAGACTTGGACCCATAAGGTAATGGAAGCTCGGGTTAGTTTCGAATGGTTTCTCAAGTTCTTATAAAAATAATTTTGGAGGCTGACATAGAAAGTTTTGACCCAAGAAAGACTCGAGAATAGTTGCTAATTTTGACAAGGCTATGCCAAATTTTGATGGGGTAAAATTTTGGGCAACAATTCTTCAATTTGGGTTTGACCAAGGTAAACTTCTTTCAATCTAATATTTTCCCAATTTTTTTGTGTGTAGGAATAGATCACGAATCTACCATTGTAGATCTAGAAAGTACAAGACCTGACAAACAATATAGAATTTAGATTGTCATAAAGTACTAGGAATAGGATAGCTTAGGCGGCCTCTTTCCAAGAACAAGATACCCTAGGTGACCTCTTCCCTACAGATCAACTTCAAATTGAAATCATAGGTTGATACTGCTTTTTGGTTACTATTTTTGGTACTTATAGGTTATTGTCTATTTTCTATCAGTCTATGTAGTCCAAAACTTGTCACATTAGCTTATTTTGTCTTCTATCTTGCATCCTCCAATCGTATCCCCTTAAATATAATTTATTCTAATACATCACTGTGAAGAATCATTGACCCACTTAGCGCTTAAGTCCTACTTGAGCCTAGTGTGTCATCTTCCTTCTAATTGTGCATTAGGAAAAGGAGGATGATTTGATCTCACTTGCATGCATTTCTCCTTCCCTTTTTCTTATTGTATGCTCTCCTATATTTATTTGTGGTCTACTAAAGGGGACACTAGTTACGACATTTGAAGATGAATGCTTTTCCTTTGGTATAGAAAAAATTGATAAATTTTTACTCTATTCTTTGGGTGGAAAAGTCATTTAATTAGTCTCATGAGACTTGGGACAAGTGATCAAATGTGGAGCACTTTGTTATGTTTGGATGATTTCTTGTAAAGCTAGCATAGATGGCATACTTATGGTGAATGTGATCATTTCTTGTATCACAAGTTGTGTATTTTTTTAAGGGACACTTAATGAAGTGAATCAGTATGCTTTTTTTCATGTTACAACCATTAGTTTTGTTATCACATTTTGATATGTCAGAGTTGTGGGTGATATCATGTTGTACAAAGTATTATTGCATTGGTCAAATGTAGGATGATTCTCTAAATTTGCATCCTTAAATGCTCTTTTCAACACTACTTTGTTGTTCTCTTTCTCTAAAATGGGTTGGGCTTTTGTTTGCTCTAGAATTTGCATTTGTTATAATTCAAGTTGGGTTTGGTCATGTATGCACACTTGTAATCAAGATTCATACAATAAAGATTGATATTGGGAACCTGACTCAAGTATCTTGTTAAGGAATTTGAAATATCTTACATGATCCATAAAGGCCAATTCTTGTAAAAAATTCTCACCCTATGATCCTTCATTGCCTTATCAATCTCTTCTTGGGAAATATCGACCAAAGAAAGATGACTTTCATGTGAAGAATCTGAATTAAATGATGGTTTTGACACTATTTTTTTATGTGCACCTTGTTGATAGAATGAGGGTGACTTGAGTTGCTCATAACAAAAACGTGGATGAAAATTTGGTTCAATGTGTGATGAAGGTCCTCGTTGTCAAAAACTTTGATATGGTTGACCAAATTCAAAAAGAGGTTGCATGTTTGGCAAAAAGAATGGTTCAAATTCTTGTTTTGGTTGTGCATTTGTATGTGGGACCATGTTTGGATTGATATTGGGTTGTGTAATGTGACATTTTTGTTGAGTTGGAATGTATTTTGATTGTAGTAGATTAACCATTGATTGTGTTTCATCCATTGAACTATATATGGGTTGATGTGACAATTCTTGTTATTTCCTATAAGTTTGGGATCTTATTCAAAAACCATGTTTTTAGAATAATACAAACTGCACCTAAGGGAATGAAAATTATGATTCTTAAAAAAGGAGTAAAAATGGAGATAAGGTGTAGCCTATGCTTTGAATATTTTAACAATGTAATTCAAGGGTGACAAAATACAATGTATGTTTTGGAATGCAAGTCTAAAGGTGTCAATGAAATGAAACTAAGACCTTAAGAGAATTAATGAAAAAGAGTTAAAGGATGATAATGACAAAGTGGTGTGGGAGCACCAACAATAAATGATGATTAATCAAAGTTCTAAGAACATCTATTTTAGGTTACATCTATCATCTAGGCATCTAGACCAAATTGTAAGACCTAGTTCCAAGATTGGCACAAGTATAAGCCCTTGGTCAACTATGGTCAAATATGGTCAAAGGGCCTAAAATCTTAGGATTTTTCTATTTTCATGTTTTAATGGTTTGGATCCATGTTGGATCATTAGACTTAGGTATGGACCAATCTTGGTCAGCTAGAATAGAAAAAGTGCTGAAAAGTTGTAAACAACCCCCCAACGGTCATATAGTTTGAAATTCAGTTTGTAACTGATGGGGGAGGCCTTTATAAGCCCTACTAGGTGGGTGGAAGGTAAGGATATGTAATTTGGCATTTTGAATCAATAAAAACATAACCATTTCTCTGCAAATCCCGAGGACAATTGGAGTGTACGGACTGGAACGAATAGGAGGGCATGAATTTCTGAAGCCAAAATTGTTCTCTATGAATTTACTTTCATTTTCAATTGATCTCATGCTTTGATCAATCCTAGTTTGAGAGTTATCAAAGTTTTTGTCTGGCTGCCTAGATTGTAGACCTAAAACCAGGGTTTCAATTGGTTTTGAGTATTCTGATCGATTCCACCATGGGAATCTGATGCCCCTTGGTGGAATTCAATTTTTTTTTATGTACTTTCAAATTATGCAAGTTAGAGGTGGTAACTTGCAGGGAGATGAGTTCACCATGATGCCCTAGATGTACATCCCTACGTGTGCACCTGCAAGTGATTGAGTACAGTAAGTATAACTCTTTGTTGGAGATTCACCAAGACCTCAAATTCAGGATTTAAGGTCCTTATGTATGCCCTCACATGTTCCCATAATTGGGTTGGGCATTGGTTTGGATGAAATAGCACTTGTAGTGCAATTGCAGACCTAATTAGGCCTAATAGCCTTGCCTAGATTAGGTGTTTTCTTGTTTTCCTTTCAGTTTCACATCTTTGTGCTTGGAAGTATTTTGGTCTAGGATCAAAATCTCTCCCAGGAAGGGCTACAAGCCTAGTTTTGGATTTGTGAAGCAACTATGTTGTATGGGTTTCTTTTGAATGAAAGAACCATTGGAACTAATTGAATAGGACCTAAATAGGCCAGATCCATGAGCATAGGTCACCCCTAGTCCTACTAGTCATTTCATGGGGTTTGTTCACAAATTGGGTTAAGTGTGCTTCATAGCCAATCTTGGTTATTGGTAATTTTGGACTTGGGAGAGCCTAGTGATTAGGTTGCCTTTAGCCTTTCAAGGTTGTGATAACCTTATTCCTTGTCCTTGATACACTTGTGATAGGTGTAGGGCACTTTACTCCATAGTTTAGGTATCAAAGGGATCAATCCCTTAACCATCATTCACTATTCCAAGCTTCATGTTGCCCACTTTTCATCAAGTGGATAAGGTCAAAGGATCTAAATATGAACTAAAGAAACAAGAAAAGGAAAATGAAATGGACTAATAGGAGGAGTTATGTTATGACCTGAGGTTCAAGACAATGAAGAAATAGTGGGACAATGAGGAACATAATACCTAAGGCAAAATGAGGACTATGCAAAGTTCTAACCTAAGGAAAACCTATACATGCAAAGTTGAAGAAGGTTCCAAAGTCTTTGATTTCCCGTATTTTGATTTTTCTTTAATTTGGACCAAGTTTTGAAGTTGGTTTGGTATGACAAATGTGTTTGGATGAATGTTTGAAGTTTTGGACCGTAAGTTGTGTTTGATTGGAAAGTTTGAACACTTACATAAGACATGTCAAACAAAATGGTCCTTTTAAACTCGAACAAAAAAATGGATGAACACCAAAAAGGACTTGAAAATTAACCCAAGTTTAATTCATTGGTCTCGAGTATTAAATACACTCAAGCAAATATATAAGCTAAGTTGGAAATGGATAATAATTTGTTGAGGCACCCACTACATAGAATTGCCTTAGACACTATGAACAACTAGAGATTAGGTGGAACTCGGTCCCCCAACATGACACTAGCACACCTTTTCTCTTACCCCAAAGGTCTACAGACCTTCTAGCCATGGAATTTTCTATCTCGCAATGAAGGGTACATGAGGAGTATCTAAAAAGTATGATATGCAATCCTTGAATAAAAAAAATGTGGGTTTTGGGCTACTAAAACAATTTGGTTAGATTAGTAGGGGAACTTCAAGGAATTCCATTTTAAATAGACATCTCAAAAAAAGATACTAAAATCTTTTACAAACCTTATTGGAATAACCCAAGTTTAGTTTGTGCCCTAAGCTATATGCCCTAGTTGGAGGATTATATTTTTCCTCTCCCCTTTTATATAGCTTCTCAAAAGAAAAATCACTTTGGGTCATCCCTTGGGGTGAGTACCTCTTTTCCCACCATGAAAAGACCTTATTCTAAAAAATTCATACATCATTATCGCTTTTCTCTCACACCTAGGATCTACAAAGGAAAGGGGAGAGGATACTAAGCACAATAGTAGATCCACCCTGCAATGTGAAAGCTCACCAAACACTTCAGACAAATAGAGTTCATTAACCAATTAGAAATGAAGTGTGATCTAAGATATTAAAAATACACATAATGATTCAATTTACATGTCTTTGTCCAACATACTATACCAAATTCTTTATTATTTTTCAACAACAGTCTTTGCCCCACAATCACCAAGATGCTACATAGATTTCATTAGTAATACAAAATCCACTATCCAAATAGGATTCAGAGAATTTGAAAAACCAAAACACTTTTGTACAAGAAAAATACACAATAGACCACTCAAATGTACAATAAATGTACATAAAATAAGTGTGTGATAATTGAATTAAGTGTATAGAAATATATTTAAATGAAAAAACATGACTTGCCCATTATCCTAATTGTTTAAATTAGCTCAAATCAAGTAATTTTTTTTTGTAAATGATTAATTGAAACTTATTTATACCTTTCTGATAATTAAAATGTTCAATTATTCACCAATTTATCACTTTGTTGTTAATTCAACCCCTACTTATGCTAAATGGAAGATTGTTATTTGTTTAATCCCCTAGTTATGCTTAATGAAGATTGTTTTACCATTTCATGAAACTAAATGAAAATTAGTTGTCAATTGATCCCCTAATTACATTAGATCATAAATTTTTGTTCTTTCAAAGCCTAATTAGGATAGATATTTGTCCAATTTTAATTAGAATATAAATAGACATGAACCAAATATCTCAAAACCCTACAATTTATAATGTTAGGCAATTCTCTCTATCACATGTAAACCAAAACCAAGTTAGAAAGTGAAATTGCATAGAAAACATAAATAATTATGCAACTATATAAGAAAATGTACAAAAACCTCTATCAATTATACAATTTTGGGTTGCAACTGTGTATATATTTAGGCAACTGCGCAGGACAATAGGACAAGTGCACAAAGACAATTTTCTCCCTCCCTCTCTCTCAGATAGATAAGTCCACAAATTCACTAAAATGGTTGTATTTTCATAAATGTGTACACATTTATAACACTACAACCATTGCAAAGAAGCTATAAGGGCAAAAATGTGAACGATTTAAGGAAAATTAACTCATTTGTATTTTTGGTCCCTATACTTTAGTGCTGGAACTTTAGAGAGAGAGATCAGCAGTAATGGTGAAGATGTTTATAAATCCTTGTTATGACTTCAAAATTCACATTGAGGGGTTTTAGCTTGGGAATGTACATTACTCCAATTTCATTACTCATTAACATCTCAATTCCACTATCATTTTCTTTCATTCAAGTAGGTGATAGTATAAAAATCCCTTCTAGAGCCCATGGATTATCCACTATTGGCTTGTGTAGTTTACCCATAGAAGAAGACACATGTTTGGCTTTGCACCCTCTTACTATGGAATCCTAAATCACTAACTAGATGAAATTTGTTACAAAAATTATTGAGAGATTGTAGTTAAGTATCCACTCACTCCACTTGTTATCCCATAAAATTATTTTCCTCGAGGATGCCAATTGATGGACAATAAATGATTCACTTCCCTCATTCTTCACATTGTTAAATTCAATTTCCTAAGATACAGAGATTGCATGTCACTCGAAGATTTTGATTTCAAACATATATAGATACATAAATATAGATTATACATATATACATAATTATATCATACACATTATATATATAGACACACACACATTTATATACATATACACATATATGTGTATGTGTATATGTATGTGTGTATATATATATATATATATATATATATATATATATATATATATATATATATATATATATATATATATATATATATATATATATATATGTATATGTATATGTATATGTATACGTATATGTGTATGTATATGTATACGTATATGTGTATGTATATTTTTACATATAGGTGTATGTATATGTATGCGTATATGTGTATGTATATGTATATGTATATGTATATGTGTATGTATATGTATACATATATGTGTATGTATATGTATATGTATAGGTATATGTATATGTATACATATAGGTGTATGTATATGTATGAATGTATAGGTGTATGTATATGTATATGTATAGGTGTATTTATATGTATATGTATATGTATATGTATATGTATATGTATATGTATATGTATATGTATATGTATATGTATATGTATATGTATAGGTGTATGTATATGTATATGTATATGTATATGTATATGTATATGTATATGTCAAACAAACGTGTATGAGTTAAAGTTCAATCACAGTTTATACTTGTAAAATCTTGATTGTATTTTTTAACTAGAATCATGTACGTGTTTTAACACATACATGTTTAGGATTTGTACTTGTATCATCCTAAAAAGTAAGAGCTCTTAATTAGGTTCTCATTTTATCCCCATTTTAGTATATATGGGTTCCCATGTTGATTTCACATTCTCCTAACGCTTATTGGACCTTCAAATTAACATTATAATTCCTATATTGGTTCAAATTTCTTCAAAACTTGAGGTTGGCCCTTATTTCTAATTGTGCTTCTCTATTTTCTCCTCCCAATCAAATAATTTATTTCATCTCCTCACTCTAATATCGGTCTTACCTCATTTTAAAGTTTGAGGCATGGTTTCCACATCCACCGATCTCATATATTTGCATGATTTATCTTTTGAGGCTTAGAAATTGTCAACTTTCTCCCCATAAAACTTCACTAAATTTTATCAAGTATAAGGTGAAAATCAATGTGTACCCAGGTACATGGTGAGTTTCGATGTGTCCTTGACATTTTTGCTCAAAATTTTAAGGGTGAGATTTTATGGTCTCACACTCCCCAAAGCTAGATTTGTAGGTCATTATGATTTTTCTAAGTCAGTCTAAAGGTGGTTTCACTTTGAAATATCTATATAAAGGCCCCCCTTTCCATTCTTTCACAACAACAATGAAAAAAAAAAATAAGGATAAGGGAACCAACCAAGTAATCAAGAAATCAAGCAAATCCCTGAGATCTTCACGACATTCTTCTTCCTCTTCATCAAGCATTGTGGTAAACTAAAACATCCATTATACAAGGCTTTAGTTTCATGATTTCCTATTTGGTTTTTTTGGAGCTCAATTTATTTCATCAAAACTTGTAATCACATCCAAAGAAGCATTCTATCATCAAGGTATAAGGTGATTTACAATTTAGATCTGGCTTTTATTTTATATTTCCTTATGCAATTTCCTTTCATTTTCAAGGTTGATTCCTAAATAGGGGTTTGACTAAGGCAAACCCCTTTAGCCAACCTTCTTTCTCTCTTTTTTTTGTAGGAGCAAGTTGTAGAGCCACCAAACGGGAATCAGAAAGATTGGACACATTGGAAGAAAACCCAAAAAATTTAGACCAAAACCCCAAGGACAAGTCAAATTTTTGGGATAGGTTGAGTTTCTAGAGACATCAACTTTTCTGGGACAGGTCAAGTTTCTAGGGATAGGTTGAATTTCCTAGGACAGGTCAAATTTTAGGGTACCTATCAATTTTCACCCTATCCCTACCATTTTTTACTAAAATTTGGCAAGGAGTCTATTTAGAACCTTTAGGTCTCAACTCTGTGATTACAACTCTTTGACATTTGGCAATTAGAAATTCGGGTCTGAAAGTTCACTTTTTTTATTCCATTTCTAGGTGCATTCAAAATCCTTCTCCATCCTCTTTCACATCCATTTTCTTGACTAGATTAAAACTTGTGCACATTAATATCATCCCTTTCTCTCAATCACAAACAACAAAGGAATCAAAATCCCTTAAGCGCAAATATTGCATTGGAATCCTCCAAGTGGTGTTAATAGTACTTGTCTTGGGGTGATTTTTGTATTCCAATGTGTAATATGAATTGGGGAGAATAGGCCTTTTACATGATCCCCCTTTTTATATTATACACTTTGGTGAACCTAACTCATAATATTTCCTCTTTTGATTTGGTAGTTAGATATCCTTTGTATGCATTTAGATACATAATAATTTTGATTTAGTATCTAGATCTACTTTGTATAAATTTTTCTATCACATATTTGCTACATCTTGCATTTACATTTTTAAAACAAAAAGTACAACAAAAAAAAATCTTTCATTTCATGTATTATTGTTACCTTTCATTGATGTGTATGCATTTCTTTCTTTCTTATCATGTTGCAAAACTTATTTAGGGCATTATCTTGAAATCATTCTATCAATTTTGAGATAAAACAAAATCCTCCCATCAACTTTCCTTTACATTATGTTAACACTAAAAAAATCAATTTAATACATGTGATATTTTTTGGTCTTCTCTTATATCACCTTATAATGATATATTAGAGCAAGAAGATGATTTTAACCTTTCTCTGAATGATCTTCTTTTTTGGAGAAAATATTTGAGGATTGATGTTAACTCTTCTCATAATATAAACCTTATCTATTAGGATACCATGGTTGAGGATGATGATACGTCACCTTCTATTTCTTTCATGATTTACCCTTTAGGAATGAAGCCTTAATGAATTATTATTACTTGATGCAGCCAAGATCAGAGAAGTATCCAAAGGAGATATCCAATATTGTAGCAAGATTCAACACAATTAAAAATAGAAAAACACAACAAATTTATGACCAAATAACAACTGCTTCATTATCAGGTAGCATCAAATTACATCAAATTGGCTTCAAATATGTTGGGTTGTAAGGCCTTCCCGATTATGGCCATATACAATGAAATGAACCTCATATCCTAATTCCAATCTATCCAACCTCAGATCTATCCTCTCACATATCTTTGCTACTCATCTACTCTCCAACACTCCCCCTCTTATAATTAGAAGCCCTAAATTTATACATACTAGCCACCCTAGGTTGGCATTCAAAATATTACATATCTCAAGACAAATGTATTAGACCAAGTTGGCCTAGATCCCAAATAATTACAAAAATTAATTAATTCACTAGGTATTATACATAGGTCCACCTTGAGATCCATGTGATTCATCTCCATCAATAAAAAACCTACACCGCAATCCTCAACAATCAATCGGTGAACATAAATGAATTGGTGACAAGAAGAACACAACTAGTCGGCAAAGAAAATGCCATATCTCACAATCCACACAACCTCAATAGGTGTGATCGTAGACATAGCCTCCATGAATATCATGGAAAAAATCCTTTTCATTGCACATGCCAAAGATCTCCACATATCGACTACACATAGAATCTCTAAAAACTGCCAAAACAAGAAAATTCATCCAACCACAAGGAAATTCCTCCAAGAAGATGTAAGATCGCCAGGAACCAAAGATGCTCCTACATCAGATACCTAGGGTATATATAAAAGTGTTCCTTACACTTTTATGCCCCAAGAAAATCTGAACACAACCTCATCTTGACCATCGGCTTCCCAATCCTCAAAGGCAAGAAGACAAACGTGCACACAAGCAAATGATAGGATCACACTAGGGGAACTAATACTCTTTTCAAGATCACTTAGATTACCAACTCTCCAAATTCCCCAATTCCTTTATTAGGACCTCAACAAGGTTCCTCCTTGTCTCCTAAGGACTTTCTCAATGTCCCCAAATAGAGAAAACTACTCCCAAACCCCTAGGTGATCTATCAGTGTCCAAGTGTTCCTTCTCTTCTCAATCTAACTTCCATTCTTCCAAATGTACCTTACCTGCTAAGAAAGTGGTGAGTCTTTTAAGGGTGTGGAGGTAGCCCAATTATATTATTGATTCAATTATTGACACATTTTGTCAAGATCTTCTCAACTCCTCCTTACCAATTTCATCAAACTCTTTGGTTTGGCCTTGTAGCCCTTGAGCCCCCAACTAGGTCTCCTAGTCCGGGTTTTTAGGATTTTCTAAAAATAGCTCCCAAAGGACCTCCAAAAAAAATCATGGATTATTTGGTCATTTGGGATACCCTAAGATATTTTTGTGTCTTGGGTTCCTATGCAATCGTACAGTACCCTAACTCAACTAGGAGGGTTTAGTGAGGGTTTTAGTGGCCTCTAGGAGCTCACTATTCACATTAAGGTTATTCTTGAAAAATGGATTTTTCAAGCCTCTAACTTTCCATAATGGATATTTCTCATCACCATTCTCATCTCCAAAGGCTTGGACTGCATCTTCTCAGTCACCCCTGCAAGCAAAATTACAATTTCACCTCCTTGTTCCTAGTCGGGCAGTGACTGTGCTCGCCTAGGGAAAGGTTAGAAAAATGGCCATACTCAATGCCAGACCTCCTAATGGGATATATAAACTATACATTGGCTCCACTTCCATTTCCCAATAGTCCATGATGAACATGTAGATGGATTATATGGGGGAGCCATGTTTCCACATACTACTATTTACAAGCCAGTGAACTGGCTAAAATAAAAATATTTCACCTAAGCTATAAAAAATATAAACAAAGACACAAATAGATGCATAATTATAAAAATGAAGTTTCTTAACTAATTCCTTCTTTAAAAACAAAAATCTAAACCATATAAATCTCCTACTGACGCACTGAAACAAATGACTGTGTCTTGACTGTCTATAACAGTATCTGATATCTTAATGCCAGTAATTGCAAAATGAACCAACCTCGGTATTCAAGCCATTTAGTGTTTATATAGCTTCTTTCCACAAGGTTTTTGTGGTTAGGACCTTCATTTTACCTAATCCTTTAGTCATTCCCTTTAGGATAAAAATTTGTCATGCAACTTTGCAAAGTTGTAAAAGTTGTCATGACAACTTTTGAGAAACTTTTTGGCAATTTGTCCTAAGTGCTCTTCCACATTCCTAGGCCACTCTAAATCACCCAAAATGGTATAAAAACTCTTATAAATCTATTTTTAGGCTCATTTTATCCATTTCCTCACATATTTATGTCTTTACCAACTTTGGTCTCTTTTCTCCCTATTAGGACTATACTAGCTCCTAGGGTCATTTGGGCTCTTTCACCAAGCTTTACTAAATCCAAATAAACTAACCAAGAAAACTAACTTCCTCACATCTCTTAGTCTCTCATGGAGTATTTATTAACCTTGTAGTCTGGCTAGGACCATTACAAGACAAAACTAGAGTAGGACACTTAGCCTAGGTCCTAGGTGCTCCTGCATCATTCTCCCCTAAACAAAAGAGATCAAGTCCCATCAGAAAGGATTGAGTCAAGATCAATTCTCAAATTTTGTAGCTTTTTTTCAGAGACATGTAACCTTTGCATCTTCCTTGCATTTCCATTTGATAAGGTATTCCATGTGAGTCTTATGCCTTATCTTATTGGTGACCTGAGAGCTTAAGATCTTCTCTTCTTGGGGTCTTGGAGTGACCAGTAACTTCAAGGTCTCAATATCCTCTGCAACATCAATATGTTCACTACCTTCTACTAGGATTGGTCCTTTGTAAGGCACCAAGTCTACAACATTAAACATCAATGATAGTCCTATATTTATTGGCAACTCCACCTTATAAGCATTATTCCCATACTTTTATAGGATGGCACAAGGGCCAATCCTTCTCATCTAAAGTTTGTTAGGGACCCCCTTCCACAACATGGTCTTATTAAAATGAACCATCACAATATCTCCTACTTGTAATTGGAGATCTCTCTTCCTCTCATCAACCTTGTGCTTTGTCTTAGTGGTACTAACCACAAGAGCTTGCTTAACTGAATCGTGGACCTCCTTCATGGATAGAGAAAAGTCTTTGGCATACCCACTCCGGGTTGCTGCATCTCTAAGTTCTCTAAGCTCATGGAAACCTCTTGGATTTATCCCATAAACCACCTCAAATGGAATTTTACCAGTAGTCCTATTGATGGTGTCATTATAAGAAAATTCTACTTGTGCAATGACTTGGTCTCATGTTTGACCATATTCCTTAGTTAGGCATCTTGGGAGATTTCCCAAACTTTTTTTAACCACCTCGGTCTATCCATTTGTTTGAGGATGGTATGCAAACCCAAAATATAGGTTAGTGCCAAGCTTGTTCCATAAATTTTTCCAAAAATTACTCATGAATTTGGAGTCCCTGTCAGATACAATACTTAAGGGTAACCCATGGATCTGGACTACTTCCCTGAAAAACAAATTTGTTATATGACAAGCATCCTGAGTATTTTTGCATGGCACAAAGTGGGCCATCTTGCTAAACATGTCTACTATCACAAATATGCTATCAAATCCTTGTTTTGTCTTGGGCAACCCTATAAAAAAAATCCATGCTAAGACATTCCCAAGGTCTATTGGAGATTGGAAGGGTTGATACAACCCTGTATTGGATGAAGTGCCTTCAGCTTTTTGACAGACTATACAAGTCTCTACATACATTTTTATGTCTTGATTCATCTAAGGCCAAAAGTTGAACCTTTGAATGAGTTCCAAGGTCTTATGTACACCAAAGTGTGCACTCAATGACCCATTGTGCTTCTCTTGAGTGGGGTTCTCTCTCATTAAGCATCTAGGAACACAAATTTTCCATCCCCTAAACAAAAGACCTTCTTGTATAATATAGTTAAAATATTCACTATGTAAATGGTTTTGGAACTCCTTACATACCTTGTAAGCAGGTGAGAAGTCTTCATCCTCTGGGTATAGTTCCTTGAAGCTATATATGCCAATGCTCCTTAATTGGATTTCTTAGACTGTCAAGAGTCTTCAGCTCAAATCATTTTCCACTTTGTTTTGTTGTCCCTTCTTATGCTTAATTTTGAATAGATAGGCTTGAATATATTTTACCCACTTCATGTGTATGTGGCTTAGCTTGTCTTATGAATTGAGAAAGTTTAAAGCCTAGTTATTAGTGTACACCACAAATTACTTAGGGAGGAGGTAATGCCTCCACTTCCTTAGGGCTTGAACCAATGCATATAACTCTAAATCATATGAGGAGTAATTCTTCTTTGCTTCACTCAACTTCTCACTATGGAAGGCCACTGGTTTGTCCTCTTGACTTAGGACTACTCCTATAGCAATGTTGCTAGCATCACATCAAAAAATGAATAACTTCTCAAAGCTAGGTAGCACCAATATTGATTGGGTATATATCCTCCTCTTCAAGGTTTCAAATCCCTTGTTAGATTTCTCATTCCATTGAAATTTGGCTTTCATGCCTCCCTTGATGGTATCTAGAACCGGTGCACAAATCCCACTGAATTGTCTAATAAACTTGCTATAGAATTATGCCAAACCATGGAAGCTTCTCACCTCTATAGTAGACTTAGGTGTAGGCCAATTTATGATTTCTTCCACTTTGATAATATCCATTTTCAAGTTCCCCTTGGAGACTACAAAGCCTAGGTACACCAACTCTTTTTTCATGATATCACACTTGTCTAGGTTGATGGTTAGCTTTTGTTCATGTAGCATTTGCAACATAACTTGTAAGTGCATCAAGTGATCTTCCTTAGTCTTACCGAAGATGAGGATGTCATATAAGTATACCACAACCCATTCACCTATGAAATCTATCAACACTTCATTCATTAACCTCATGAAGGTGCTAGGGGAATTGGACAACCCAAAGGTCATGACTAACCATTCATATAGGCCTTTTGTGGTCTTCAAATTAGTTTTCCACTCATCCCCCTCCTTAATCCTTATTTTTTGGTATCCACTTTTAAGGTCAATCTTTGAAAAGTATTTGGCTCCTCCCAGGCAATCCATCAAGTCTTCTATTCTTGGGATTGGGAAACTATACCTTATAGTAATGCTATTAATGGCCCTAGAGTCTATACACAACCTCCAAGTTCCTCCTTTCTTTGGTGCTATGATAGTGGGGACCACACAAGGACTTATGATTTTTCTTACTAGGCCTTGGTCAAGTAGTCCTTGGATTTGCTTGGAAATTTCCTCATTTTGTTGATGGGGTCATTTGTATGCAACTTTATTAGGTAGGGATGCTCCTAGTATAAATTTTATTTGATGGATTATAACTCTTTTAGGGGGTAGGGTAGATGGCTTTCCATCACTCACTATCTCCATATACTATCCCAATAACTCTAAAATGTCTATAGGTACCTCTGGTTCCTTCACCTCTTTCTCTTCTTTAGGTTTCAACACCAAAGCATAGCCCACTCCTTCACCCTCCTCAAGGGTATTTAGGAGCTCATTTTCTCCCACCAAGAGTACATTGGGACTTATTGGCTTCACTTTTCCTTCTTCTAGGATGGGCTAGATTCTAAAAGTGACTCCATCAGTCTTGAATGAGTAGGACTTCTTGGCTCCATCATGGATGGCCTGCCTATCAAATTGCCAGGGTCTTCCCAATAAGAGATGGAAAGAATCCATGGGTAAGACATCACACAACACTTTTTCCTTATACCTCCCTATGGTGAAGTCTACCAAAACTTGTTCATTCACCACTACATGTTGACCCTTAATCAACCAAGTGACTCTATAGGGATTGGTATGTGGGATCCTTTGATGATTCAACTTGCTAATTGCTTCATTGAAGACTATATTGTCAATGGTTAAAGAGTCTATGATGATCTTGCAAACCTTGCCTGGGATCTTGCACTTAATTCTAAATAATGATCTTCTTTGGCTTGGCTCCTTTGTGATTGGCTCCTTAATCAATGTTCTCCTTATCATGAGGTTATCTCCCACTTCAAAATCTAAGGCCAATTTTGTAGGCTTACTGCTTGAGGACTCTTCTTGTATATATTTTACCCTCTTCTCTCCACCTTGGGATGTTGAACTTTTTGCAGGGCACCTATATGTCAGATGTCCATACTAATGGCAATTATAGCACTTCATGGAAGAGAAGTATGATCCTCTTCCTTGGCCACTTGACCTTACCCTATAGCTATTGATTGACCCTCTACATTATTGTAACCTCCTCTACTACTAGTGACTTCTCCTTGCTGTTTTGTGAGGTTAGTCTCACCTTGATTCCTTTGTTCTAAATTTATTCCTCCATAGCTACCTCTATGACCTATACTATCTCTCCCTCTACCTCTACCTCTACCTTGGCTACTTGATTCATGTCTCTTCTTGAGCTTCTCTTCTACCTTGAGAGCTAACAGATAACACTGGTGGACATTTTTTGGGCTCAAGAGACTTATCTCTTCTTGGATGTTCCACCTTAGGCCATTTAGGTACCTATCCACCTTTAGGCTTTCCTCTTCCATCACATGTGATCTAAGACATATTTTATGGAACTCCTATATGCAGGCACTTACTTCTAGGTCCTTTTGCTTTAAGTTTTGTCTTTTCTTATGCAATTGCACCTCATAATCATCTGGTAGGTAGGTCTTCCTAATATTTTAAACCATACCTTTCCAATTGGTAATAGGGTTCTTTCCTCCCTTTACTCTTTCATCTTGCGCAAATTTTCACCATGTGAGGGCAGCTCCTCTCATCCTTGATTTTTCTACCCTAACTCTTTGAGCTTCACTGATGCCTTCATACTCAAAATAATTCTCCATGCCTTCAATCCATTCCATAACTAGCTCTTCCTCCATCTTTCCACTAAAGAGTGGTGTTCCTTCCAAAGACTTTCCACTCATGGATTTTAATGCTCTCAAGAAGGGATCTTATTCTAACATAGGGTCTAATTCAGGGGCTTTGTCTTCCTCTTCCAACTCTTTACCCTTGTCTTCTACCTCTATGACTTTTTCTCTAACCAATTCAATCTCATTCTCTACCACACCAAGTTTACTCTCTATCTTTGCTAGCCTTTCCCTAAGGAGTCTATTCTCCTCCTCTTGGTCTTCCAATTCTTCTCCAAATCTTCATTTTTCACCATCTTTGAAGAATCAACTGACTCAGTTGAATTCAACATCAACTATCCACTAGCCCAGCTAAATTTAACATCAACTATCCATTAGCCCAATCCTTTTAGGCTTTGATAGGATCGCACTAGGGGCATTATACTCTTTTTAGGATCACTTAGATTCCCAACTCTTCAAATTCCCAAATTCCTTGATTAGAGCCTTGACAAGGTGTCTCCTTTCCTCCTAAGGAATTTCTCAATGTCCCCAAATTGAGAAAACTACTCCCAAACCCCTAGGTGATCTATCAATGTCCAAGTGTTCCTTCTCTTCTCAATCTAACTTCTATTCTTCCAAATGTACCTTACGACCTCCTAAGAAAGTGGTGAGTCTTTCAAGGGTGTGGAGGTAACCCAATTCTAGTCTTGACTCAATTCTTGACACATTTTTTCAAGATCTTCTCAACTCCTCCTTACCGATTTCATCAAACTCTTTGTTTTGGCCTTATAGCCCTAGAGCCCCCAATTAGGTCTTCTAGCCCAGGTTTTTAGGATTTTCTACAAATAGCTCCTAAAGGAAATCCAAAAAAAGTTATGGATTCTTTGGTCATTTAGGATACCCTAAGATATTTTGTGGGTCTTGGGTTCCTATGCATTTGTACAGTACCCTAACTCAACTAGGAGGGTTTAGTGAGGGTTTTAGTGGCCTCTACGAGCTCATTGTTCACAATAAGGTTATTCTTTCCAAATGGATTGTTCAAGCCTATATCTTTCCATCATGGATCTATCTCATCACCATTATCATCTCCAAAGTCTTGGACTACATCTTCTTAGTCACCCCTACAAGAAAAATTACAGTTTCACCTCTTTGTTCCTAGCCAGGCAATGAGTGTGCTCACCTAGGGAAAGGTTAAAAAAATGTCCATGGTCAATGTCAAAGCTCCTAATTGGCTATATACATTTTACATGGGTTCTAATTCCATGTCCCAATAGGACATGATGAACACACGGTGGGATTCTATGTGTGAGCCATGTTTCCACACACTACTATTTATGGGCCAGTGAACTGGCTAAACTAAAAAAGATTTCACCTAAGCTATCAAAACTATTAAAAAAAAAAAAAAATTGATGCATAATTGAAACAAAATGAAGTTTCTTAACTATTTCCTTCTTTACAAACAAAAATCTAAACCATTATCTCCTATTGATGCACTGAAACAAAGGATTGTGTCCTGACTATCTGTAACGGTGTCTAATATCTTAATGCCAGTAATTGCAAAATGAATAACCTCAGTATTCAATCCATTTAGGGTTTATATAGCCTCTTTCCATAAGGTTTGGGTGGTTAGGACCTTCATTTGACCTAATCCATTGGTCGGTCCCTTACTCATCCGCATCATCAGCAATCTCATTACCAACAATAAGACGCTCTACAATTTCTACATCAGACCCAACCATCCGATCATGAAAACTGACTTGATTTACCACCTCAACCTCAAAAAGTTAAGTGTTTACCTCTTCAATCTTTACCTCTTCGGCATCAGCCTTATCTTTCATTTTCCTTCTTTGAATAAGACTTTTCAAAGGCCAAACAATCTTCTTGTGGATTGGTAAATGCCAATTGTAATTAAACCTCCTAATATCCTCAAGCTTACTATAAATATCCTCCATCTTCTTCTCAAGTTGGCTAAAGACCCTATCTTCAACCAACCAGTCAACCTTTCTCATCAACTTCTTTCCTTCTATCCCAAGGTGCATCTGCCTCGGATCGATGATCTGATTGCAAGATTCCAGCTCTCTCACAATCGGTGATCTATTGAACATCTTTGAAAAATACCTTAATTCTATGATCTATCTACCAACAATAGGATTTCTCAAGGGTTTCACCTCCTTCCTAGGTTCATAACCAGTAACATCCTCTTTCTGATACATCCTCACGCAAAAAATTTGCAATCACAGGCCAGATCCACAATCTTCCATCCCTCATCAAACCAATTTAGGATTTTATGAGCTCAGGAACAACATCTATCACTCCAAGATCTGTAGCTCACTCATATCATCACAACAACTCAAAATTATAGTAGAAAATCCCTTCTCACAACCTTGCATATGCCCTTCACTTATGCAAGTTATATCTACACTCTGTACACTCAAAATGTGCACTTCTCTAAGTCATTACTTCCAAGAGAATCCATGGATTGGAAAGCTTGAGAAAGTGACCTAGATCTCCCTAGGCATGGAGTCACAAGGGTGTTTAGAATGCTCTCAGCTAGAGCTATTAAGCCTATAACCTTGCTAGTAAACCATGCAATGGGAGATTCAAAGAGACAAGGGAAAGAATGCCAATATCCTCAAGAATCAAAATGGAAATGCAATGCAATGTTATACTAGAAATGAAGATGCAATAAATGTAACTAAGCTATGAAATTGAAAGTATTACAAGCCTTTGCTAATTAAACTAGGTGAGTTAAGCTAGGAACATGAAAGGAAAGTAAACTAAAATGCCATGAAAGCTAAGTGAAATGCAAGAATGAAAGATAGAATGCAAGAAGATCTCCAAAGCTCCAAAATCACCAAGAAATCCTATAGCATAAGATTAGTATGAAAGAATGGGATCCTAGAATGAGAAGAGAGCTCTTCTTTTATAGAGAGTGAGAATCAACGGACGATGGAGATTAAGAGGCAAAAGATTTGATCAAGGGTGGAGTTTGAAAGTGGGAGCAATCCATGTGCACAAGTCTCCTCCAATGAGAGTGAAGTGTTGACTTTTGAGCCTCATGTGAGACAAAAAGGCCTTTTCTTTTTTTTATAAAATAAGAATAATGTTTTATTTGTGCAACTTAGGATAAGAGGAAAGTGGGGGATTTTTATTTAATAAAAGGGGAAGGAATTCTTTTTAATTAAATAAAGACTTAGGATAAAATGGTTAGCCCATAGAATATAATCGAATAAATGATAGAATTAGGATTTGATCAAGGAAATTGATTTAATTTTGAAAATATTGAGAATATTGATTCAGGAAATTGATAAATTGCAAGAATGGGGCCCAAAGTCTAGGCAACCATTTTAGGGTGCATACATTTGCCCCTCTTTGACTAATGTGAGATCGATTTGGGATCACATGTAGTCAAAGAATGAAGTTGTAATGTGAGATCGATTTGAGATCACAAAACAACCTAGACATGTGTTCAACGAATGGGAACACATCAGGACAAAGATAAGCTGATTGAAAAAGACAAGGCCAACACCCCTATAAATAGGTAATTGTCAAGTCTCAAGCAAGGTTTGAAGTTTGATAAGTACTTCCCCCTCATGATCGAAATTGAAATGAGATAGAGGAGAAACAACAAATTGATAAATTTGATCAAATCGAACTAAAAATAAGGTTCTTGATGTAAGATGAAAGATATAAGGATCACAGAACCAAGGTAGATCATTAAGCATGAAAGATTATGCCCCAAGGTTGAATTAGAAGAAAAAAAATGGGGTGAAAGCGAATGGAAGATAGAAGTTTGGAAGAGGTGAAAAGAAGTGGAGAGAAGAAAGAGAATTTGCCTCAAGAAAGAGAATGCCCCAAAATCAATCAACTGTTTAAGATAGAGAATTTCAATTGAGATCACGAAAGAAGATAAGGAAATAAAGATCAAAATGTGACCACAGTTGATTAAAAGTCCAAAAGAAAGATGAAGGAAAACCCTCTAAAACCCATAATGCAGCCTAAAAATGCAAATTAACATGAAGTCTAACAATGCAAGCTACATGAAAAGTGGTTTACTTGCAAGGTCATAAAGCCATTAGACTCTAATAATCATCATCGAGCTTTATTGGTAGTGTCGCAAGATCATACAATACACACTAGTATAACTATGGGTATATGAATATGATATGTATCAGATAGATATGTGGGAATCCCACCTAAGCATCAAAGACATGTAGGTCAAGATGGCTAGTGCAGTGAGGCTCCCTAAGTTTGGTATAGAAAGATTATGCTCGCATCAAGACACAAGAAAGTCAAGATGACTACAAGCATGCACTTGTGGAAAAATAGTCAAGGATGATACATTGTAGATCCTAGTATCAAGTGGAACAAGCATAAATGCTTATGACAGTTAAGACCAACAAAATATACCCACAAGTAGAAAATAAATAAAACATGTCCTCATGCCCCCAGTCTTCTAGCTCGGCATCATTCAAAACAATTAGGGAGAGAACACTCAGCAAAGAAATCATCATAGACAGCACACAAAGAAATAAAGTCAAGCAAGTCTCAACAAGTCAAGTGTTTAAGTGCATGTGTGTAGTTCATAGAGTCAAACTTTGAGTATCACATCTGCCAGTGAGAAATATCGCATCATTCTAGACTGCGAGTAGGATAGCTAATAAGTGTTAAGAAATGCTTGACGCAAGAGAAGTGTTGAAAAATATAGTTGGGGAGGTATTGAAAAAAAAAACACCGTTTGAAAGGTTTCTGATTTTTCATATTTTTGGAATATATAATTTTTTTTTAAAGATACATCAAAGCGCCTACTGCTAGGTTTTCACTAAGATGATCATTTTTCAGGACATTTTCCAATTTTTAGAATTTTAACAAAATATAATATGTAAAAAGGATGCCCCCAGATAAAATGGGCATCAAACCCCCAAACAAGATCACATCATGTAGTCCCAATGTCTAGCAAGGTGGAGAATAAGAGGGATTAGCAAGCTGGTGGAGGAGATGGAAGACAAGAGAATGAAGGAGAATGAAGGGGAGAAATCCTCAAGGACAAACTCCTCAAGAGTACCCAAGCTATGGAAAAGTTGTCATGTAAAGCACATTTGGACAAGCAATGAAAGGCCATCATAGGATAAGTCACAAAAGAGTAATGCAAAAGAAGGAGAGGATGCAGTCCAAAGGAGTAGACATGTCAAGAGGCTTCATAGCACCGTGTTTTTTTTTATTAGATCAAGACCAAAGGGGAAAAGGATAGCGAAATGCTAGAATGAATGGAGGAAAATAAATATGAAGGCTAAACATGAATAGAATGAAAGCAAGATCATCGTAAGATAGCTCACAAGATCATCATAAGATAGCTCACAAGATAGCCAAGTGTTCGTGTATAGGTCAACATTGTCAAGATCAAAGAGAGAAGATAGCATGGATGAAATATGTAGAAGAACTACACATGATGCTTGATTGCTAGGTTTTCATCACGATACTTATCCAAGGCCCCACAAGGGAGTGGTTTTCACCATAGGATGAATTTATTTCTCTTTACTTTTGCTACCAAGGTGCCTATTTCCAGGTTTCCACCAAAGCACATTTTCAATTTTTTTCATTTTCTTTTTGTTTTCTTTTTGAATTTATTTATTTTTTTTGGAAGAAGGCAAGCTTTTTAGATAATTCTCCTTGAAAGGATAAACCGTGATATGGCAAGGATTCAAAATGATATGCTCAAAGATGCTGATAGGGAAAGGGAGATGGAAGAGAAAAATGGAGGATAAGATTTTATGTAAAGCGAGTGAGGTTGGAAGATAGGAGGAATAGGCAAATGAGGAAAAAGGATAGAAGGTACAAGGATAATGAATGGAAAGATTGTGAAAGGGTAGATGGAAAGTAAGGCAAGATCAACATCAACACACACCTTGAAAGGTGGTGAGAGGATGGAGGAAATGTGAATGAAGGAATACATGAAGGAATATGGTGAATGGATAACAGAGGTTGTGGTTTAGGCACATGGAATGGAAGAATGTTTTTGGAAGAAGATGAAGTGGAAGCCTTTCGAAGCTTGAATGTCAACTTCACTTTTTTCTCAACATAAAACTCTTTCAAGAGAAACTTTGGAATCCATATAGCCATAGGATTTTCATTTCTTTTTGATGATTTAGAAAGAATATCTTCAATGATGGATTTTGGAACCCATACTTGTCTTGTAGTTTTCTTCTTAGATATCTCTTCTGACTTTATGCCTCCATGTCTATTAGAGGATACATGATGATCTTATTTTTTTTATGGATTCTTGTATTGCTTCTTTTTCTTGTATTGAACATTTAAGTTACTTCCAAAAGATGTGGGACTTGTGGAAGAAGAAGGAGGATAGACTGGTTTAGATGGGTGGGTGGATGAAAAGGATTCAAGGGTATGCATCTATGTTGATCTTGAGGAAAGATAGGAGATGGAGGGACGTAAGGACCCAAGATGGATGAAAAATTAGGAGAGTTAGGAGGGGAAAGTGAAGGGACATAAGGGCCCAAGATGGAAGGAAGACGTGAAGCCCTTAGTATTGGTGGAGGAGGTCCAAGGATGGATGTGGAAGATATAAAAGGATAATCAATAAGTTTATCAACATCTATATAACAACCAAGGACATTAGCATCTTTAGAGTGAGCATTAGGATTTGCAATAGGATCATGAACATCTTGAATAGGAGCAACTTATTTGATAGGATTGTTCGGAGCTTGAAAAGACTTAGGAAGAGTAGAAAGTGGAAGTGAACATGGAGTGGTAGAACAAGAAGATGGAAGACTTTGATCTTGACAAGGAGTTTTGGATAGCATAAGCGTATAATTTTTCTCTTGATTTTCAATAGGCTTAATATTGGAAGTAACAACACTATTTTTAATAATCTTAATGGAAGTATCATCTTTGGAAAGTGAAAGTGTAGTAAGGTTATTTTGATTGTCAATAAGCTCAATGGTGTAAGTAGTAGCTTGATCTTGCTTAGGAGGAGACTTAAGACATGGTGGAATGAATGAGAAAGGGTGTGCAGGATTAAAAAAACCATGAAACGGATAAGAGACATCATGAAAAGGATTAGATGACATGGAGGGCTCTTGATCGTGATCTTTCTTTATGTTCTTTTCTTTATCATTTTTAGAGTCCTCTTGACATGGAGCCACTTCTAAGGACAAAGAAGCATGTTGGAATTGTATGGAAGACTTTGGAAGAGATAGTGAAGGACTAGTTGAAATAGGCATTATAGCGTATAAAGGCTTAGGCTCTTTAGGTTTAGCATTATTAAAAGTATTTGCAGCCAAGTGAAGGTTAGCTTGAGTTTCTTTAAGAGGTAGCCCTTGAGGATAACTATAGGGAACGACATGAAAAGTATTAGGACTTTTGTTGGATGAAGGATTTGTGAAAGATTTGAAAGACTTGGAAGTTTTAGGAAATGTATGGGTATTGGAGGAAGTAGGGGATGGAAGGGAACCATCACAAGACAAAGGTCCATCATTAACATAATATTGCTTGAGAGTGTAATCTTTATTTTTATCATGAGAGTTCTTAGAGGAGAGATTCTTATAGTATTTACGTTTATAATCAGCACGGTAAGCTTTCTCTTCCTCAAGTGAAGTAGATGTATCATCTAGGTATTGTTCACAAAAATCATCAAAGTCTCTTTCAAAATTAGAATCATATGGATCACCATCACGATCTATCCAATGTGACGACCCATTTCTAGTAAGCATGAGCACATGAGTAGGAGGACTCTTAGGAATAGAGGTGTCATAGGCATCACTACATTGTCCATCATCATAGTCACCAAAGATGGGTGTGTCACTCTTCGTGGAAGAGGTATCACAAGGACTATTATATTGTACATCATGGTATGTCTTGAGAAGACAAGTAAGACTCTTGGGAGAAGTAGAAGAGGAACAAGATTGTGAAGAAGAGGAAAGTGAAGACCTAGTGGAGGAAGAAGACTTGGATAATGAGGAATGTGAATAATGTCTAGAAGAGTCATGGTAAGACTTGGAAGATGAGGAAGGATGAGAAGACTTAAAAGATGAAAAATGTTTGGAAGAAAGAGGTCATGACATGATCATGTCTATGATCCTAGCAAAGGCGTTTGATTCATTCATCTTTTCTTTTCTTTTTGTCTTAAGTTCATCAGCCATGAGATATCTAGAAGGACTATTGGAGGAATAAAACTCTTCGAATTGAGCAATGAGTTCAAGATCATCTATTTGCAAGAGAGGTTCCATAACAAGATAGTTGAAGTTCATGGTTCTGGCAGAGGAGAAATCAAGCATGGAAGTGATAGAAGAGATGAAGGTAGACTAGATAATAAGAGGAAAAGAATCAAGAAGACATGAAGAGTTTAGGAAGAAGAGGAAGAAGCATGAAGGAAGAAGAGAGGATGGAAATGGGAGACTAGGAAGACATGGGAGATGTGGAAGAAATAATACCAAGAGTCATTTTGTGCAACTTGATAACCATTGAAGTTCATTTGAATGTTTGAGCAACATGTCATAGCACCTATGATCTGACTGGACTGACCAAGAAAGACTGGAAATGACACAAATCAGCCTCAGATTGTGGACAACAGTAAGACAGCAAGATGACTCTATGTGATGGTTCGCAAAGTATTGGGATGATACAATTTTCCCAGATGATATTTCATCCTAAGGTCACGCGATGGTTTCCAGGCAGTTGATGCGATAAATTCCAGGCAAGTCATGAGACAGTCATTCAATATCATACGATATTTAACTAGTGAGTGTGAAAATCTCAGTTTTGAAGGCAATTTGTCAAAGTTGTAGGTTGCTAATCTCAATTTCTCGATTTCAAACACAGTAATAGTAGAAGACAGACAATTTTGTAAATAGTAAGTGATCAAACATGTCATAAAACACTTGCACAAGGGCAAAGGCAACCTTTTCAAGACATGCAATTGGGATATCAAAATAGAGAAATCCTATGAGCACTACTGTGATGTTTAATGTTCAAGAATGTTTACACAGGTAGATCACAACGAAGACAAATCAAGCACTTACTAGCCTAGAAAGACAAAGGCTCAATACTCAACAACTTGGCCCACACTTGATGTCCCATCACCTCACACAAAGTGGTTGCCCACAATAGATGTTGGCTTTGTCGTGGAAGTGTCAATGACACAACCAAAGGAACACAGATGGTGAGTAGGCTTGGGGTGATCCGGGTTAGTCCACTGGGATCAATCCTTGCACCAAGATGTTAAGAGGAAAAATTGGGTAGCTTCTATCTATGGTTCGTAGTAAGGGCTTCTGTTTGTAATACTCCTCTTGCTCCCCGAAGGGACTCCTTACCTTACAGCAAGTAATGGACCTCACGGCCACAAGAGTACCTTAAGCATTCTTTCTTAACATTTTCCTCATGGTCACAATCCCACAAGTACTCACACCAAGAAAAGACAAGTACTATGTCTACCAAGGTTTTGTGTCCTTGATAGCCTTGATTTTATAATGAGTCAGAATAGCTCGGTATTAGTTTGTCCCCACTTGGGTCATTCCTCTTTATTGCTCAAGAGCAGGCCTGCTAAAGGATTCTAATCTTAACAAGAAGTGGATCAACCTTTGAGGGTCAATATTTTTGGTTCACCTCAAGGGTGAAGAGTATACTCTCCTATCTCAAAAATTTCTCCCAAACACACCAAGCAAAGTTCAATTAGCCCTCTTGCTTTCAAAATCTAAAGATGGGTCAAGATTTCTGGTTCACCACAAGGGTAAAGAGCATACTCTCCTACCACCAAAAGACTCCTACAATAAGATATTAAGTCCCTAATAACAATGAACTAGTATATGCCACACTTAAAAATGAAAGCAAAGAACAAGCACTTGATTGTTTTTATGCTTTGAGCAGCCCTGCAAGAAAGGATTAGTAGCCCTTGTGCATTTGAAGCTTTGACATGTGTTCTTTTTAGAAAATATTCAAGCAATTAGGACACACCTAAAAGCACAACTTGTTAGCCCCACAAAGGTTAGCACAATAAAATCAAGTATAATCTGCAAAATAAACTGTCATAACACAGAAAATCAAAACCAGCAAGCAAACAAATCAGAATCATGCAAGGAAGAAGCAAAATCACTCACTTTCGGGCCTGTGCAACAGTTCTATCAGAAAATGAATCACACGATACTTCACAGTACACTGGTGCGATGTTTCTTTCCTGAATGATACTTCGTATTACCTACAGGCGACAAAAAGTAATATACCAGTGCGACAGAATATTGTATAGGGATACAATACTTTAACTAGAAAAGTATCACATAGCTATGTAAAAATTGTCATACGATACTGGAAGACTGTCGTATGATATTCTGTCAAAAAGTATGAAAAAATGGCCAAAACAGCAAGAAAAATATGATGAAAAATTAGTGGAAATGCATGAAAAATAAAGGCAAAACAGAAGTGTTCTGCCCCACAGTGGGCGCCAAAAATGTACACTCAAAATGTGCACTTCTCTAAGTCATTACTTCCAAGAGAATCCATGGATTGGAAACCTTGAGAAAGCGACCTAGAGCTCCCTAGGCATGGATTCACAAGGGTGTTTAGAATGCTCTCAGCTAGAGCTATTAAGCCTATAACCTTGCTAGTAAACCATGCAATGGGAGATTCAAAGAGACAAGGGAAAGAATGCCAATATCCTCAAGAATCAACATGGAAATGCAATGCAATGTTATACTAGAAATGAAGATGCAATAAATGTAACTAAGCTATGAAATTGAAAGTATTACAAGCCTTTGCTAATTAAACTAGGTGAGTTAAGCTAGAAACATGAAAGGAAAGTAAACTAAAATGCCATGAAAGCTAAGCTAAATGCAAGAATGAAAGCTAGAACACAAGAAGATCTCCAAAGCTCCAAAATCACCAAGAAATCCTACAGCATAAGATTAGTATGAAAGAATGGGATCCTAGAATGAGAAGAGAGCTCTTCTTTTATAGAAAGTGAGAATCAATGGACGATGGAGATTAAGAGGCAAAAGATTTGATCAAGGGTGGAGTTTGAAAGTGGGAGCAATCCATGTGCACAAGTCTCCTCCAATGAGAGTGAAGTGTTGACTTTTGAGCCTCATGTGAGACAAAACGGCCTTTTCTTCTTTTTATAAAATAAGAATAATGCTTTATTTGTGCAACTTAGGATAAGAGGAAAGTGGGGGCTTTTTATTTAATAAAAGGGGAGGGAATTATTTTTAATAAATAAAGACTTAGGATAAAATGGTTAGCCCGTAGAATATAATCAAATAAATGATAGAATTAGGATTTGATCAAGGAAATTGATTTAATTTTAAAAATATTGAGAATATTGATTCAAAAAATTGATAAATTGCAAGAATGGGGCCCAAAGTCTAGGTGACCATTTTAGGATGCATACACACTCTATAACCTCAAAAAAAAATGCCCCAAAAGATTCACAAGTACAGACACCAAGATTTACACCACAGCAAGATCAAACCAACTCTAATACCATTTGATGCATCCAAGACCGAAGAAGTCTCCAAAGGAGATGTCCAGTCTTGCAACAAGAGTCAATATAGTGGAAAATAGAAAAACATAACAAAGATATGACCAAATAACAACTCTTCATTATTAGGTAGCATCAAATTACATCAAATTGGCTTCAAACATGGCATGCTATAAGGTCTTTCTGCTTACGTCCATATACAGTGAAATGAACCTCAGATCCTAATGTTCATCTATCCAACCCCAGAGCTATCCTCTCTCATCTCTCTGCTATTCTACTACTCTCCAACACTCCCCCTCTTACAATCACAAGCCCTAAATTTATACATACTAGCCACCCTAGGTCAGCATTCAAGATATTACATGTCCCAAGACAAATGTATTAGACCAGGTCGGCCTCAATCCCAAATTATTACAATAATTACTTAATTCACCAGTGCAATCCAACCACCAATTCTTCCACACATAGGTCCACCTCGATATCCATTCCATTTAGCTCCATTGACCGAAAACCTCCACCGCAATCCTCAACAATCAACCGGTGAACACAATTGAACTGGTGACATGAAGAACATGACCAGTCGACAAATAACATGCTAGGTCTCACAATCCAAACCACTTGAAGAGGTGTGATCATATACATAACCTCCATGAACAACATGGAATAAAATATTTTCATTGCACATGACAAAGATCTCCACAAATTGATCGTACACAGAATCTTTGAAAACTTCCCAAAACAAGGAACTTCATCTTACCACAAGGAAATTCCTCCAAGAAGATGTAAGATTGCCAGGAACCCAAGATTCTCCTGCATCATTACCTCTCCCCTAAATTCTTCTTTATTCATAAAGACACTTCTATTATTGATGATCTCCCTATTTGGGATGAACCACTGGACAACAGTGTTGATTATTATATCCCTTGTGAAAGAACTTCTAACAAAGAAGATGATATTAGTATTTCTCCTAATATTCCTTCTACTGATGAAGCATTAATGGGTTGTGTTTGTCCCTCTTCTAAATCTTACCTACATCATGAGGATACCTTGAAGAAAGAGGATAATACCCTTGATGTGCTCTCTATCATAAACAAAACCTTTGAGAACAAAGAGACTACCCGAGTTAATACTATTAATGTTTTGGGTACCGAAAATCCTAAGTTTTTTATCCATCTTCATCTAGATACCCCTCTACCTAAAAGTAAACCAGTCATTGTGGTGAAAGGTTCTCAAAAATCTGACTATCATTTAGTTTCTCACACTTGTAACACAATAACTAATATACAACCTACAAGTTCAATTGCTTCTTCTACTCTTTCTCCTTCTCAATCAATTCTTCCCCTCCACCCCATCTCCCTCAAAATATTAGAAAGGATTATGATTTAGCGGAATAACTTTGTGTTACTCCTACCAAGATCTCCCTTTGGGAGATTCTTCAAACTTACCTACTTATCATTAAGCATTACAATTTAAGCCTTGAGAAATGTGACTATCCCACCTCCTAGGCAAGACAACATAACTTCTATCTTAGAATGCATGAATACGACTAATAATAAGGCTCAAATTGTGTTTTCTCAAGATGAGTTGCCTCCTAAGGATATTCAATATCAACATGATTCTCTCATGGTTATTTTCCTTATCAATGGTAGCCTTATTCAAAGAAATTTAATTGATAATGGCCCAGGACTTAATGTTTGTAGCATTGACTTGTTGAACAAGATAAATGTGGATATTTCATAAATCAAACCTGATTCATTCCTATCTCTGGATTTGAAAATGTTTCTAGATAAACCTTGGGTATTATCACTTTTCGTGAAGGTAGGTCCTGTTATTTTACCCACACCCATTCATGTCATGCCTGGTACTCTTAATTATTATCTTCTCCTAGGACGACCATGGTTACATGATATGCACATTGTTCCTTCAACTCTCCATCACAAATTTAATTTCATCTATAAAAACACCATGTATACCCTTGTTTCTAATGATAGGGTCCAAAATTTCTTACAAATTGAATCTAATTATTCTTCTATTCCTACACCATTTAAACAAAATATATCTTCTTCCCCTACGAGTGCCCTTGTAGATGATGATTGGGGATCATTAAACTTCATGCCATCTTTTGTGGATGAATATAAATTTCCTAACATGAGACCCTTTAGAGGGCCTAGTGTGTCATTTTTCCAACTCGATTCCCAAAACAATTCAACTCACAATCCCAAATATGGTTTACGATGTGCGCGACAAAGCATTGAGACTAGTGAGAACCTATTGAAGAATTTAGTTTTGAATATTATCCTTTGTCAGCATCCTCTCCTTGATCAACTAACACTTCTTATATATCTACCCTTAATCAAGAAATCATTTTTCCTAACCTTCTTCATGCTAAGTTGATTACTCGACCTAAATGGGAAAAAAAGCATAGTCAAAAACTTGTGAATCTCCCTTTTTGAATGTATCATATATATCATGACCACTCTACTAATGAATTTCAATCCTTGTATTACAAAATTCAAAAAATCACTAATAATGATATCATTCACACCTTTTGTCGATGATTCCACCCCACTATAATAAAGTTGCTTTGTTGAGTGAAAGACTCCAAAGCCATGTTAATTTCTTTCTCTTGATCCATGATGTCGAACATCTTGAGAAAGCTCTATCTGTTGTATTGAGCAGCACCGCTCCTAGCCCTCCTTGCGGGTGTGTACACTTTCAGGTGTCCGTCTGGCTGAGAGGCCCTAACCTTGCTTGTGAGGGCATCAGAGATTAACATGAATAAAATCCTATTAAACTCTATTTTATTTAGTTTCCTACCCGGTTCACCTCCAAAAGGAGACATAATCTTTGCGCAGGGAGAGGGAAGAATATCTCCTGTAGATTCTCACCATAGGCATGCACCTGGATGTTTGAAGGTGGTATATGAAACTAACCCCTACTTCAAGGGTAACCATTGATCATATACTATTGAGTCCTTGGAAACACCAAAAACATGAGTGCCCTCTAGGGGGTGACACGACTGTGTGAGGTGAACGCATGCGCATAAGCTGTGAGGCACAGATTTTGTCTTCTCTACCATTTTCTTTGTAGGGATAACTGAGTGTTTGTTTTGAGTCTTAAACTGTCCAACAAGTTCACACTTGTCAAGAATACCATTATTCTCCCAAGTTTCTTTGTCCTCGATGGAATTTTTTCGTCTATTAATTATTTCACTACTGCTTACTAGTCCAAAACTCTATGTGTGTTAACATTTGACTTCAAACCTTAAAATTGAGAATTGTTGATCCAAACATTTTCTAAATTTGTCTAAAAATTAAGCATTCTATCAAAGAACAGTCTAGGCTATGTCTCGTAAAACTTTCATGTCTCAAAAATTGATCTGAACTGTCTAATTATGTACTTATTCTCTTAGTTCTGTGCACTTTCTCGCGTGAACTTTTGCTTCATGTGCACATTCTCGCGCGGGATTTCACATCCTCGCGTGAAGTTCTCCAAAAGGCTCTGTCAGAGACCTCTATCATTTTCCTAGTCTGATCCTGCACTTCTCTACATGAGCCTGGCATATCCTCACGTGATCCAAGCATATCCTCACGCGGGACAGCATTTCATCGCGCGAAACTGTCCCACTGATCGTCAGAACAGCAAGCTATTTTTTGTCTGTTGGTTGACTTTATGCCTGGTCTGGTTCCTATTTAGGGTCTACCTACATGTCTTCATGCTTGTACATAGTCTGAAATTGGATGTCTCAAGCTAAGAACTATGTGACGATTGCTTGAACTTGCTTTGTCTCTCTATTGTCTACTTGTTTTGTTGTGTTATCATACCTTGCGACATGATAGTCATCTCTCAGCTCTTATAGCCTTACTCTCAATGACTCATGTCAAGTATATTTCACCTTTGTCACTCTTTGAACCTTTTAGAGATATAGTTCCAAGTGTAGTCCTAGTTCTTTCTTACTTCACAATCTTTGTCTATGACTATTGCAATTCGAAGTAGCAATGTATTCCCCTTACACATTGCTAGACGAGGTAGAGGTAGACCTCGCAACCAAGGAAGAGGTCATTCCCAACCTATCACACAATCTGAGTGTTGTAGAGGATCTTCATGTTCCTCCTCATCAGCCAATCTAGAGAGGGGTCATCTTGATCTCTCTCTCCTATCATTCAACCCTACGTCTGACGCTCATTCCCTTTGGACCTTAGTTGGGGCCAGAACCCATTGTTCCAAGATCCTCCAAACTCTGAAGGGTCATCATCTGAAGCTAACCCTCTTGACACACCAAAAGTGTCCTTCGCCATGACCTCTTGACATACTGTGCACCCTCACACCAAGTTTGTTCATATTAGCACGATGGTTGATCAGTACCAAGAAGGTGAACACGGTAGGGGTCATGATCAATCTCAAAATGATGGAGATATATATCAAGCTCAAAATGACCAAGATAGATTCCAATCCCAAAGAATCTTTGAAATCCTTTCTAATGACGATGACAAGATAACCCAACAAGACGTTGAGGTTGCTTGAGCTAACAAAAGCCTCTGCAAGATGATGGAGATTCTAATGAAAGAAGAGAAGGAGAAATACTTTCTCAAACTGGCCAAGCTACCTCCAAGCTACAAATTTGAGACTCTTGTGGTCAAAGAAGAGGAAACATAGACCACTAAACTGAAAAAACTAGTTCAAGACATGCAGGACCAAATCGGTCAACTCATGAAGAACAAGGACAAACTAGCAAACTAGTTCACAGTGGAGAGCATATGTCAGTTCCCATTTGACAAGAGTCTTTGCATGCCTCATTTTCCCAAAGGAGTAGAACTTCCCAAATACAACAAATATTTGGGTACCTTTGATCCCCAAGACCACTTGAGAGAGTTTGGTGCTCTATCTATGGAGTTTATACACGACCAGACTTACCTCATGCATCTCTTCCCGCATAGCTTGGGTGGATCTTCTATGGATTGGTTCTCTTGACTACCTACCGGAATCAAGTCTTTTGATGAGATTTCCACTTTGTTCCTCTAGCACTATTCACACAATATCTAGCATTCGGTTAATATCTATGATCTTTGCAATCTGAAACAACAACATGGGGAACCTTTCTTGACATTCCTCCAGAGATGGAGACAACTCTATACTAAGGAAGAAGAATATAGCAACTATTCTTTGCAATTAAATAAGATGATGGCACTATTCTTACTAAGGAGGAAGAATATAGCAACTAAGGTTGTTTCCTTCTTCTCCCAACTTCAGTAACAAATAAAATTTGGATAGAGAAAAGATGGAAAAGTTTTTGGAGGTGATCCCCAACTTAATTTTTAAAGATGATTTGAAAGAGATGCTCAAACTATTTATTTTATAGGAAGTCAAAAAGGTGGTTCTTTCTCTAGGTTCCTTCAAATCCCTGGGTCCTGATGGCTTCCCTCCACCCTCCTTTCACGATTAGTCAGATATTACGGAGGATGATAGCTCAAACATGGCTAATGAATTCTTCAAATCTAAAAAACTTCTTAATCGAATAAATGAAATTCTCATTGCTTTGATCCCAAAAAAATATGATGCTTCATCCATTCAATACTTTCACCCTATTAGTTTCTATATTACCATATATAAAAATTTATCCAAGTTGGTGGTCTTTAGATTTAAACTAGTCCTTGATAAGATGGTTTCTCACATTCAAAAGAGATTTGTTCAAAGAAGGCACATAATGGATGTTGTATTTATTGCTCATGTGTTTATCCACTCTATTCAATACAATAAGAAGCTAAGTATGGTCTTTAAAGTAAATATCTCCAAGGCCTACAACAAAGTCTCATGGCTTTTTATGACAGGGGTTCTTAAAAAATCTGGGTTTAAAGGAAGATTTATGAACATCTTGGAGGCTTGTTTTACAACTCCTACTTGTTCAATACTAGTGAATAGCTCTCCTAAAGGATATTTCTCCTGTGGTATAGGTCTAAGACAAGGTTATTTCTTGTCTCCTTATTTGTTCATTCTTTTGGTTAAAGTCTCATGAAGAAATTGCAAAAAAATGTGTGATCTAGATCTTATAAAAGTAGTTAAGATTGCTTCCTCTTTGCCTATTGAAACTCATGAACAATTTGTGGATGGCACCATTTTTTTCAGGATTTTTTTCCATTATTAAAGGTAAACATTGGAAAATGTTATGAATGATTATGCTACGACTTCATGTCATTTTATAAACTACAATAAAAGCAATATTTACTTTTTTAATACTGAAGCCATATTGGCCCAAAAAGTTATGGATATTATATGTTTTTTATGGATATTCTCACAGATTCCTATCTTTATTTCCCATTAATATTCAAAGCTCCTAAAAATAATTTTCATATAGTATGATGGATTTAGTTGATTTCTTCTCTACTATTGGGTTAATAGATATAGAGTTAAAAGGTGCCAAGTTTACCTAGAGTAGTAGGAGACAAGGTAAAAATTTGATAAAAGTCAAACTTGATAGACTTTCTAATTAGAAGTAACTAGAATATCCTCCCACAACTATCTCTTAGTGCTCTCCCCAAAACTAGCTAAAACTACAATGTTATAGTATCCAAGAAGCTAGGTATCCAAGAGGACTATTCAGATAGTATGATGGATTTAGTTGATTTCCCTTTAATCTTCAAAGCTCCTAAAAACACCTTTTGGAATGGTATAATAGAAAGTTCCATAAAAAAAATGTGTTGGTTGGAAGGGTAAAATACTTAGTCAAGCATGTCAAGTTCAACTTTTGAAGGTTTCTCTCCAAAAGATTCATGTTTACTATATTTACTTGTTCAAAATTCATGCGTCAGTTGTTGATCAAACTAAAATACTTCAAAGGAAATTTCTTTAGACTATAGCAAAGGATAAGGCATAAATTTCTCTTGTTAGTTGAGATGATATCTTCTTACCAAAAAATAAAGGCGGTCCTGGTATAGAAAACTTAAAATTTTTAATAAGGCCCTCCTATCC
The DNA here is from genome assembly GCA_027943335.1 of Chamaecyparis obtusa. NCBI lineage: Eukaryota > Viridiplantae > Streptophyta > Pinopsida > Cupressales > Cupressaceae > Chamaecyparis > Chamaecyparis obtusa. The sequence continues at coordinate 1,251,041 of BSBK01003280.1, forward strand.
AAATGGGATGACAATTTCTTTAGGGGTCTAAGGATTGGGTGACCATTTTAAGGGAAAAATATCTAAATGGGGATTTATTTCATGCTTTCATTTATAATGAGGGTCTACCTAATGAATCTATCATTTGGAAAAGCTTATTGAAATGCAAGGAGTCGTTAAGAAGATGAGTGGATAAGATTGTTGGTAATAGAAATAACACACTTTTTTGGAATGAGGTTTGGAGTGGGGAAATCCTTTATGTTTAATTTGTAATATAGAGGACCTCAAGAACTGGTGCATTAGGGTTCCAGGAGGAAAATTACAAGACTATTATCTATAATAGAGGAATTCCTTCATGGATTAATATCAAAGATAAGATCTTTGCTAATAGACTGGTTGGTAGAAGATGACAAAATTATTGAGACAATAGGATCAAGGAAATAATTACTAACTTTGGTTATATCTCCCTAATTGATCAAGATAAGAAAGATGAATGGGTGTAGGGACCTAACTGCTTGAGAGAATATTCTATTAGATTAGCTTATACCCTATTGGAACCTACTCTTCACCGTCCTTCTCAATTTGGTTGGAATGAGGTTTAGATTCATAAACTAATCCCCAAAATCAATTATGTCTTGTGGATTGTTTCTCACAATAAAATTCTCACATCGGACAATCTGGATAAAAAAGGCTTTCAAATTATCAATACATGCTCTCTATGTTATCAAAATTATGAGAGTATAGACCACCTATTACTTCACTGTCCCTTTGTGTTGGAGGTTCAGTCTCTGGTTATGCTCCTAACCTTGATAGATTGGGTCTTTCCTGCTTCCGTTCCTTAACTCATTGATTCATGGAAAATTTTCCCCTTTAAACATGTTATAAGATAACTTTGGAGATAAATCTCTCCTGTGGTCACTCGGGGCCTCTAGAAGGAGTGTAACAAAAAAATATTCAAATATATTTCCAAACCAAGCAAAGAGGTCTTTATGACTATTAAATATAATATTATAGAGAATCTTAATGTTGCATCCTTTGGGGTCTTCAAAGATATGCCTAGTCTATAATAAATGGGGCTTAAAAAAATCTAAGGTCTTACCCAAAACATGAAAAATATCAATTGTTCAACAAAGTTTAGCATAATGGATATGCAATGGAGACCTCTCGATCAAGAATGGAGAAAATGCAATTTTGATGGCTATTCTAAGTGTTACCTTGGATAAAATAGTGTTGGTGCTCTTCTTAGGAATCATAAGATGAGGCTTGTTGAATGTATCTCTATGAATTTAAGAATTAAATCTAACAATTTTGTTGAGGTCACTGTTTCTTGAAAGGGTATAAATATTGCTAAGGAGTTGGGTTTTCATAGGTTTTTCGTCGAAGGAGTCTCTAATTTAAAAGTTGATATCATAAAAGAAGAAATCATAGGTCCATGGGAGATTAGGCCTTTAATGAGAGAGTTCCTGAAAATCCTTAAGTGTTTTATGCAATTCAAAGTATAACATATCTACTAGAAAGGGAATCAAGTTTTCTACTTCATTTCTAATGAGGGAATTAGTATTCAAATTTGGATCGGTTGTAGGAAAGACAATATCCCGTAAAACATAAACAAAATAATTTCAAATGAAGTCAGATCAACATAATATTATCATTACAAATATATTTTAACAATTTAATCTTGGTGAGGTGGACTATTAAACAACATATGTTGGCATTGAAGTAGATCTATAAGATTATATGGTTTGAGTGGATTCTTAATGTCATTAATGGTAAAGTAAGGTGTAGTAATTATGATAAAGATAGGGATTATACTCTCAGTTACGTTGATTTGACTGCTTCCCTCTTCCTAATTCCACCAATATATAGTGATCCTTATAAGGAACTGTAAGGAAACTCAGGTGCGGAAACAGCTTCCTACGCTAATCTCTATAGGAGAGTATTGTGCAAATTCTTTTAAATCCTTACAATTTCAGATTCGTTAACTACTTTAACAAAGATATTGCAATCACATACCATACATACAGAAAAATAGAGAATGACACAATGATATACCCTGGGGAAACCTTTCGGTAAAATCCCCAGCACTCCAAAACCTGCACAATGTATTGATCAAAACTATTACAGCTTACAATACACTTGCAATGCAAGTTCTTTTAGAATATTTCTAAACCCTGGAAGACAAATCACGGCAGCATAAAATGTTCCAACAATACACTCGCATCATATCTCTTTGCAACCCTAAAAAAGCTTATATCATGCACTTCACTTTTTAGGGCTACTCCCAAAGATAGCCGTATTAGGGTTTTACCATTCTCCGAGAAAATAGGAACCCCAAAAAAAAAATCCAGGGCGATGCCCCGAACCCCACGATTGGGGAAGAGTGTATAGTACTCAAATTTATCAGTTGCCACATGTCTTCACCTGTCATTGAATCTTCCTAACATAGCTCTTACGTGTCATAGGAATCCGTCATAACCGTTTTAGCCATGATCTCCTTACACACAATTCAAGATGTTGAGACATCAACATTATTTGCAAGACATACATTTTACAAAACAAATAATAAGAATAGGAATTATCCAAGGTTGAGACACCTTATTGCTAACAGGAACTTCCTTCACTCTTTATTAATTATTTTATATATGCAACACTTGTGGGAGTAATGAAATCAAGATTATTGATTATAAAATTGGCACATGTATTATTTATTTTCCAGACCTTCACAATACAGAGATATTTTCTTTCTCTAGGAAAGTAATTACTACCCTAAATAATGAGAAAACAATCCTTCCTTCCTACATAGGTCTTTTTTATCTTGTGAGATTGCTATTCTGGGTGTGCTTTCTACCACTTTCACCAAAGGCTTACATTGTAGGGATAATAGTATCTAAATCAGTAAAAGAATAATTATAGTTATGGGGGGCCTCATAAATGCTCAAAGCCAATAAATTATGAGGCTTTAAGGAAGAATGTTGAACTCTAGGACTTGTTTGTTTATGTCAACTTATCCCCTTTTTATATGGCAATGGAGAGGTATAATGATACCCTTACTTCCAAATTTATTGATGCTCGGTCTATGGTAGGGTTAAGATTGGAAGTCTAGAGTTTATTGTCTCTACACAAATGATAGTGGAAGCCATAAGTTTGGGGAATTTAGGGATGATAGTTTCAAACAAAATCTTGGGCAATTACCAAAGCTTTATTAACAAATTTATCAAGAACAAAAAATAGTTAAGAAGGTTTCAACTATTTTCCTCCTCCGTATTCCCTTCTCATCCTTCATATCATGCATTACTTTACTTTGGAGGGTAGATTAATGGTGTGCATGGTTATCACTTTCCATTGTTGAATCATGTTCGACACTAGGAGAAGATTAATATCTTCTTTTTTATGTTCTCTTCCTTGAAACATAGCATTGAGGGTGGTGATTCACCTCTTCTCCACCAAGGATTCATCAAGGCTCTTTGTAAATATGCCTTGGATATGGATCCCCATGGAAACCCTAAACCCCTTGAACATTACATGTGTCCTACTTCCCACCCCAAAAACCTCCTATTGTGGCTCCCATGCGACTTACCACAAGTGAGGCCCTAACCAATCAACTTGTTGTTAATGAAAAGAAAAAGAAGAAATATGAAAACTCCCCCCCCCCCCAAAAAAAAAAAAAAAACTTTTAATGAACTATTGGTAGTCACCCCAGAGAAAAGAAAAACCCCTCTTAACCACCCTGGTCCCTCTAAGAAGAATCTCAACAAATTCTCTACCAATAAGGGGGTTAGTATTACTATTCTAGAGGATAATGAGGAAAACAAAGATGACATGGCTAAAAATATCATAGTTGAGAAGGCCTTTGGGTCAGGAAGTACAAGGTCAATTAGATTGGCCAAAAACATGGTGAAGCCTCCCTCAAAAGGGAAAAATATTATTTTCGATGAGGAGGATATCTCGTCTCAAGAGAATTATGATGAAGCAGATGATAGTAGAGATAACTGCTATGAGGGGGAACAAGATTACGAGGAGAAAGACGTGACTTCCATTAATATTTTAGATGACAAGGATGAGCTTAATATTTCAATGTATTAAGATTCAAACAAGATGAGCCTTCTTTTGAAGAGAAATCATAAGTGTTGTAGCAGAAAGACAAGCATAATAAGTTAGAGAAGATGAAGGTTGTTAAGAGAGAGCAAGAGTATGGGTTTCAATAGGAAGAAGTAACTTATCAAGCCTATCCTCATGAGTGGGAGTTGGAGATGCAAAAGAGACAATACATGGAGGATCTTACAGATCATTTGGCTACAAAAGATAAACAAATGAGGGTTCTGATTGACCAAGTACAAAAGATAGAGGCCTAATCTGCTCCTTTCATTTTGGAGCAACCTATGAAAGAGAAGGTTCTCAAATTCAAAATTCCAAGCTTTAAATGAGGTTATCCTTCCAAGTTTTAGAAAGCCTTTTTAAGAATTTGAAGATACACAAGCTAAGCCTCTTAGTTTCAAGAGAACCCTCTCAAGAGATGAGATGCCTCAATGAATTCCCTCAAGCCTGTCAAATCTCCCCATCTTCTGAGCCATATTTTCCTATTTTTGTTTCATTTCTCCTAGAGAAACCTAATGTTTGGCAAAAAATTTGGTTTGATAACCAGGAAATGGTGGATTTTGAGGTAAGAGAGGAAAAATTTATAACTAATGCACCTTCATATGATGAGCAATTTTAAAAATAAGGCCTGACACAAGAAGAAAATGAACAAGATCAGTTGGGGAAACAAATTTAAGGTAAAGTAGGAGGTGTGGAATGTTAAGCTTTGACTGATTTGTTTAATGAACTTCCATATTTTGTTGAAGTTGATGAAGGCATGTCTATATATATGCTAGAAAATCAATGAGAACAATAGGTAGTAGTAAATGATAATGATATTTTCTCATTTTTTTATGAGCTCCCTTCTTTCGTTAAGAAGGATGAAGGAAATATGACAGGTTTGCAACAATAAGAGGATGTTAAACAATGTGAGGGATTGTTGGTTCATGAGAATCAACATGATAATGAATATTTAACTCATGAAGATGACCTCAAAGATGATTCTCTATTAGAGTTCAAAGGGCTTGAGGAAGGTTTTCATGCAATTCAAAATAGTCCTTCATGTAAACAACCAAGGAAGAGTTTGAAGAGGACATGTTTTTGGATGATTTAGAGGCTTTTTGCTCTTATTTGGATGTTAAGGAAACACTTTTTGAAGAAAAGTGTCATGAGTAGCTAGAACAAAATGTGGAAGCAACCTTATCTTGTTTTGAATTGTCTCAGTTTGAATCACCCAAATTAACTCTTTCTAATCAAAATGGTGCTATCAAAGAAGAAACACATAAGCTAGAAGCCAAAAATGAAGGTTTGAATTTTGTTTTATCAAGAGAGTTCCCAATCAGGTGCTTATCATATTTAGAGACTAATAAAAATGAAAAACCATCTCTCACACTTGATTCTAAGGAAAAGATAGATCATCAGGAAGAGCAGGGGCAACCCATACATTCATTTCAAGATAGTCATTTATGTAGCTAGTTCATATGGGTAAGATATTTTTCTTACATTCTTCTAGAATTGTTTCAATAGTTTGTTCAGTGCCTACCCTTTCTTTACTCCTTACTTGTTCACAAACTTGTTAGCATTGCAAATTGAAGAGAAAAGAGAGTTATTTTGTAAAGCTAGTTAATGGTAATGTTTGAGCTAGTGTTAGTGTTGACCAATATAGGTTAGGATAACTTTCCTTTTCAATAAGTATTATTTTGCATAGTTAGTTTTCTTTGAGTTTTGGTAGGTGGAATAAGAAAGGTGTTTTTGTTGTTTCCATGCTTATAATTCTATCAAGTAGGTATTCCACATTTATAATAGAGAAGTGATGTTTTCATTATCACAAATTTCAAATATTTTCTCAATGGAACTATAATGAGTTACAATAGTATGCAGACAGTGTGTTACAATAGTATGAAAGAATGTTCCTCTAAGTATTGACAAGGTATTTTGACTCTATGCCCAATGGATAAGCTTAGACAACTGGTTTAGGATTCTTAAAAAGTAAGCATTTAGCATATGTCACCAAAAGTGCTCCCTAATTTTCCTTTTAACTCAATCAGGTAGAGCTAGAAAAGTATTTACAACTAAAAATCAAGGTTACATATTTATTTTTTCTACATGTTCACTATCTCAAGAAATTCTATCAAATGAATTTCATATTCAATGCAAGCACTTTTACAACAAAGTAGAACTACATAATTTTTCATAAAAAAATGCTTTATTTATTCATGAATTCAAAAGTATAGTGTCCCACACAAGTCATGGAAGTAATTGATCCAATGCACTATAAAAGGAAGTATACATTTAGAAAAGAAAGCACATGAAAGGAAAAGGGATCTGTCATTTCTTGAATGACAAATCCCAAGGTTGGCTTGTTGCATATCTTCAGCTTCTTCTGCTCTGCTACCCATAAATGCCCGCAAGAGATGAGAGATATTGGTGTTAGAGCTCAAGATGCCTATTCATTTCATATACAACATCAACAAATGCATGGTTTTCTCTCATAATGCATTAAACCAATTTTGCATTCATCATATATATCAGAGGAAAGCAAGAAACATTGTCAATATACATTCAATTCTAAACTTAATTATTTTATCTAACACATTTGTTCACTATGCAGGTATATGAATATTCTTATTTCTGATCAAAATGCTCATAATATCAAATATCACAACATGTGGGGTAGAATGGGCTCCCACAAGGGTTGAGTCCGACATGTTTCCCTCTTGTATTTTGATAAATATTGAGTGTAGAGGCTACATACATTGTAGTTGAATCAAGTAGGTAGGTATCATTCATAATAGTGAGTTGATTGCACTATTACACATAACCAATACCTTCTCAATATAACTACATTGAATAAAAGTAATGATGAGTACTTTCAAAGGGAAGCCACACATATTTCAAGAGTTACAAGGACATGTTGTGTGCAGCAAAGAATAGGATTGTATGCAAATCATCTAAGGACAAAGCAATATCAAGCAGAGTAAGGGTTATTCAGAAAAATTCATGGAGTCTCTTCATAGTTATCTTTCATTATTTGGTAACCCATTTTCATTAATGAAAGAGCACGATGCGCTATTGTAAAGCAAATATGATACCAATTCCACTAAATAGATAAATTAAAAGTACCAAAAAATAAATAGCAATCACACTTCATCATCGGTAAATACTTATGCAAACAATGAAAGGTACGTGACATAGATGATCAAAACAACCAAAAAATAGTGATAATCACATCAAGTCAATAATTCCAAATGTTTCCCAAACAATGATAATAGTAAAGGACAACAATGTGTTGAATATCATAACAATGAAAGCAAGAGGGATATATTAAGACAATGGTCACAAAAGAACAATGATCTTACGATGCATAGAATATAGGAGATGTCAATCAGGTGAACATCCATGGAATCTCATTATGTTGAAGGAAAATATTATTATAAACAAGTACAATGAAGGCATTAGTATACAAGACTCATGAAACAAAGACAATGAGTATATGAACTAGCTCATAATGGGTGAATAAACATCAAAACAATAGATTTATTATTTAAGCACAAAGGCATAAGAATATAATGATGTTATACCATTAAAGATTAAGTGCAACTTCAAAACAACGAGCCCATTGGAGACATGGTACAAATAGGATTAGAGACATTAGATATGTCTGAGAAGACATTAGGACAAAGATTATTATCATCTTGAATGGTGATAAACCTTCTCAAATAATTAGAGATTATAGTGTTGTTATTTGAGACTATTAAGGACATCAATGACAGATTTCAAAAAGGAAATAGTATTATATTTTTTTCCTTGAGTCAATAGTTATGATTATGAGCAGCATTTAGCATTGATTACCGAGCTGAAAATTAGAGAATAAAATATATATAAGAATCTCATGAGAAGTTCATGCCCCAATGTGATGAACACAAAGATTAATGAGGACAACCTCAAAGGGCCATAAAGAGAAAAGATGTCACTATTATGAAAGGCAATGCCACCCAAGGTTGAGGCATTGTCTACAATGTCACAATGCAAAATAAAGGTCAAAATATGTTAAAAGGGATAAAGAAAGAATGAGAATCTTCATAGTATTTCAAGATAGAGAAACAGATCATCATGAAAATGCAAGGATAAGCTCAATAGAAAAATAGTGACATCTATGATTTAATCAATTATAAAGAGAGAGTAGCCATAAGGTGTAGATTTCAAGTTAAAAAATAGAGGGTTGTCATAATGAATCAATCCTATAGCAGTGATGACGCAAACTATGGTGATAGAGATGCAAATGGAATTGTATAAGAAGTAATAGAGATCATTGTTGGATGTTGTCGCATGTTCCAAGAAATGAATGGATAAACGTTGACTGCTACAATGAAGGTCACTACTAATATAGTCATGGTTATAATATATGTAAATGAAATAGTATTTATGTTGAAGAAATTACAAACATGGACAACCACAATGATTTTCATGGGCTCCATCAAAATACACATCAAGGATAAAGCAACCCCCTACATGGAAATAAATAGCAGTTTAAGGTAGAAGATAATAAAATAACAAAAATTAAATGGAATGCTCAATGTTGTTTTATCAAATGAAGCCATAGATAAGGCAGTGGCTCCCAAACCAAGAATTCACTACTAGCATAGAAAAGCCTCAAGTTCCTATAGAAAATGTCATAAAGAAAAAAATACAAAACATTGAAAACCATGACCTACAAAAGAGAACTTAGAAACTTAAAGTTCTTGTAGAAAAACCATGATATATAGAGATAAAACAAAACTCAAAGCCTTAAGCATGAAATATATAGAAAACAAACTCATGATTATCATTTTTGTATCTGTAGAGCTCGAGGTTGAGCATCAAAAGAAAAAGAATATCAAGCATTTACATTGTTTCCTTGTACAAATAGAACTTGAGCTTACCTCAAACAACTCTATAAATCCTTTCAAAAAACCTCAAGATGCAAGAGAAACCCTAACGGTGCCCTCACAAAAAAATGGAACAAGAAAATGATGAATGAAATGTGAAAATGAGTAGTTGCGTTTTGAGTGTAGGGTTTCTTTTTATCCTAAGTCATTGGTCAAAGAGGCATTTTTGCCTTTGTTTTAAAAAAATATTTTCATAACTAATACCCCCATGCTTTATGCTTTTTGCATTAAGTCTCAAGTGTAAAAAAATACCGAAGTGAATAAATCACTCTATTAAGCATTTTTGCTTTTTTTCATAAAACTAAAATGTAAAATGTAAAGAATATTGCTAAATTGATATATTATAAATCACTTTGAATATTATTTGCAGTGCAAAATAATAACATTTATTTTAAGATTGAGTCAAAGGGAATATGACTGAAGATTTATAAAAGTTCCAAGTACATAGGCGATGTTGGAGAAGTTGAAAAACAAGTAGAGGGAATTTAGGGGTTGTTTTGAATTAGTTTGGGGGAGTTTAATGTATTTTTTAGTTCCTTTTTGGTAGAAGAGATCAACGCTTGACCTTTTCTTCATTCTAGAGTCTTTTTGGGGTCTTTTAGGGGACTTAAAAATAAGCTTTACATGTGTGCATGACCAAGGAGGTTTATAGTTACCATTTTTTGTGCAATTTCTTGGAAAAGCATAAGTATGTTCAAGCTTCATTTTTGGAGGCATTTCTTGGCATTATTTTCATGCTACATTGTAATATTTGGAGGTTCTTTTAGTAGGATATTTGTTTTGTAACTCACTTAACAAATTTGTATATTTCTATGTAAAATCATCCTTTCTCAATAAAATTTCAGTGATTTTACCTTCTCAAAGCCTATTTTACTATGTGTAAAGCATAAATGGATAATTTTTTTATATATAAAATTCTATGAATTTCCTTTTGCATTTAATATTTCAACACCTTTAGACAAGATAAATCATACTTTTACAGGTCATATGATTGTGTGAGTGATACAAACAACAAACTAGTTGCAAAAACTCTATTTTCCTTCTTGAGTTGTGAGCATTTTCACCTTCTTTATGAAGCTCTTATGTATGGTATGAACAAATCTTGAGTTGTGTTATGTTGTAGCTGGGTTTTGAGTACATGTATGTTTGAAATCACAATATCAATCTTGAAAAAAAATATTTTTGGTGCATCACCTTTAGGAATTAGTTTGCATTTTTATGTTCCTTCTTACCCTTTTCTCTGCAAAAGCATTAATTTAGTTAGGTTTAGGTGAAGTATCAAGAGGATGTAAACCTTCTCTGGAGGTTCATTCCCATTGCAAGTTACCTACAACAAGGTTTTTAATCCCAACTGCATATGCAAGCAAAATGAAGCACTTGCATATGCAACTTGGAGAAATTAATTAATGTGTATGCAACATGGAAGGCCCTAAAATAAGCACAAGAAAACTTACCTCCTTTTTCGTAAAATAAGAGAATAAGTTTTCTTCAAATCTTGAGTAAAATCTGAATCAAATCCAAGAGATTTTTGGATTTAGAAAAAGATTGCAAGAATGGAGTTATATAGACCATGAATCTTGATTCAATTGTCTAGAAAGAAATGCTTGTTTGAGTCAAGATTAGTTGCTTGACAAGTGTTTGATAATAGATAAATAAAATGCACAAATCTAGCAACAAGGTTGAACCATTCAAACCTGAAAATAATTGAAGAGATTTCCACATGCAATGACAACCAAAAACAACACCTAGAGGGTCAAATACACCTTGTAAATGATGAGAAACAAGCTAGAATCACTATTTTAAACCCTAGACGCCCTCTTTGATCCAAAACACAACTATTGGGAGCAAGAATCTTCACTCTTGAGCTATTTTTTAGCCAAGAAATGTCCTAGACGGGCCGTTTTTGGTAAAATGCATGTGTTTGAGAACATGCAAATAATCATAAAATTGTCGCCCAATGCTTTGTAAGCCAAAAACTGCCTTAGGAGAAGTAAAGACATGCTTTTTGGAGAGTTTTGCATATCAACAACACATGTGATTGCATATAAAATCACCACCATGTATTTAAGTCAATAATGACAAGCTTTTTGGGACCAAACACATGTGTATTTAGTCTAAAAATCGTTACCATTAAGTATTTTATGTTTAAAGTTCATAATGATGTGTTTTTTAGGCCATTTACTTATGCAAACTCATCCAAAAATTGCCCTCAATGGATTAAGACGTGCTTTTTGGGACCATTTACATATATTTTTTTATTTTGGTGTTAATATATGCAAGTTTATTAAAAGGTCACCAAAAATAATGATGTGCATTTTAAAACATTTGACATATGTTTAAAACTCTCAACTTCGCACATGTATTTGTATTTAAAAACCCCACCTTTATGACTTGGATCCAAAATATATTGATAGTGGAGGTTAAAAGATGACTTGCATATGTGATGTCATGCAATGTTGAATAAAAACCCCACTTTATTGCATAAAAAAGTCTCTCGTGTTTAAATTTACATGTAACTATAGTTTTAATGAAGAGATATGCAAAAGGATGGGAAAAGCCCACCATTACATTAGAAAATCACTAAAATCTATATTTAAAACTTATCAGAATGATGTGAAATTTTAAAAGGGAGTTCTAAACCTACTTTACATGTAAATGACAATATTATTTTATCCAAATATCAATAAAAAGTCCACTTTTGAGGGATTTTTAATAAGGATATGCAATCATGCCGAAAAACCCCACTTGCAACACGCTTGATTCCTTAATAACTTGAGCTAGACAACTCTGTTTGAGGCCTAAGATAGCTCGAAATAAGAGGAATTGAAAATGACAGAATCCTAGGGCAAAAACAAGATTAAAAATAAGACCAAAAATAATAAAAATGAAGAAAAGACTTGAAGGTTTCCAAAAATCAAGTTCTTGTAGTCATAGAAGAAAAACTCGTTCTGACAAGCAATAAGGTGATCAAGTCTTTAGGGAAACCTTCCAAAACAATGTTCAAAAGATGTGAAACTTAGACCAATTCAAGGTATAACGAATTGCCTTCGTAACACATCATTCTTAACATTGAAACTCAGAGGTAACACCTACAAATTCATGAGAAAAATTATGTAGGGTTGCCTCAATTTTGTGATGTCAAAATTAGGGACAACAATACCTTCATTAAACTGTTATTTTTATTATATTACCATATTTAAAATTTAACTTGGTTTCGTGTGTCTTACAATGCTATCTCAATATTTTTATTAGGGTTTATCTTCAATGTTTGCTATATATCTTATGCACACCCTACCCGAATTGGGCTAATGCAATTAGGGTTTTATTTTTTAATTTTGATATATGTCTAATATTTTTAATTTTTAAACATTGAAGTGATTTGTTGAGCTTTAGTTTTCTATCTTTTGTTTATACCATGAGCTACTCATGATTTTAATATTTGTATCATGAAGTGCTTGTCTATTTTAATATGACTAGTCAATCTAATGAGATTAAGATTTAATTTATTTTTTGCTAGTGATACCCTATGGTGTCCATATCACCAAGTCACCTTTCTCCTACCCTTGGTCAAGCTATGGAGAAAGACTTCTTCTTGATTGAGAACCATCAACACGCCATTTAAATTTCACATGTTTATGCACGTTTAGATTAATGATATATTTGTATTTATTCTTAATCCTTTTTACATGCATCATTATTTCTTAGTTCCCACTAGAGGACACTTGCGACCCTTGTAGGTACTTGTATATATATAGGAGGATTTTCATGTCATGTCATGCTTTTACATCTATTTACTTCATACTTATATTAGCTACCCTTGTAGGTACTTGTATATATAAGAGAAATGTCATGTCATATCATTTTCCTATATGTATCTTACTCCATCCCTGTATCATATTGCTTTTATGACATTTTTTGGATGATGTAAAGAAAATACTTAGGTCCCTTCCACATTGACCTTAAAAATTTATCGCATTGCTATGTATAATTCTTCCTTTGTATTCAAATTTTTATAAGCTTGGGGGATGATGATGATTCATTCCCTTATGATGATTATTATTCTTATATATTGCATAGTAGATCTAATCTGTTTGATCCCTTTGTGTCCTTTATGTGATGCTTGGTTCCATGGGGCATTCATATTCAATATGATACCATTCTATGACCACAATTTTGTGTGTGTCATACTTGCAACATCCTCTTTGATTCTTCTTCCTTATAAACATCCCAAGTTTCCCTCTTCAACCTTAAAATTGATTCCATATACCTCATTTAATTAATTAGTTTTAGGGGAGGGGGGCATCCATTTACACACACCTCACATCATTAGTGTGTTTCTCAAAATATTGGTAGCATATGAGCTACCATGCAACACAATTCGCTAGCATGTGCATTTTTTATAAGTCCTACTTAGTAGTTTATAAACCAACTAGCAATGTCATTTGCTAGTTAATGTGCTTCATATCACTTACATTTCCATTGGATGTTAACCACATAGCAACATAGGTTAATACTTCATGTGCTTCACATGATCCACCTTGGTAAACTTACAAGTCCATGTACCTCATATGGTCTACTTTAGAAGCATGTGAGTCACCTAGCAACAAGCCTTGCAAGCTCATGTTCATGTGACCCACCTTTTCATATACTTTTTATCATCACCCTTTAACCTAATGTTACAATATATAGCCCTAATTATTGTCTAAAATATATTCCCTTGAAAGTAAATGCAAACCAAATTCCTTCCTAATTCATGATCACTTGGACCTTGAAAAGGACAAGATGAGAGCATACGATATTTAGATCAATATGAAGAAATTATGATGCCATGACCTTGGTCCTTATATCACTAAGCTTTTTGCAAAAATAATGACTATATTTTAAAGAATAATGTTCACAACACACACCAAAAATAAATTAAAAATAAAAAAATAAATGTCTAGAAGGGAAACTAATGAAATGTTGTATATTGCTCACTTTATGTTGATATTTATTTTTTAGTATAGAGAGGAATCTAATCAACACTACCAAATGAGACAAGTATTGGAATGTGAGAAACATCTTAGTAGATTAAAGTTATGATGTCCAGAGAGGAATCTAATCAAGACTACCAAATGAGATAATCTCTCTCTCTCTCTCTCTCTCTCTCTTGAATATCACAAATGCCAACATGAAAAAAAAAAACAAATTAAAAACTTAAATAAATATAAATTTTAAAATATTGAAACAAATTGGAAAAAGTAGATGAACGTTATTGGCATTCCCTTTAGTAAGGAGTTAGTCCACTCTTACTGTATTTCTTCCTCTTCCTTTGTTCCTATAGAGGTGGACGAGTCTCCTATGAAGGTGGGGAATTGCTTCGCGGAGTGGGCATTCTTCTCATTTCTATGGTTGCTTAGATGTGGGAAGGATTCATGGTTGGCTTGCCAATGTGTTATTCTCTTCCTTTTTTACTCCTATTGAGGTGGGCTCCTCGTCTGTTACTGATGAATGAAGTTTTGCAAATGGGGGGAGATGCTCCAGCTGGACATGTGTTGTTATTTGCTATAGGGTGACCTCTGATACCACTTAGCTACCCTTTGTGAAGGCTTGGGGAGCCTTTTAAAATCGCTCAGTTATTTTGCCTCACTTGTCTGAGTGCTGGTTGTTTGTTGTTAATGGCCCTTTCTAGCCATTGTGTTGTAAGTGGCCAATCGTGGCCCTTTGTTTTGTAAAGGCATTTTAAGGTAGGTAGTTAATCTTCTAATAGTGTGCCCTTTGAGGCCTTCACTTGTAACAACCAACACCCTTTCTAATGTGTTGTCGATCACTCCACATCCCTCATGTTGTCATTCTAAAAAGGTCAACCCACTTGTCTTGGCTGCTGAATAAATAAATAAAATTGAAATCTAACATTGGATCATATATAAGAACACAACATAGAACCAAAATCTTCCTTTAAATATAACATCATAATTGTTTTAGAACGAAATAAAACACAATGAAATAATACCCATCTACATATTTGCTATTTAATATTAAGCCTCATATACATTAAAAATTAATATTCTAATTTGCCTCTATAAAATTCATTGAAACTAAACTTGAAACTTAACTTTGACTACTCTTCACACAAAATGATAAGACATGAAGATATAATGAAGTAAAAATCATGCACAAATCACTTATGAAGTGTGAAAACATAACCTTGAAACTATCGGAAGTAACGTCCCTCAAGATTTTACACAAAATTATAGAAAAATAGGGCTGAGTTTGCAAGTAAAATACTACGAAACCCTAAGCGAAGCAGATTTTTCAAAAAAATGAGTGATACAGAGCCCTAGCGCACGATGCGCAGGGCAGGAATCTTATCCGTCATTGTTTATAGTGATATATATGAAGACTGCGAAAATGGAATCGCTTTTACCGCAGAAGACGATTTTATAATCGTTCCCGGTAGGGCAAGTAAAGGTGCTGGTGACGTCATCCTTGGCGTAGCTGTAGCTGTCGGGGCACAGATCCTTTAAAAAGGTGGAGTAAAGGGTTTGGCTGCAGTTGTTGACAGCGGATCCTGTGCAGCAGTGATCATCCGTCTTATATTTGGCGCAGGCGCTTTGGCATCCTCCGCCGCTCACCTTGAGCTCATTAGGGCACTGCGAATTAATGTCGCTCAGGCATCCAATTGTCCCGTGGCACTTAGGGTTTGTTGAAGTAGGATTTATCGAAAGGGGCAGATTGAAGCCATCGACCAGAGAAATATCGTAAAAGTCGAGATCTAAAGTGTTGAGGGAATATTCAACCAGAGTGGCTGGCCCCGATCCCATGGTTTGACAGTTGAGTAGGCCGTTGCAGTCGCCCGTTTGACAGTAGCCCTGACCGCTACCGTTGAAGGAACAGCCTGTTCGTCCCCAGATTCTGCCCGCGGATGTTGCAGCGTCAGGTTGGAAGGTCCAAGACTGCCCTTGTGCCAGTTGTTTCCCTCCACCTGGCGATGCTGCTGCCCAGACCGTGTAGGGGCACTTGTTTGTGACCTCAAAAATTGTTGCCTTCACTTTTATTCCTGCAATCAAGAAAGAAATTGAAGCCTGTAAAAGCATGAAATTTTGTACTTTGTATTGAATTGTATATCTAATGCTAAATGATACCTTGGAGAAAAATAGAGATGATTGCAATGAGAGCAATCCGGGCTGTTATTTGTTCAGCCATTATTAATTGTGCCAGAGCTTATGATCGTACAATGAATGTTCTATTTAGAGGAAAATTGAAGTCCTCTCGTTCGGAGGGGAGTTGTTGCGCATATGCTCGGAAGTATCGTGAATGACTTTGGTGCTTATTTCCAAAGTCAAAGATAAGAACGAATGACTTAATGAATTCTTATCTTTGAATGGGTTCTCTTTAAAATATCAAGTTTTTTTCTTTGATTATTATTTATTTTGTAGATTCAGACCACTTTAACCATTTAAGTTATCATGGGTAGTGGAGATCATAAAGGAAGATCTTTGAATGGGTTCTCTTTAAAATATTTAGATTTTTTTTTTTTATTATTATTTCCTTTGTAGATAGAGACCACTTTAACCACTTAAGTCATTACGAGTAGTGGATCCCAGCTTTTTCAAAAGTTCATAAATGATCTCTGTCTACTTTATTATTGTTTGCATATAGAGTTTTGGCAGGGCAGCTATATGGTTTTCATTTCTCAAGTCAAGTACACCAAAACACTTTTGGAGAAGTTTCAATGCTTGATCGTAATCCTCTTGCTACATATATGGAAGTTGGGTTAAAGTTGTCATTCAATGTCCATTTACAAACAACTAGTCTATAGTTTGATCTATCTTACTACTATTAGATCAGACCTATGTTTTGTTGTTAGCTATTTGTCTTGATTCATGTCCAATCTAAAGACAGAACATTGGCTTGCAGCAAAATGAGTTTTGGAATATATCATTTATATGCACCTCCGACTTTGATATATTTTATCAACACACAAATGATATTCACTTGAATAGTTATACAAATGCAGATTGGGTAGGTTCCATTGATGATTGTCAATCAAGTACTGGATATATGTTCTCACTCGGTTTAGGAGCTATTTCTTGGCAAAGCAAATTACAATACATTGTTGCCCTATCATCTATATAACTAGAATATAAAGCAACATGTAGTGTAGGTTGTGAAATTGTTTGGTTATGCCAAGTTCTTCATGGTCTTCATGTAGATCAACATGAGTCAACACTTGTTGTTTGTCACAACTAAAGTGTTCTTAAGATGGTTAAGAATCCATTTTATCATGCTCACACCAAACATATTGAAATTCATCATCATTATATTTGACAACTTACAACCCATAATGTTGTTTATCTTCAATATTGTCCCACTAGTGAAGAAGTTGCTGACATAATGACAAAGTCGCTCACTTGATTGAAATTTGTCAAATTTACGACATGTTAAGCATTCTTTCAACTTTTATCATCAATGGAGAGGGGTGACTCTTATTTTTTGTTTGTTTGTACTATGAGAGTGCTACATCCACAATCTCATCAGAAAAGTGATTATGCGTGTTCAAATTGTTGTAATAACAAAATCTATTCGATTTTTCATTAATGGAGAGTTTTGGTATATTTGTTATACATTCACATTATTAGTTATAAGTTTGTTAGTACTATGCCAACTAATAGATTTTACTAGTTTTGTATTTGTTGAGTTGTTACAAACAACTAATATATTTAGAAGATTTGTTTCTTCTAAATTAGAATGTGTGATTCCTATAAATATGTACAACACCTAATTAAATAAATATCTCAAATGATCTCATATACTATAACAATTAACAAAACCTTGACTATATTGACAAGTATGAGATATTTCCTACAACAAGTCAAATTGTGATATTGCTATCAAGATTCAACTGTATATTTTTTAGTCAAACTCGTTGACCCATATTTCATGAGTAGTGACTCACAAGAACCCATCTCTTAGAATGAATGGAATACTTAGCACTCATTGCATCTAGGTGATGGTCATAGAAGTGAAGCATGGGGACTTCCTGGGGGGTCACCCGTCTTAGTACTACTCGAACTCAAACGAATGCTTAATATCACACTTTGACTATATGCTATTGTTCAAGTCATTATTATGGCCATTGTTGACAATTGCGAATGCTTATGCTCATAGAATGAATGCTTTATTTAGGGAAAAATTGGGAATCCACTTGCTCTAAGTGTAACTATCGCACATACACTCAGAAGTCTCGTGGATGACTTTGGTGCCACTACTTCAAAGTCAAGATTAGAATAAATGGCAATTGGGGATATTTTAAAATTTAGAGTTTTTTTATCTGATTATTATTTCCTTTATATGGCAGACAACTTTAAGTCTGGCCGCATCGACCTAAAAATCATACTAGTCAACAATTTACTTGGAAGTTTTTTGAAATCTTTGGGATTAACAATCATCTTTTAGAAGTTAAAGAATAAATCGATGACAACTTCCTCATCAAAAGGAGGAAAATATGGCAGTTTTGAAGGCTATAGGAGAATTTCTATAGTTTAAAATAATCTTGGATATTTGTAGGAGAAATATCACAAGTTGATCACAAGTGAGATTGAACTCCACAATAGCATTTTTTTTTTCTCCCAAGCACTTTACCCTATGTATGCTTGCTAAATTTATCTAAAGCAAAAGCTTTTATTTATTTGTTTCCTATGGGGCAATCATTTAAATATTTATTCCATTTACTCATCAATTTGTTGCTTTGTCTCATGAAGTCTTCTTTCTTTCTCTCAAACTATCATTGGAGACAATGTTTGGCCATCTACTTGTTCCCATGTTTTTAATCATTTTTAAATAACCTATGAGACACATCACAACAATTGCTTCAATAGGGACCGACTCCACTTCACTTAACAAAATATCATAATTTAATCACACTTTTAATCTTAAGCTTGCTTGTGATAAAAAAAACTTTTGAATTTTCTCAATTTGTTTCCACTTTGAAATAGAACTGTTACAAGCTCACAATTCACATCCATAAAGCACAATAGGTAGCACTAGAAGCCCAAAAGGAATCTAGATAGTTTTCCAATCCCAAATTTCAACGTCTCAACACCTATTTTGAAGATCATAAAGCACTTTTCATCCACCCAAAGTTCTCTTTTTTCTACATCCTTCCCAAATTAACTTCTTGTCGAAGTCAAATCTAAGAAATTTGTACTCCTTAATTTCTTCAAATGTATTGCCTTCAAAATGAAACTTAAGCTGAGTTTTCTTTCTTTTGTTAGAGAAAATTATGATTTTAGTCTTATTGATATTAACTTACATCCCACTAAAGGGGAAATAAGTGCTCATGCAACCCATGAGTTGAGGTAGACACCCTTACTAAGCATCTCAAAGGATGGGAAGGAAGCTTCTGTGAGGCTGTAGGTGCCTCAGGCGGTTTAGGATTTCCATGGAAGAACAATAAGCTTAAGATCTGTGATATTCAATGTCAGGAATGGTGTCAAGTCTCACTTCGAATCTAAACTTTAGAATATTTAACATTTATGGACCAATTGAAACGAAAAACAAAAGATCACTGTGGGAAGAAATTTCGGTTCGCTTACAAGCATGCAATGAAAAGTTTGTGATAGCAGGGGATTTTAATGCGATCTTGTCCATTGCGGAGAAATCTGGGGGTCTCACCAGGATTAGCCAGGCACAGTTGAACTTTATGAACTTTGTGCAAAGAAATGAAGTCATTGAAGTCAACCCGACGAATGGAGTATATACATGGAATAATCACCGATTGGGATTTACAAACATTTCTGAGAAATTGGAATGGTTTTTTTTCTCGATAATTGGGGGGCTTAATTACCTCTGCCTGTGGCGCGTACACACAGTATCTATATCAGATCATTTCCCTATCATCATGTCAATTGAAGAAGATATTGTTCCCCAGAAAACACAGTTTTGATTTGAAAGGATGTGGCTGCATCATCCGGCGCTAATGGATAACCTCGAGCAATGGTGGGTGGATTCGAACATGATTGATCAAATCAAAAAAGAAAATGTTGAGGGACCTGGGACTTAAACAATACTAATATTGCTCTGATTCCTAAAAACCAGGAATGTGAATCTTTTGAAAGAACTACAGACCAATATCCCTCTCCAATACCCTACATAAGATTGTGGTGAAGGTTATGGCTAACCGTCTCAAGAGGATGTTGCCAAACATTATGTCCGAGGAGAAAAGTGGGTTTTTGCCGAGTAGAAATATCATAGATGGTATTATTATTATCCATGAAGTTCTCCGTTCAATTAAAAAATAGGGTATGCACTGCAAGCTATTAAAACTTGATATTAGCAAGTCTTACAACAAGGTCAGATGGAACTTCTTGTTAAAAGTTAAGGAAAGGCTGGGTTTTTGTAGTGAGTGGATCGAGTGGGTCTTTGCATGTATATCCATAGTTCGATATTCAGTCCTGATAAATGGAGTTCCATGCGGTTTCTTTGAAGGGGCAAATGGTCTTCGACAAAGGGACCCGTTGTCCCCTTTACTGTTTGTACTTGTGGTTGATGCTCTCAGTCATATGATACAAATGCGGTAAGGGAAGGCAAGTGGAAAGGGATCAAAGTGGTTAATGAACTAAATCCATTTATAAACCAGTTATTTGTTGATGATACATTGCTAATGGGAAGTGCCACCATTGAGGAAGCATTGGCTATCCAAGAAGTTCTGGACAAATACTCAATAGCTTCGGGGTATCTGATCAACGAAGAAAAGTCCTGGATTTACTTTTTCAACACATCAAATGCAATACAGAGAAAGATCAATGGGCTATTGAGGTTCGAAATTGAGCAGCTGTCAGCTACATATCTTGGCATCCCACTCTTTTGTGGTGCAACCAGAGATTCCCTCTGGAAGGACATTCTAACCAAACATGACAAAAAGACGAACTGGAAAGGTCACTGGCTGTACCTGGCTGGCCGAATTACGATGCTAAAATCAGCCATCTCAGCAATTCCAATCTATATGATTTCCTGCATTGAAATAACTAGCAATATGGCAAATCAATTAAATGCTCAACAGAGACGGTTCTTGTGGGAAGGGGCAAATGAGGTTAAACGGATCCCAATGGTTGCATGGGAAGATATAACAAAGAGAAAGGAGGCTGGTGGCCTTGCTGTTCACGATGTCCTTACCAGAACAGAGCCTTAGGAGCCAAACTTATATGGAGAATGTTCAAAAACCCGGATGCAATGTGGTGGAAGTTGCTGTAGAGCAAATACTTGGATGACCATGACCCTGCAAGAGTGCCAACAATAGCAAATCCTCCAAAAGGCTCATCATTCTAGATAGACAGGGATGAGTGTAAGTGGCCCACTAAACTAATTTGGAACAAAAACATATTCCCTAAGGCCGACGCCTTTGCGTGGCTGGTTATGCGTAAGAGGGCGCTCACAGGAGAACATTTGATGAGATTGGGATTTTTAGGATCGTTCAGATGCCCATTCTGCAAAGAAGCGGAGGAGACTTTAGAGCATATCTTTTTGAGTTGTGAGTTTTCTAGTGAATGTTGGAAGTGGGTGCAATGGATGCTGGGGTGGGAAGGTCCTCTTCCCTCTACTTTGGACCGTTTAATGAATGCTTGGCCATGTTTAAGCAGTGGGTCTTTATAGAGCAGACTGTGGCTCTCAACCCCAACAATGATCATATGGCACTTATGGAGGGAATGAAACGCGAGAGTCTTCAAAAACGTGGAATCCAACCTGGAGGGAGTTCTTTTGAAGCTAGAGATTGGCATAAGTCAACACTTGAATGTGCTGGTCACAAACCGTAAATGTTTGTTTTATTCCGCCTGGGATGACTGGGTTACAAAGGAATGGAAGCATCTGATCTGATCAGACCAGAGGGCAGTATAATCAAACATAAAGCGGCAGCGGCTATGCAGCCACGAAAACTATAAACCATACGAAGGGGAAACACTTAGTTTTGTTTTTTCCAAAAGTTTGTAAAAACTTATATAAAGAAAACAATTTTCGTGGCTGTATAGCCACTACCTCCAACCTACATTTCAATTGGAAATTCGATCCCTGGGTTAAATCTATTCGAGGTCTTTTAGCTGGAATTGATTTCACATGAACTCATATAGCAATTAGAAAATGTTTAATTTGATCAAATGTTGGAAATGGTCAAATCATGGACTTGATATTCTGATTTTTCGTTTTCGGAATATAGTTTGGATTGTTTGGTTGACTACGAATATGAGCGAGAAGATGCATTTCTTTTGTTCGATTCCACATTTTGAAAATGGAATTGGAATTTGAGTATGGTTTGTTTTTTTAATTGTTTTAATATTTTTGAATTTAATAATTCATTTTTATTAATTTATTTATTTTTATTTTATTTTATTTTATATAGAAAATCATAAACAAGTTTATTTTTTAAAAATCTATTAATTTTTTCAAATTTTTTTAATAAGGTTAATTTTTAATTTTGTTTATTTTTATATAGAAAATCATAAACAAGTTATAAACAACAAAAAAGTCATAAGTTGACCAAAATATGTCCAACGTATCTACATGAAATTCTAAAAAGGCTTTAGTATCCATAATAGCCCTCTCTGTTAACCACATTTATGCATATGGTCCCAACAAAGTAGTGTGATTACAACACAAACAAGGCATCGCAAAAAGATGATTTCTGCTTTTTCTATAGAAGCAATCTCGACGGCATTAACTGCCTCTCGAGCCTTGCACAAGGTGCACTCTTTTCCTACATTAGGTATAGATGTAGATGGGGTACATGTAAATGGGGTATCATCGACCCACCAAAAGTATGGACATCCACTATTTCCCTGCAATACCAAATCTACATTGGTTGTTCCTAAAATGATTATCTTACATTGTTTTTAAACATAAATAATATGTTTCTATTTAACAACATTTTTTTAATTAGGGCACCCCCAAAATTGACACCCTGGATTACGTGTTGTCTATGAGGTCTTCAACACGCAAGAACCAGCACCACATTCACACATAGGCACATTCGCCAAAGCCATCAATGGTATATCAATTCAAAGATTACACTGTCATGCAACATATCATTATCTTTTGTTGATTATTTTGTTCATTCATACTTATTATAATTGAAATAAAAAACAACATACTAATGGAGATAACATCTAAGATCATATAGAAACATGAGTATTGACAATCACAGCACAAAAGGAAGATCCAAAATGAAGTATTGCAATGCTTGCTATAAGCCATAAAATAGAATGTAACATCTATACCAAGAGATAGAAGATGGGGAAAAACAAAATCTAAGAACAAAATGGTGGTGTGAAAACACACCGTTAAGTAAAAATAAACCCAAGATTCTTGTATCCTGCTGATAACGTATCAGCGATCAAACTTCCCATAATAAATGGAGTACACCGAGTAACATCAGAAATATGGACTGTAAGTTCAAATCATGAATGACATAAGTGTAGTCTCACAACTGTCCATTGTGAATTCTTCATGAACACATGTATATATGATGCCAAGCAGAAAAGTAGGTGTTGGGGCAATGTACAAAATTTGTACAAGCTGGAGTAGTATTTTCAAAAACTACTCCAGCTTGTAGTTTTTGTAAATTGCTACAAAAATGTAAACCTCTCAATATGAAATACACAAAATTTGTTTCTAAACTCGTATAGTAATTTCAAAAATTACATCTCCTCTATATATGGAAACAAAATTGTAAATTACCTATCTTTCTTAGTATCATAACAGTTTAGCTCTATACTATATGAAATAACAATAAAAACTAATATGAAAAACATAAAATTTGGGTAGAGCAACCATATGAGTAATATTGGAACAATTTTGAAGAATTCAAAATGTACAGTTCCGATACTTTGCAATAGAACAACATAATTTATTAGTATAATTGATCTTCATCATGTGGTACTCATTGGTGTACATTCTATTTATATTTTCTAATGCAATAGGGCAAACCAAGTCAAGAGGTATAGACATATAAAATGGAGCAGAATAATGTCAATCATAAACAATAGACAATCATTAGGTATAGATATATTACATGATTTTCCATTACAATACATTCTTTGACTATGCCAGTAATATGATACCAAGCAAAAAAAGTAGGTGCTGGAGTAATCTACAAAAAATGTACAAGCATGAGTAATAACTATATCCATTTTTAAGTAAATCATGAATGCAATCTATAATACATGAAATAACAGTAAAAACTATATCATCATGACTGCATGTATATATGATGCTGAGCAAAAAAGTAGGTGTTCGAGCAATCTATAAAAATTGTACAAGCTGGAGTAGTGAGTTAATCATGAATGGTGATTTGGGAAGAGAGCATCAATATATACTAGAGCATATATACTAGACTAGCCATATGTGAACAAGAGCAACCATATATAGTAAAGCATCCATATGTGAACAAGAGAAACCATATATACTAGAGCTTCCATATGTGAACAAGAGCATCCATGTATACTAGAGAAGCCATATATACAAGAGCACTGCTGATTTGGGCAGAGAGCAGCCATATGTGAACAATCAAAACACATGATTTGAGTTTCAGCATTAGAACACTATATGTAACTTTGGTAAAAATAAAACAATGACACATCGATATCAATTGTATATTGCTAATATAACAAGTATCTTGGCTAACCTTGCCAACTTAATAAGTATCTTGGCTAACCTTGTCAATATTTAAATAAAAAGACTTAAACTGAAACAAAAGAAACTAGAGATCTCCAAACTTCATTACAATATACTCCACTCACTGGTCTTCATTCATTCTCAAGAACCCTTTGGCTCTTTCAGGTTCAACCATAAAGATGTCATATGCCTTCAACATAGTGCCTCGACTCAAATCAAAGATGCCTTTGAGGGCCTCATACACACTATCTAAGACAACACCTGGATCAGATTTATCCACTTTGATAACATGAAGCAAACTAAGGTCCTTTTGTAGTTTTTTTTATAGTTTCACAAATCACATCCAACGAACCAGCCATGCTTTCCTTCTTCCTCTTTCCCCTCCTTGACGATGGTGTTGAAGGATTTGGCCTACCACTTGCACTAGATTGATTGGAATGATAAATGCATCATTCAAATCAGTTGTAGTCTCAAGAGGTGTACCGATAGGGATTTCCTCATCACAATCTAGGTTGAGGCCCTCATCCATATGGTGCCCTTCTTTAGTCTCTTGAGCCATTGTAGTTGTTGTACCTTCAACTATGTCATTACCCACAATTAAGGCTAGGTCATTGTAGTACTGAAAGGGCTTTCTCTTATACACTTTGGTATTTTTTAATTATTTTCTTTGCATGTTGGCATAATGAATTAATTAGATCTGTCTTTAATTACTAACATAATAAGAAGGAAATATTGTTTAGATCAATAGATTCAAAAGAGCATGTTACCTCCAAAAGCTCCTTCCACACCCTCTCATCAGCATCCATACATTGTGTACTCACATTCCATGCAAAACCACTCGTACTCCTCAACTCTCTCATAACTCTAAAACCTTGCTTCCATCCTTTCAACTCGTTCTTAAAATTTTCCTTTGACAAATTGAGGTTCATCTTTGCATTGAACCTCCTCTCAATGGCGGTCCACGCTTTTTTTTTAAAGCCCCCTTCTTCTTTCCTTCCTAGTTGAACTTGCTCATGGAGCAAGTCTAGGAACTTTCATTCTATTTCTCTTGTCCACATAACCTTCTTGGAGGAAGAAGATACTTGGCTTACTTGAACCTCATCATCCATGCTCATCATGAGTTTTATGAATGATGTCACCTACACCAGCTATTAAATGCAATTATCAGCTACACACAAATGAGCATGGATATTAAAGAAACACCCATAAAATAGTTTCATATAATCAAACATATTCTATTTAATCATACTATCAAATAATATCTAATAGATGTCTTTATTATCCATCCTCATTTCCATGCTATCCTCCACAATATCCCTGACAATATATGTCCTTGACAATACCTTCAACAATATCTTTACATTCTATCCTTGACAACACATATGGTCTATATCATCTAACATTTCTGATCTACATCATCTATTATTAAATGCAGTTCACACAGTTCTACTATAAATTATATAGAGCTTATGTGGTTGATACAATTCTACTATATATACTCTATATATATATTCTAGTACACATATTGTAGTATATATGGTCACTATATATCCTTCAGTATACATTCTCTCTATATATATATAGATGTGATAATGTCTCCTTGTTGAGTGTAATATACATATAAACCAATCATTATTATTAATCATGTTGATTATGATAAGCAATATGTAGTCTTCTTATGTATATGCTTATTTGATCATACAACTAAAGCTATAAACATTAACAATAATTCATATATGAGTTATTTATAATGGCTGGCCACCACTACAATAATTTATAAATGAGTTATCAAAATCTATACTCAACATATATATACTAAGCATATATATATACTTAGCATATAGATATGAGTTGTCAAAATCTATACTTAGCATACACACACACACACACACACACACACACACTAAGCATATAGATAGTAAGTTGTTTCTAATGGATGGCCACCACTACAATAATTTATAATGAATTGTCAAAATCTATGCCTTTACCCAAAATGAGTCTATACATCTTCCACTTGAAAAGGTGGAATTGGAATTACATCTCCAAATTCCTATTTTTTCAATCCCCATTTTGAAACCATTTCGGATCCCGTGCAAATAAATTTAACATTTGGGGTCCACATGCAAACAAATTTAAAATATTCGCATCATTTTCCCCAACCTTTGGAAAGAATTTGTCTGAGCAACAAAAAACAAGTTGTGGGTTTCCTCTGTTGTTGTGCTGTGTTGGAACGACTGTGGTTTTCTTAGGTGCAACGGTTATGTTGTTGTGTTGTGTTGGGTTTATAGTATATATGCTCAATATATATTCTCTAGTGCATATGCTACACTTTGTACTAGACCATATATAGTGAGTACATATATACTGAGCATATGTACTAGAGCATATATACTAGAGCATATCAAGGCGTTCATTGAGAATGAGGATTCAAATTGTAGTGAAAACCCAAATCCAAAAGAAGAGAATATTGTGGGAAGGTTAAAAAGAGGTTCTAACAAATATAAACATAAAGTTACATTCAATTTTTTTAGTTGTGCCAAGATTAGTCACATCATGTCAAATTTCTCCTTCAAAAAAAGTAGTGACAAGATGTCACAACATAAGAAGAATGGACACTATGCTTAAAAAGATGGTTATTCATCAAATGAAAGTGATCTACACATATCAAGAAGCAAAGATAAAAAGTCTTTACTCATGGCGATGGAAACCGTAGATATGGGTATAGAGGATGTGTTTTTTGGGGATGAATAAGAGGAGACTAAAATGAATATTTAAAAACATTATCATGCTCATAAATAGATCAAGAATTTGAAGAAAACAATTGTGAAACAAGATATACACATTTCAAAAGAGATCAAAATCAAAGAAAAATTAGAATTACAAATCATACACTTGAATTTGCAGTTGGAAGAAACAAAAAGAAGATATGATGTCATTGTAGAAAATCTAAAGGCCAAAGAGAAGGACTTATAGTTGAAGTGGCATCTCTGAGAAAGGATTTGGAAAATTCCATAAATCAGAGAAAGATATCATTTGGGTATAGGTATCAAGAGCTTGATAGGATTAGCATCCATTATTCTTCAACAAATAGGAGATGACCTTGATCAAAGTCATCTCACTTAGATTCTAGTACACATGCATTAAAAATATAGTTTAAGCATTGTGCTTGACATTGATGAATACAGTTACTTAAAAATGGGTACCTTTAGCATGCTTTCAGTGAAATTAAATTAAATTCCTTGTTCCTTTTATCTGATGGCAGCGTAAAGAAATTGAAGACTTCAAAAGCGTGAACTTCTATACTTTAAGAGGTGTATTGAATGACAGTATATATATATATATATATATATATATATATGATACCTTGGAGAAAAATAGAGAAAGTTGCTACAAGAGCAACCAGGACTGCTATCTGACCAGCTATTTTTAATTTTGCGAGTGCTTATTCTTGTAGAATAAATGCTTTATTTACAGGAAAATTGGGAGTCCACTTGTTCATAGGGGAACCGTCGCGCATACGCTCAGAAGTTGTCAATGACTTTGATGCCTATTTTGATAGTCAGCGTAAGAACAAATGACAACCAAGATGGCTACCAAAATCTTTTATACTTTGGAAGATGAAACTTTAATTTGTAGCGATCAACCTTGGAAAAGAACCTCAGAGGATAGTAATGGAAGTGTATCACATTTTGGATCAGAATTACTGGGAGGTAAGTCCACAAAGATGGGGGACCAAAAAGGGGGTATAAGATGCCACTTTTTTCCTGAAATCAGCAAACTCTGAACTTCAACAAGAAATTGAAGATAGTTGGACTCAAAATTTTAAGATGTGACAAAAACAAGAGTTGTAATACTCTGAATCTAGTTCCTAAACTACTAACTTATTTTGAAAATGGTGTAGATTAAGGCCCCCAAAAAGGGGGAGCACAAAAAGTGGTCCTATTTTTTGTCCAAAAACATAACATAGCATCTGGTGTGCTCCCCCTAAAATGTTAACTTTTTTTTGAATTTTTTGAATCACTCCAGTGAGAAGTTAGCTAACACCACCTAGTTTATCTTGGATTTTTTTGGTAATTTTTTTATGAACGTATAATTTTTTATGAATTTACGAAGTGCACACATCCTGAAAACATGAAATTTCTATGTGCTCCCCCTAGAAATCATTTAAAACTAATCAAAAATTAAATTTTCTTTTTTTTAAAGTGTGTAGAATGGAGTCTAGTTTCTAAAAATGTAACTTATTGCAAAATTCGATGAACGAGCCAAAATCTATGCCCAAAATACTGCATGTTGGTTTTCTACAAAAAATGGACATACACACAAAAGAAATTAGAGTTGAACAACTTAACATAGTCAGAATTCAAAATAAATTATATGCTTAGATAGCTAACAGAGAGATCTGCAATATCATGTCGTCTGATTTTTACGTTCTTGAGCCATGAGTAAACCTGAAGAGGAGCACATAAAAAAAGATGTCATTTTTTTTATGTCTACTGGAAAACACATCTCAGGCCTATTTCAATCGTCCAAGCCTTTGGGTTGGATATCCAAGGCAAATCCAAGCTTTAGGATTGGTAAATTCAAATCCTTTACAAAGCGCGCACACCCTATAGGGCGTGCGCACTATGTAAATTTATGATTTTCATAGGGCGTGCGCCCTATGTAAGATATAGATTTATATAGTGTGTGAGAGAGAGAGAGGGGGGGTAATTTATACAAATATAACATTTAAGTATAAGTTATACTTTATACTTTATACTTTAAGTTATATTTGTATAAATTATAAAATATAATGCTTTCAGGATGTTTGGGATAGGTTTCAACTTCATAGGAGTTAACATGCAAATTCTAGATTTGAAAAATTCCAGACTTAGCCAAATTTCAGGATTCAGCAAGCCTTCAACAGGGTTACCTCCCACAATCCATCATGGATTTCTAAGGTCAAACTGAAGCTAGCAAAAGGATTCCCAAAGGGTTTTAACTTGTTTTATCACAAATCACTTGGTTTTGACCCCATCTCTACGATAAACTTAGCTTAACTCTCTCTCTCTCTCTCCCCCTCTCCCCCTTCTCTCTCTCTCTACCTTCTCTCTCACTCTCTCTCCCTCCCTGATAAAGGAGAGAGAGAGAGAGAGAGAGAGAGAGAGAGAGAGAGAGAGAGAGAGAGAGAGAGAGAGAGAGAGTAGATAAGGGGAGAGAGAGAGAGAGAGAGAGAGAGAAGGGAGGGAGGGAGAGAGTGAGAGAGAAGGGAGAGAGAGAGAGAGAGAGAGAGAGAGAGAGAGAGTAGATAAGGGGGAGAGAGAGGAGAGGGTGATGTTTTTGTGTGTGTGTGTGTGTGTGTGTGTGTGTGAGAGAGAGAGAGAGAGAGCTAAGCTAAGTTTGTCATAGAGATGGGGTCGAAACCGAGTGATTTGTGATAAAACGAGTTAAAACCCTTTGGGAATCCTTTTGCCAGCTTCAGTTTGACCTTAGAAATCCATGATGGATTGTGGGAGGTAACCTTGCTAAAGGCTTGCTGAATCTTGAAATTTGGCTAACTCTGGAATTTTTCAAATCTAGAATCTGCATGTTAACTCCTATGAAGTTGGAACCTATCCCAAACATCCTGAAAGCATTATATTTTATAATTTATACAAATATAACTTAAATTATAAGAAATTAAAATTATCAAACTTATACTTAAATGTTATATTTGTATAAATTACCCTCTCTCTCTCTCTCTCTCTCTCTCTCTCTCTCTCTCTCTCTCTCTCTCTCTCTCTCTCTCTCTCTCTCTCTCTCTCTCTCATCCTCTCTCTATCCCTTATCTCTCTCTCTCTCTTTCTAGTTTTTCATAGCACGCACGCGCTATGTAATAATATGGATTACACTTTTGTGGCTTTGCAAAGTGCGCACGGGGGGTGAAACTTTTGGGATTTTACAAAGCGCATGCGCGCTATTTGGCGCACGCACCATTTGGCGTGCACTCTATTTGGCGCACGCGCTTTGGTTTGGATTGCCCAAGCCTAAGGCTTGGGCAACCCAAGCCATAGGGAACACGCCCTTTAGTGCGTGCGCACTATGTGCAATGGGGGGCCAAAAAGAAAAGTGGCATCTTTTTGGTCCCCCATCTTTGTGCACTTACCCTAGGGTTGTGTAGTTTGTTTGGTTTGGTTATTTTTAATGGGATGAAAGGTTGGCCAAATTTGGGGGCTATCACATGAAAATTATACAATGGACAAAGTGTGGTTGACTACATAATTTTCTCACAAAACCTTACAACTAGAGTTCTTGAGTTCAAAATTGGTGATTTCCCTCTAGAGATGAAATATGATCACATGACTTTATTTGTTAAGTTGGACTTCACTTCAAACAACCCACACAATAAAAAATATTTACACATGCAAAAGAAATCGGTGAACAAAGGCAAGATCCTCTTAAATCAAGAGAACAAGAACATCTTCAAGGCAAGGCTTGAGAAGAAATTTCAAGAAATGAACAACCTCTCGAAGGGTAACAAGGTTAACAAGGAATGCAAGTATGTCAATAGTAGCATATTGGTTTCTATAATTCACAAGACTTTGAATGCATGTAAAAAGATCAGGTAGTAGGAAGAGGGCTACTAATACTTTTCTGAAAAACCCATGGTACGATGAGGAATGAAGGGCAGCAAAGATATCCATAAAAGGGAAGGATGTTAGCAATGAACTCAAGAAGTGGTACATAAAAATAATTCAAGCAAAAAAGGAAGAGTATGTTAAGGCTAGAAGGAAAGAGCTAATATCCCTTGGAAAACATGACCCCAAAAAAGTTTTGGAAAGGGCTGAAGTAATGGAGAAAACAAATGGAGAACACTATCATGGATGCTCAATGGCTTGAGTATGCAAAGTTTCTCTATGAACGGCCGCATGAGAATAATGTTCCTCCCATAGTGAATACTTCAGAGGAACTCTTCATGGTGGAAGATATCAAGCTTGGGATAACGAAATTGGCAAGTGTTAAAGCTAATGATATTGATGGGCTACAAGTTGAATTTTTAAAATGGGGAGCGCAAATCCTTGCACCTCACATAAAGGAACTCTCCAACCATGTCATCTATGATGGTTTTCCAGTAGATTGGGTAACGAGTGTGGTTATCCCCCTCTTTAAAAATGGTGACATCAATAATCCATCTAACTACCGCACTATTATGGTCAATCCCCTTTTTGGAAAACTTTTGGGGAGCATGATAGAATGTAAAATTAGCAATTGGGTGGATGGTGAGGGGTAAAGGGCAAGAGGGCAAGAGGGTTTCAGACCTAAGCATTCCACCATTGACCATTGTGTCACTCTTCATCATTTAATAGATAAAATATGGGATAATTAGGGGGAAGAAGCCTATTGCTGCTTTGTAGACTTTAAGAAAGCCTTTGATACAATACCTAGGGACAAGCTTTGGAACATAATGATAGAATTGGGTATCCCTGACGAGTATAGAGCAGCAATGCACAGATTATATAATAAAGTTAGAGCCAAAATCAGAACTAATGAAGGAATGTCTGAATATTTTGGTAGTGACATTGGTGTTAACCAGGGATGTCCTTTATCCCCAACCTTGTTTGGGTTATACATTGATAAATTAGAAACTTGGTTAAATAAAATGGATGGGGAAGGTGTGCATTTGGCAGGGCATGTGGTGAAGCTTCTTTTGTACATTGATAACCTTATCTTAATATCAAAAATGGCTCAAGGTTTGAGAGATCATTTAAGGGCCTTAGAGTGCTTTTTCTAGGAGGTTAGGATGCAGGTGAACATTACCAAAACCAAAATCATAATTTTCTCTTTAAGGAGAAAAGAAAAGTCCACTACATTCCTTTTTGAAGGTAGTCCTCTAGGAATTGTGAAAGAATACAAGTATCTTGAGATTGATTTTCACTATAAACTCAGTTGGGAGACATGTAGAGAAAAAAGGCTACAAGGGGGTTGGAAATCCTTGGATTTACTCTAGAAAAAATGCAGAATGGCTACGCTCTAGGACTGGAAGACCAGGAACACTCTTTTCAATTTGTTGGTCACGTCGATGATTCTTTATGGCTACGAGGTTTGGGGTGGTAGCCTGTCAAACAACAGATGGATGCAACTAGAGAGAATTTAGAAGCACCTAATTACAAGAAATCTTAAAGTTAAGACCTTTGTATCTTATGATATCCTTTTAGTGGAGGTTGGGGCTTTTCCATTGGAAGCTTCAGCGATAACTCAGTTACTTAGATACTTAAAGAAGGTTGAAAACATGCAAGACCAATGGTGGCCAAAATTTGTGAAGGATGAGGATCTTATCCATAGAAAGAAAACATGGATGAAGAAAAATAATAAGTGGTTGGATAAATGGAATATTAAGATACATGAGTGTCCTAATACAAATGTGGACATAAAAAATTTTGTCATGGAGAAGTTTCAAAGTGTCATGTGGACTAATAACATTGGTCGAAAAAATGCTTACTACATGCAAGTGTTCAACTCAACCGTGGAACATGGGGAGAAAACATATTTAGGGGCTATTGTTAAAGGGAAAGAAAGGTTTTTAATGACATAATTGAGGATGGGATTGCATCATCTCATGTGTGAGATGAGCAGATGGAAGAGGCCCAAAGAGGCTTGGGAGGATAGAACTTGCATGTTTTGTAGGACGGGCACAATTGAGACCGAATAGCACTTTCTCATGGAATGCACTGCCTATAAAGATATTCATGCTAATTATGAAGCCATCTTGAAAGTGGACAACATGAACAGTCTATTTGAAGAGGATAAGGTCAACCAAACCGCAGGTTTGCTGGTAAAGATTCATAAAAGAAGACCGGAGTTGGAAAGGATTATGGAAATTATTTAGGGGTGTGAGTTCCTTTGGTCCCGTAGGCTTCTTGACCTCGTGGACATCATTAAAATCATTCATTCATTCAATGGTCTTTGAATGGAACTCTTTAAAATCCTTTAGAGAAAGTATTCTTTTTGTTTTTTTCGATTTTATTTTTAAATTTAAAAAGTGGAAACTTAAAAACATTTTATTGTAGAATGTGAGGTCTATAAGAATAGAGAGACAAATTTGTTAATATCTTAAATATAGGAAAAGAATTGATTTACTAAAGTTAGCTTGATTGGGAAGGTTGTCCCATAGACTATACTTAGTCTTGTGAATGTTAAAATTGTCTTCTTCTTCCTCTTTTCTTTCATATAACATACCACTTTAATCTTAGCAAAGTCCACAAAACTATAATTATAGGTTGACAATTTACTTGGAAGTTTCCTAAAGCCTATAGAATCAGCAATAATATTTTAGAAGTCAAAGAAGCAATAGACGATAACTTTCTCATCAAAAGAAGTGGAATATATAGAAGTTTTGAAGATAAATGGAGAAAAAAATTCGTTCAAAATTATTCTTGGAAATTTGTAGGAGAATACTTCTCATGGATGAAAACAATTTTTAAGAAAAAATTCTAGTCTTTTATGACTAAACAGAATATGTCAACTCAAAATTACACTTTATTTGACATTACATGAAACATGAAATGTATATTAAAATATTATCTAATTATATAACAAAATGCTAGCATCTTGACTTGACCAAAATGTTTGGAAAAGAAAAAATTATATAATTTAGAGGGGGATGTACCACTATTTTAGAGAATCTTAGGCCTAGGTAGCAATATAATAATATTTTATATTATTTTACGAAAATACAATAGGCAACTTGAAGATGAACTTTCTAAATGGTTATTTCATGTTGATAAAAATGCATTTTGTAACATATTTTGAGGTTAATGAGAAATGGGTTTCACTCTTATACTTAGGATTTGATTATTTTCACTTGATAAAGATGACTTACTTCTAGTCTTAAAATTTTGCTTGAATAAAAAAAATTCTTACTAAAGCAATAGAATTTTATAGATATCATAGCCTTTATATAGCACAATGCAATATACATGTAAATCAAAGTATTTTCACATCTAATCACTTAAGGAAATATTTTTTAATACATTATGATGTTAATTAAAAATCAAGTTTTGTTTTGTTTTTTTATTAAAGGTAAACTAGTTTTACATGGACCAGAAACCCAAATTCAAGAAAGCAAAAGGACAACAATGAACAGTCTACACCCAACAGCTAACTAGATGCTAAACAACCCATATACCAAAGACACAAAAATAGGGGCAACCCACCCCAAAAGACTAAAGAGAGTCCAAGGGGTTTAGCTTAGTTGGTTGAAGCAATGATTTCTCATTATGGAGATCTTGGTTCAAATCTCAAGAGGGACATCTTTGTGGAATTCTAAGTTGTGACTCTTGGTCTTCCAATTTTTGTATCTAGTGTGGTTGCTTGTAACACTTGTAAGTCTCATGGTATTGCTTGAATGAGCACAAAGTTTGTAAACGATCTATAATATATTAAAAAAGACTAAAGAGAGTTTACCATTTCAACATTTTTCCTAAGAACATCCTCATGAATACTACTAACTTTATTAATAATACTATTAACAGGAGTAGCATTCTTATCTTTTCTTCAAAGTCTCATCACCAAATTAGGAACAAAGTCTTTATCCATATCAACAGTAGTAGCATCCTTAACCTCATTGGAATCAGACCCTCTTTGAATCCCACCTCTAGAAAATTTAACACTCACCGAAGAAGAAGCACAAGGACCTTTAGAAAGAGCTTAAAGTGCCTCTACCAATTCATTCAATTTCATAAGACCCTCGGTCGAATTATCCATGGTCATTTTACTAATAACAATCACTACTTTGATTCTATCCTACATCTTATTTAAAGCTTATTTCACATCATTGATACATTTTCCATGTCCTTCCTTGAGCTCCTTAATCTCATTAGCAAGGGTTTTAGTGTTGACCATAATGTTGTCTAATTTAGGGTTACTCAAAGAAGGGTTTTCCTTCAGAGTCATAATTTCCTCAATAATCAAGTTCAACATGGCTTGTTGTCTATCCATGAAATTCTTCACCAAGCTTGTAATAGTAACAATCTCATGAATAGACGACCCTTTTTTCAAAAGCGTATCTTTAACCATTTCAACTAGGATTTCAACATGATTATCCATAGGGCCCAAATAATTGGTGGTATCCTAGGTATTATGAGGGGAATCCAAGAAAATGTCCTTAGGAGAATTATCCCTCATTAACTGAGAATATTTCCTTGAGGCCACCGAAGGGCGGGACCCATCTAGGTCCCTCTTGATTTTTTCCTCCGGGCATCAAAACTTTGGCTTTCCTTTAGACTTCTTTGAAGGTCTCAAGTCAAGGGAATCATGAACATAATCCCCAGAGGGGGTATGTTTAGACCCATCATCATCAGAAAGGACAATTCTTTTATGTGTAGGAGCCACATGTATTTTTCTAGTATTCAAATGGAAAATTCTATCACCATCAAAATCAAACTCTTAAAGATTAGATGAACCCTCATCCCCATAATGCAATCTAACATTCTTTTGGAATTCAATCACCATCTTAGAGGATGGCTTCTTTCAATGTGCAAATCCCAAGAAAATTCCATAATTAATAAAATAAGACCCTCATGCAGAGCAAGGGAGGAAGAATTTTTCCTATGGACTCTGAGGCTATGATTTAAAGAAGCTAAAAGGTAATAAGACAAAGAAATACATTTCTTATGCTGAAAATGGTTAAGAATCATAAAGTGATAGCTGAAAAGGCTGGTGAACTTACCATCTAAGGTGAGATATTGCATAATCACCTCTACAATACCATCCCAAGGGTATTCCAAAGAAGCATAGTCATAGCCACCATCGGAAATCCTTCCAACATTCTCCCTTTCCCCTGGAAAAAAAGAAGATACCCAACACCTGGGCAACACATTTTTTTGTCCCTATATAGAACTTTCTCCCCTCAATCATCGTATCTAAGACCTTGGAAATCAAATCTTCCTTCACTTCCAAATCCATACCATACACCTTCAAAATCCCTCCATTCCAAACCTTGACAAAGTCCCTGGTAGCTTGTTTATCTACACCATGCAACCTCTCCATATAAGGTATAAGATCTCCCTCTGAAAGCTCCAACCAAATAATCTCTTTATTCTTCCATTTCTCAAACCCTGTTGGTTCAGTCCTACTTCTATCACCCCCCATGATTATCTTTAACCAACTCTCACCATTTTGAGAAATAGGACAAAACCAAGCATACCCAATGTAGAGCATCGAAACAATAGCCATTTTAAACAGCATAAAAGAAATACTTAAATGACAATTATTTTGTACAAATCCATCATGTCCAAAGAAGGGATTACACTTCTTAGCATCAATGTGAATTAACATCTAGATCTCGATGGGGATCTGGTCATTATTATTACAATATGTTAGCTACTGAGACCTTACTCCAAGATTTGTCAGATCATCTACAACATGATCGCCTTCGTGAAACACATGTGAGATTTTAAAAACTTAGAACTACTGAAGAAGAGTCTTGCTATCTTCGACATGTGAAAGAATAGACCAAAAAGGAGGTGAAGAACCATTTATGAAATTAATTATGTTTAAGGAGTCACACTCCAACCATAGTTTATTAGCACCCTTGTCATAAGCCATTTTAATTCCCATATAGGCTCCATATGTCTCGACGTAGTGGTTTTGTTATTAACTTAAGATTTGACTATTTCCACTTGATTGAGATGATAAACTCCAAATTAACTTTAAGTTTACTCTTCTTTTACAATGTTATCTCATAAAAGAGAATCTAACACTTAAAACTATTCAAAATTCAAACTAATAAAATTGCACTTCTAAGAAACTTGAAAAATTAGTAATAAAATAATTAAAATATATATTATCATATTCTATTAAATTAAAAATTAAAATATAACCCTCCAATATTACCAACACTTGCAACATTGAGAAATACAAGGAATAAACTCATATCATCTTCTTCATACATCTGACCATTTTTATCCTCCCTGAATTCTTTTACTATTTTACACATATCAAAATACATTTAAATGCCTTAAAAAAGTCCATCCGACTACAAAATAATCAAGCCACTATAAACATAACAAGTACGAAATGTTCCTCGAAGAAGGTGGAAAGAACCAGGCTTAATAGAAAAGCCCTCGAGGACTATGACACTGATGGGAAAGAGTCTGAGGAGCCTTTTATGGAGGATACGAAAGATGAAGAGGGGGATTCTGAGGAGTACCAGGAGATCAGTCCTAAGAAAAATAAAAATAAAAGGAAGATGGAGGATTCGACAACTGATATGGAGTTAGAGGAAGAAGAGAGCAAGGAGGAGAGTTCAAGGAAGCAGGGGAAAAAGATATTGGAACCTATTGGAAAATGTACTAGAGCTAAAAAAGAGAAGAAGAAAGTTGCGAAAAGGGTTTTCATATCTTCTGATGAGGGCTCTTCCTCCCAGGAAAAGATTGATCAAGAAAACCATGTGGATAACAACCTTGCTGTGGAGGAGAGTGGGGATTTCGGGAAAAATGTGTGGGTTGATGAAAATATCCTGCATGAGGTTGCACAAGCTGTGACTAACATTGAGAAAGATGAGCACGAGAAGGATAAGGCCAACTTGGAGAAGAAGAATGTGGAGAGTCCTAAGGAGAACATGGAGGAAAGGAACAAGGGTTCTGAGAAAACTGAGGGAAGGAATATGGATTTTGAGAATCTGGGTTGCTTGACCTTCTTGTCTACCCTTAGCATAATGAAAAATGATATCACTGCGATGAAGACCCACATTCACCATCTGCAAAAAGAGACAGGGGTTCTTAAGAGGATGAACCTGGGGGAGAAAACTATGGGCCAGACAATTGATGAGCTCATTGACATTGTCGCCAGAGCTAAGGGTATTGTTGTCTTCATGACAGAATTATTGCCATGGAGGAGAAAATTGAAAGTAGTAATGTTATTACCAGGAAAGTTGAGACTATGGAAAAGAGAATTGACAAGATGGAGAAGACCATGGGGAATATTGCATAATAGAGCTATGTTATCCTTAAGGCTTCAAATGAGCACGTGAAGATCCTGGTGGACAAGCTCAACAATGGGAAAGGGAACCAAGAGATCATAGAGACTAAAGAGGATCAGGGACCTAGCAAGCGTACGAGATCCAGGTTCAAGAAGATGGAGGATGACAACAAGAACGACATGGAAGATCTAAAGTTGTTTGCTGCAAACATGTAGATTCTTGCTGATCAAGCTACAGAACTGATGAAATTGTTTAGATAGCAACTTTTTGTCTTGCTTTCCTTTTTTTGTTGTCCTTTGTCTTTTGGCTATTCTTTTTGTTTAAGGACTTGCTTGTGCTATTTTTTTTGGTGCTAATGCACTTGTCCTCTTGGAGCTTAAATGTTTTATTTGTAATCATTGTGTAAAAGGTTTCAGGTCCTTTCAAAACCTATTTTTACATAATCAAAACAAGTACGAAATGTTCAAAAACTTGAACACGATAACTGTGTGAAGGAATGTCTGAATGGAGGAGCAGTTTAGGCCCTGTTTGTTTGCAGAATTGGAATTTCATTCAAAACCTGATTATCTCAAAATAAGGTTTTGAAATTTTAGTTTTGTGTATTCGGAAGATAGTTTGGACCATTTGGTTGACTCAGAAGATGACTGAGACAATCCATCTTCGGTGTTTGGTTTCCAATTTTGAAATTAGAATTAGGATAGAAAAATTCCTACAAATTACAATTTCAAAATTATAGATATATACACAATTCTTGGGAAGAGCTGAAAATCCTTCAACGCCCAAAATGGCCATGTTTGAATATTACAATAGAGAATTCAGTTTGCCAATTTATTGTACAACTAGGAGAATTCATTTTTCTCTTCTCACCGTTCTGCATATTCATGGTAATAGTCACATTAGGCTTCTTGCTGGTGGAGGCATACAAACACCTGGAGAGTAGAATATTCACTATAACAAAACTCTTGGAATGAATTTATTGGGCAGACGTCTTTCACCCCCAATGAGCCTGGCATTCTACCCTACCTAGTTGCATCTACAATCTGCAGAACTTTGGCGGGGCAGGTCATCTTCCGGGATGAATTAATTGGCCGCAAGAACCAGGTGTTTGTACGCCTCCACCTGCAAAGAAAATACTAAAAATAATATCGAAGATGAGGTCCCAGCCACTATTTCCAAAAAATGGATCCAACTGGACAATTAAATGTGGTTCATAAAAACCCAAAACCAGAATATCATTTCAAATTCCACCTATTGGGTGGGAAGATGGTACCGCCCATTTTGGTGGTATATTCGAGTTTTGGTGGTATAATTGGATTTTCCATTTTAGCATTCCAAATAGCGGATTTAGCTCAAAACTTGATTATCCACTACCAATTCTAGTCATCTTCCCACAAACAAATGCGACCTTAGGGAAGATAATTCCTTTTTGTGTGGTTGTCAAGACTAGGAATGGAATGGCAAGTTTCCAAAATGGCTCCCATAAATCCTCCTCCAAGCACTCACTAGTGTGACAAGGAAACTTTTCTTCATCCACCCATGTTTTTTTTATCGACTTTGGGGCTACGACGGGCTTTGAGTAGA
This sequence comes from Chamaecyparis obtusa, assembly GCA_027943335.1. Taxonomy (NCBI): domain Eukaryota; kingdom Viridiplantae; phylum Streptophyta; class Pinopsida; order Cupressales; family Cupressaceae; genus Chamaecyparis; species Chamaecyparis obtusa. Next base: position 1,291,187 of record BSBK01003280.1, read on the forward strand.
AGATTTTTCATCTATTTACCATGAATCTTCCATCCACATGGTGACCTCTCTTAATGCAGAGCCCTAATCCCTTTCAACCTGCAAAAACTTATTGAATCACTACCATATTTGGAATTTCTTTTACATGAAATTGGCCAAGCATTTGAACCTTACCCGCTCTCTCATTTTGTCTACTTCTAAATACCATGTTTACTTTGTTGGCAATATAGACGCAGTAATTGTAGATAAGCTCATTCAATTTTAGATCTTGAATTCATACATAGATGTAGTTTGTATTGATGTTGAACTTAGATCTCAAATTATCCATTTCCAATTGTCTGTAAAAACAACTTGAAGCAATGTGGCTCGTCCAACTATTAATGTATTGAAATTTTGTTTGTTCTTGATTTAATTCATTTTTTTGTAAGGATTCCAACTATGTCTAGTAGAATGGTAGAATGGTCTTTGGTTCTTTGGTTAGTTGGGTCTCTTTTTTGCCCCTTGTTATCCCTTCTTTGATCCTACTTTAGGGGAAAATTTTGATATCCAATTTGGGTTTGATTATATAATCTTTCCTACCGTGTAGGATTATAACATCATTAAGAATTTAGTTGTTTGGATGGGTTATTTTATTAAGCGGGATTTTGAAGATGTGGACCTTTCTTGTAGATTCATTAGGGTCTATGCTATAGTTGACATTTGGAATCCTTTACCTCAACTTATCAAAATGATTTCTACTTGCGACATTTGGACACAATTGTAGACTATGAAGGCCTTTTGTTTACGTACTTTTATTGCAACATGTTTGGATATAAATTTGATGGGTGTTCTTCTAAATATTGGCTTGAATTAAGGATGATCAATCTTAAAAAAGGGTTCAAAAGGAAAGTTCCCTTGATGTAGATTTCATTTAGAGAAACTATGGTAAACTTATGGTTTCATATTTGGAGCTAAGCACTATTCCTACATGACTCTCATTCACCTCATCTGCTCTTCTGAGTTTCTCCCCTTATTGATCCTTACAAAAGGCAATGTTGTAGGAATTAATCTTTCATCTAAGTGGGGACTTAGCTTCTCAAATTTTGAGTGCACTCTTCCTTTTAAATAAAGGACCTTGATATAATTAGTTACCATATATTTTGACCAAGATGATTTGGATGTTCCTTTGAGGAAGTGTTCTATTGTCCAAACTACAGTCTATATGTCAAAACCTAACTTTGCATCTTTGAAAAAAAAGAAAGGGAAAAAAATTAAGGAAGTTTGATGGATTTCTCAATGATGTTCAAAGAGTGTGTGATTATAAAGGATGGATGAAATTGCATGAAGATAAATGTAGTCACACTAACTATATAATTGTCATCATAAATATCTACATAACTGTATACAATCAACTTGTAGTGACATAAATTGTATCCCTTTATGATTTCACACTCATTTTGGTGGTTGTTGCTCATGCCCCTAATTAATGTGTGAGGCCTAACCCAGACTGTCATAGCTTAGCACTATTGTTCTATTTATGTTTTCAGTTGTTAAAATTTGAGACTCTTGGATACTTGGATTCATATGTTATTTTTGAGGATTTGTAAGATCTCGTACCATGTTATTGTACATTATGTTGTTATGAATCCATTCAAGAGATAACCTATGGTTATTTATGTAGTTTAGCTTTATGATTTAGTTTATGATGCATTGAGTGAAATATACATGTTAGGATATTTCAAAATGCAGATATTGTTTAAATTTCCAATGTGTAATGGAATGCAGATATAAGTGGTGTGTGTGTTACATTATGTATTCAGTTACATTTATATGTGATTTATTGGACCTACTGATGTGTGCAATGAGTGTGCAGGTAGTTGACCATGGTATTGTAATAACCCAAAATTGGCATCTTGCAATCCTAACCAATTTTGTTGCATTTAGTCTCCTTTTATCAATTTATGAATCATCAAAGTCCTATTGTACTAGGCAATTTTGTCTTCTAAATTGACTCTACTTGACTTAGTGTCAAATGCAGAAAACCCTAAATCTGCATTAATCACATGTTATATTTAATTCCTAAATATTGACTATAATTGGCTAAATAAACTCTATGATTGATTAATTTAATTATAAAGTCCTAGCACTTTAATTAAATTAAATTCACCCATTTTAGCTAAAATACACATACAAAAAGGAATTAAATAATATTTGGTTTTTAAATAAATATCCTCATTTCAGTAATTTAATTTAATTATTCAAATAATTAAGAAAAACTATTTATGAGGCAATATTGTATTTATTTAATCAAATATTCTCTCCAAAATCCTCTCTTCAGTTCAGAAAAGGAAACTTTGAGTTAACTGGAAATCCAAAAGTGCAACAAATCAGTTAACTGCTCCACTCACTCAAAAGGCAAACTATTGACTGTCTCTCTGCAGGAAACTTGCTATTCTGAACTGGACTCTCCTTCAATCTCCACTGTTCATCTCATTCAATCTCGACCGTCGATTGATTCTGTGATTCTATAAAAGAACTCTCATTTCTAGTTCAAGAGGATGCAACTTTTGAGTAACAAAGTGTTGTCACAATCTAATCTCAAGTTGTTTGCATTCAAAGCTTTAGCTAATCTCATTTTGCATGCTAGATTAATATCATTTTTTAGATTAAACAATGCATTTCAATATATCTTAGTTTACTTTACATTGTTCTTAGATTAATCTCATCTTTCATTTCTCACTATTCTAGATTAATCTTGCATTCTCATCTTAGCATAATTACATTGTACTTTCTAGTTAAAATCCTCCATTCTAGTGCTAGTCTATGGTTGTTGGACTCTCGATTCTGAGAGCTATTCATAACCCTACCTAGATAGGAGGCAACAAGTCGAATCATCCAAGCATGTGAGATGAATGATCTCATTTTCATTCTCATATGTGACTGATGAGCAAGGACTATGTTGAAGTGTATGGCTAAGTTAGAGGTCCATATTTAGCTATCACATTTCTGGCGCCCACTGTGGGGCAAAATATTCAATTTCTGGCCTCATCTTCTTTTCATTTTCTGTTGAATTTTGTTTTTTGTCTGTACATCTTTGGTATGGATTCTCACGTGAAGTTTCTCGCTATCTCACATGAAGTTGTGCTTGTATTAGTACTTCCTCATACGACAAAGGCACTCTCTCGCATGAATCTAAGCATTTTCTCACGTGAAACTTGACACTAGAGACATAAAATTTTATTGTTTTTGTACTTACTATTTTTTTATTAATGGTATTCCCTATTTTGCTATGATTTTATGATTCTATTTTTCTGATACATCTTAACAGTGAGTTGTAGGACATTTTTCAAAGGCTCCTAAAAATATGACTATGCATACATTACTGACTATTTGATTGCAAGACACTTGTCAAAGAACTTCAAACCCACAAAATATTATGTCTTTTTTATGCTTTCTTTACATAGTCTAAATGGGGCCTTGTTAAAATCTCTTAAGGGTCTTGATAGTAGAATAGGGTAATAGACTCTTCATTACATGGAAGTGATGACCATGGATGAATCTGAGACCCAGATGCTACTAGAAGGATAGATACCTGGGGGAGAAAGGAAAGGTAATGAATCAATTGACATGTTCACTAGTGAGAGGATTATGCTCTTCTCTCTTTGAGAGAACTAGAAACCCAGAAGCTCTTGAATCTATTGAAAGAGGAGTTAGCTTGGTGATAAACATGTCTGGTGTGTTTGGGTAAGGTGCAGAGGTAGAGGATTATGCTCTTCTCTCTTTGAGAGAACCAGAAATTCAAACCCTTGAATCCGAACCAAGTCTGAGTCACCTTTAGCGAGCCTACCAGAAGTTGAACCTCCGAGAATGACCCAAGTGGGTACACACCTTTTGTCGGTGATTCCACCCCACTATAATAAAGTTTCTTTGTTGAGCGAAAGACTCCAAAGCCATGTTAATTTCTTTCTCTTGATCCATGATGTCGAACATCTTGAGAAAGCTCTATCTGTTGTATTGAGCAACACCGCTCCTAGCCCTCCTTGCAGGGGTGTACACTTTCAGGTGTCAGTGTGTCTGAGAGGCCCTAACCTTGCTTGTGAGGGCATCAGAGATTAACATGAATAAAATCCTATTAAACACTACTTTATTTAGTTTCCTACCCGGTTCACCTCCAAAAGGAGACATAATCTTTGCGCAGGGAGAGGGAAGAATATCTCCTGTAGATTCTCACCATAGGCATGCACCTGGATGTTTGAAGGTGGTATATGAAACTAACCCCTACTTCAAGGGTAACCATTGATCATATACTATTGAGTCCTTGGAAACACCAAAAACATGAGTGCCCTCTAGGGGGTGACACGACTGTGTGAGGTGAACGCATGTGCATAAGCTGTGAGGCATAGATTTTGTCTTCCCTACCATTTTCTTTGTAGGGATAACTGAGTGTTTGTTTTGAGTCTTAAACTGTCCAACAAGTTCACACTTGTCAAGAATACCATTATTCTCCCAGGTTTCTTTGTCCTCGATGGAATTTTTTCGTCTATTGATTATTTCACTGCTGCTTACTAGTCCAAAACTCTATGTGTGTTAACATTTGACTTCAAACCTTAAAATTGAGAATTGTTGATCCAAACATTTTCTAAATTTGTCTAAAAACTAAGCGTTCTATCAAAGAACAGTCCAGATTGTGTCTCGTAAACCTTTCATGTCTCAAAAATTGATCTGAACTGTCTAATTATGTACTTATTCTCTTGGTTCTGTGCACTTTCTCACGTGAACTTTTGCTTCATGTGCACATTCTCGCGTGGGATTTCACATCCTCACGTGAAGTTCTCCAAAAGGCTCTGTCAGAGACCTCTGTCATTTTCCTAGTCTGATCCCACACTTCTCTACATGAGCCTGGCATATCCTCACGTGATCCAAGCATATCCTCATGCGGGACAACATTTCCTCACGTGAAACTGTCCCACTGATCGTCAGAATAGCGAGCTATTTTTTGTCTGTTGGTTGACTTTATGCCTGGTCTGGTTCCTATTTAGGGTCTACCTGCATGTCTTCATGCTTGTACATAGTCTGAAATTGGATGTCTCAGGCTGAGAACTATGTGACGATTGCTTGAACTTGCTTTGTCTCTCTATTGTCTACTTATTTTGTTGTGTTATCATACCTTGCGACATGAAAGTCATCTCTCAGCTCTTATAGCCTTACTCTCAATGACTCATGTCAGGTATATTTCACCTTTGTCACTCTTTGAACCTTTTAGAGATATAGTTCCAAGCATAGTCCTAGTTCTTTCTTACTTCACAATCTTTGTCTATGACTATTGCAACTCGAAGTAGCAACGTATTCCCCTTACACATTGCTAGACGAGGTAGAGGTAGACCTCGCAACAAAGGAAGAGGTCATTCCCAACCTGTCACACAATCTAAGTGTTGTAGAGGATCTTCATGTTCCTCCTCATTAGCCAATCTAGAGAGGGGTCATCTTGATCTCTCTCTCCTGTCATTCAACCCTACGTCTGATGCTCATTCCCTTTGGACCTTAGTTGGGGCCAGAACCCATTGTTCCAAGATCATCCAAACTCTGAAGGGTCATCATCTGAAGCTAACCCTCTTGACACACCAAAAGTGTCCTTCGCCATGACCTCTCGACATACTGTGCACCCTCACACCAATTTTGTTCATATTAGCATGATGGTTGATTAGTACCAAGAAGGTGAACACGGTAGGGGTCATGATCAATCTCAAAATGATGGAGATATATATCAAGCTCAAAATGACCAAGATAGATTCCAATCCCAAAGCATCTTTGAAATCCTTTCTAATGACGATGACAAGATAACCCAACAAGACGTTGAGGTTGCCTGAGCTAACAAAAGCCTCTACAAGATGATGGAGATTCTAATGAAAGAAGAGAAGGAGATATACTTTCTCGAACTGGCCAAGCTACCTCCAAGCTACAAATTTGAGACTCTTGTGGTCAAAGAAGAGGAAACATAGACCACTAAACTGAAAAAACTAGTTCAAGACATGCAGGACCAAATCGGTCAACTCATGAAGAACAAGGACAAACTAGCAAACTAGTTCACACTGGAGAGCATATGTCAGTTCCCATTTGACAAGAGTCTTTGCATGCCTCATTTTCCCAAAGGAGTAGAACTTGCCAAATACAATAAATATTTGGGTACCTCTGATCCCCAAGACCACTTGAGAGAGTTTGGTGCTCTATCTATGGAGTTTATACATGACCAGACTTACCTCATGCATCTCTTCCCGCATAGCTTGGGTGGATCTTCTATGGAGTGGTTCTCTTGACTACCTACCGGAATCAAGTCTTTCGATGAGATTTCCACTTTGTTCCTCCAACACTATTCACACAATATCCAACATTCGGTTAATATCTATGATCTTTGCAATCTGAAACAATGACATGGGGAACCTTTCTTGACATTCCTCCAGAGATGGAGACAACTCTATACTAAATATTCTCACAAAATACCTGAGTCTGAGAAGCTCGACATCTTCTTAGACAATCTTCTTCATGATTTTGGGTATCAGGTACAACTGTAAGGTCCTTTGACCTTCATGACATGATCAAACAAGATGTGAGAATAGAGACATTCATGGTCAAGAAAGCAGAACTAACCCTATACAAAGATAACAAACAAGGGTCCTCCTCAAGCAAAGATAAAACTAAAATTGTCAACAAAAACTGGGATGTTGTGAATGATGGAGTTGTTGACAATGTGACTCCAAAGTCTCTGAAGGTTGTTTTCAACCTTACCTCCAGTATGCAGGCATCCAAAGCCACTGAAAAGGCTACAGAAGACACTTAGCCACCTTCAAAGTATTCCAGAAGCAAACCTTGGGCCCCTCGACCAAAACGTGAGTTCACTTCCCTAGGGGAAACTCTTAACGTGGTTTACAAGACTCTCTTGCAAAACCAAATACTCATGCCTATGGATAACTTGCATCCTTATGATCCACAACCACGGCCTGCTTGGTGGAATGAATTTGCATATTGTGATTACCATCAAAACAAGGGTCATCAGACTTCCAGTTGTATTCAACTTCGACATAAGATCCAAGATCTTATCGACAATGGTGATGTTGTTGTGAGTGGTCATAACAAGACCTCAGATCACCAAGCATTCAAAGACCCCTTTCCTCCTCATGAGAAGGGTGTATTTTCCAATACCAAGATTGCCAACACTAAGGTCAACTATACGTACAGTACCAATGACAATATCATTAATATGTTTGAACTGGTCGATGTCGAATACTATGATGTGATCACCATCAAGGGGAGCGAGGATGCTCCTAGACCTAAGATTTTTTTTGTCCTATGAGACCCTGTGTCTCATTCTTCTGAACCAGAACAGTCTCAAGTTTGTGTGAATGTTGTTACCCGATCTTGAGCAAAGATCATTCTCAAAGGCCTCGAGCCTTCTACATTTGCGCCAAAAAAACCTATAGATAAAGTTGTTGTTGGCCCTGCCAACAAGAATTAAAAATTGGTCCCCACACTTAGAAATGCTAATTATAGTATCTTAGACCAATTACAATGTACCAACCCTCAAATCACTATCTTTGAGTTGTTGAAAATATCGCCTACTCATAGGCAGATTCTTGATAAAGCCCTTGCTGAGGAAAATGTCCCAAAAGATCTTTATCTTGACCAGTTTCAATCCATGGTAGGTCACCTCACCTCACCTCATTACCTGTCTTTCTCTAAGGAAGATGATCATTCCTTGAGCCATCCTCACAATAACCCTTTGCACATTAAAGTCATGATTGGCCCAAAGCTCGTTCGCCATGTCCTCATTGATAATGGTATCAGTCTTAATATCTTCTTTGCTAACCTTCTCACCCAGTTAGGCTATGGGGAAGACTCTATAGACACTCATAAAAATATTTCCATCAAAGCATATGATGAGGAAGAGCGAAAATCTAAAGGGTTGGTTCTACTATCCATCAGGGTTGGACCTATCGAAAGATATGTTGTCTGTCAAGTATTGGATATTCCCCTCACTTACAACATACTATTGGGAAGACCATGGATCCATGAGATGCATGTGGTTCCTTCAACATACCATCAATGATTAAAGTTCCCATTCCATAGAGCAGAAGTAACAATACCTGCCAATACGAGCTATTCTTGCAATATGCTCACACAATCTGCTGACAACTTTGTCCCAACCAATAGAGAGTCTACTGAATTCTTCGATGAAAAACTTAGAGAAATGGAAAAGACTCTAAAACTCAAGGATTCCAGCATGGGGGAGTATCAGATGGAGCCTATATTGTTCTTGACAGCTCTACCTCTATCTCTGTGTTCCTACGGGAAACCCTCTGAGAGAAAGAGACCTTTTGTCATCTCTCCTCAAATAGTATATGATGGTGCCTTTGTACAGGCCACAATGCCGCTAGAAGATGAGGATGAAAATAGAGCTATTGCAGCTTGGATTCACAAAGGGGAGGACACATCTGAACAAATCACTCCTACTTGCAAAATAGACCCCGAGTGGTATGGCATAGGTTTCGAGCTTATGAAATGCTTTGGTTACAAAGGGAATGGCCCTATAGGGGTGAATAACAATGGATTGCTCAAACCTATTGAAGCTACAGGTCAGCGGATAAGAGATATTACTGGTTTACGCTTCAAGAAATTCCCTTTTCACTTAGGGATTAACAAATTTGTACCAACACCAAAATGCCATCCAGAACCTGAAGACACTGTTGCAGCTACAAACTCAGAGGATAGCTCTGATGAGGATACCATTCCTTATCCTATTCCTCCAGACCTTGTCACGCTCTTTGCAAAGATAGATGATACTACACCACATATCAATAAGGAGGAGACTGACAGTGATTCTGATGACACTACCTCAGTGACTCCACTAACATACAAGCGATTGAGGAAAATGAAAATGGCTCATCCTAATTATCAACAAGAACTGTACATGTCATCACCTTTCCAAAAGTGGTTCAAACAAGAATAGATCATCAATGCTACAAGAGATGAACATGACTCAGATGGTATAATGAGTATTGATGGAGTTCCTCTATCAAGCATTACTGACTCGCATGAGTATGAGTTTGATTGTTTGTCTGATGTAACTTTTGACAAGGACATAGATGTTGCACACACATTTGAAAACCTTCTCGAAGTAGGTGAAGGGTCTAGTGTTAGGACAACTGAATGTGATTCCACTAACATTAACATACCCTCTACTTCTGACATGAGGACTCGAAGGGACTCGAACACATCTCTGGATGAGATCACTTTAGGTCTCGACTTGCTTGTCTATGCTTTTGATGACTATACCATGAACACACTTGAACTCGTCACTTCTCTTTTAGTCCACCATCTCAAGCTAATAAGTTGGAACTCCTCCTCTCCATCCAGTGAAGTCCTTATGTTCCAGAATGATTACGCTCTTGCTTGCTACCTTAACATTGTTGAACCAGTAACATCCTCCACCAGCGAAGACAGTGTCAACATGACCGAGGCCAATATCAAGTATCTCAGTCATAAATAATAAATAAAAAAGAATAAGCACTCTGATGGTGAAAACCACATTGTGGCAATATCAAAGCCAAAAAAATTTAAAATAAAAGACATATCTGAGGGTAAAAACCTCTCTGAGGCACCTGAGGATGGGATACTTGATACTCTTCCAAGTCATTTTCAAGAGAGATCTTCACTACTGATTGAGCCAACTCAACCTATGAACTTGGGCACAAAGGCTAAACCTCAGATTATTCATTTGGCACAGTCATTATCTACAGCAGAGAAAGAAGAATTCATTAGTTTCTTTCGAAGCAAGAAAATCAATTTTGCATGGACATACTCTGACATGCCTAGATTGGATCCTAATCTGATCATGCATCACTTGTCTATTGCACCAGGTGTTAAGCCTATTAAAAAAAATCTCTGTAAGATGCATTTTCATGTGGCACTCTTTGTCAAGGTTGAATTGGAAAAACTTCTCAAAGCTGGTTTCATTAGAGAAATTGACTATGCGGAATGGATTTCCAACATCGTTCTAGTTTCTAAACATGACAAATCTATCTGAGTTTGCACAGATTTTTGAGATTTGAATAAATCATGTTTGAAAGATGACTTTCTGTTACCCAACATTGATATGATTGTGGATATGACGGTTGCTTATGAAATTTACTCACTGATGGACAGTTTCCCTAGCTACAATCAAATAAAAATCATGCTATAAGACCAAGAGAAGACTACTTTAACATGCGCTTGGGGAAATTTCTGTTGGAACATCATACCCTTCAGACTTAAAAATGTTGGAGCTACATATCAAAGGGTTGTCACCACTATCTTTCATGACATGATGCATAAAAGTATGGAAGATTACGTGGATGATACATTAGCTAAGAGCATGCAATGGAAGGTGCATCTTGCAGATCTAGGTCCTATATTGGATTGAATGGAACAATTCAGTCTGAGGCTCAACCCAAAAAAGTGTGCATTCGGAGTTACATCTGGAAAACTTCTGGGTTACATCATTTCTACAAAGGCGTAGAAGTAGATCCAAAGAAGGTTCAAGCCATCATGGAAATGCCTCCACCATGTAACATCAGTCAGATGAGAGGGCTCCAAGGTCGATTACAGTCTATATGGTGCTTCATTGCACAACTGGTCGACAAGTCACAACCCTTCACCAAAACTCTACACAAAGGTGTGACTTATGAATGGAATGAAGACTATGACAAAGGGCTCACACAGATCAAGCAATACCTTGAAAATCTACCAATATTAATGCCTCCTATTCATGGGAAGCCACTCATTCTCTACATCTCTGCTACCAACATGTCACTGGGTGTCTTACTAGCTCAAGAAGATCAGAATAACAAAGAAAGAGATATTTACTACATCAGTAGGACTCTGGTCTCTTATGAAACAAACTACTATGTCATCAAGAAGGCTTGCCTAGCAGTGGTGTTTCCTTCACAAAAACTACGGCACTACATGCTTGCTCACACTACACGTCTCACCACCAAGATTGATCCACTAAAGTATTTACTCAGCAAAGCTTTCCTCACGGGTAAACTAGAAAAATGGGTCATGATACTCAGTGAGTTTGACATTGAGTATGTAGAGAGAAAGGCCATCAAAGGGAAAGTGATCACAGATTAGTTGGCAGAGGCACCGCTCACAGATCATCAACTGTTGAACATTGAGTTTCTAGATGAGTCCATAATGCTTCTCACACATCAAACATGGACTATGTTCTTCGATGGATCATTCACCCAACAGGGGTCAGGTGAATACTGTTCATCATGCCACAAAGGTACTCTTTACCCAAGGCATATAAGATATTGTTTCCTTTTACAAAAGACATCGCTGAGTACGAATCCCTGATCAATGGCATGAAGATAGCCATTAAATGGTGATTAGATGAACTCAAAGTCTTCGGAGACTCACAGCTGGTCATCAATCAAGTCAATGACATCTATCAGACAAAGGATGATAAATTGGTACATTACAAACGGATGGTCGATGACCTAAGAAAGTACTTTGCACATGTCACCTTCCAACAAATTTCCAAGGCAGACAACAAAGCGGCTGATGCCATGGCTACTCTTGCTTCTATGCTACAGATGTCAGAGAATGACTTCCGACATGAATTCTTGGTGGAAACGTTACTCTACCCAGCCTATGACACCCTTGAATCTAGGATGGTCTATTCAGTCATTGGACATGATTCATCCCACTACCATCACATCTACTCCTACCTCTATGACCAGATTGTTCCAGATACTTACACCCAGAATGAGAAATGTCACCTAATCTGCAGTGCTTCATGATACATCATCATAGCTAACAACTTGTATAGGCAAGGTCTAGACAGTACCCTCCTTAGGTGTTTAGAACCCGACGAGTCTAAGCATGCATTAGTTGAGGTGCATGAAGGCATCTTTGGATCTCACTCGAGCAGCCTAACACTAGCTTGTAAGCTTATTAGAGATGGTTACTAATGGCCAGATATGGAGAAGGAAGATATACAATATGCTAAGGCTTGTAAATAGCATCAACTTCATGGGAATCTGATTCACGCTCCTGCCAAGGAGCTAATTCCATTCATCACTTTCTGGCCATTTCAGCAATGGGCCTTTGATTTGGTGGGTTAGATTCATCCTTCTTCCTTGAATGGACACAAGTTCATCATCACTGCTACATATCATTTTAGTAAGTGAGTTGAGGTAGTCCCTCTAATCATAGCCAATGGAAAATTTATAGCCATGTTCATACTAAATTACATCATCTGTAGGTATGGTGTACCCTCCTCAATAATCACTGACAACGGGGGCAGTTTAAAAACAAAGATCTAAATGAACTTTTCTCTAAGTTCAAAATCATGCAACACCGGTCTTCAATCTATTATCCCCAGGGTAATGGACGGGCAGAAGCATCCAACAAGGCGATCCTGAAAATCCTACACCGCATAGTTCACAAATCTAGACGAGACTGGCATCTCTAGATCAATCCAGCTCTATGGGATTACCGCACAAGCATATGAACACCAACAGGGGCCACACCCTTTTCTTTGGTTTACCAAGTGGATGTTGTGCTACCAATCGAGGTCGATATTCCTACTCTGCGAGTCTCTTTGAAGGGCCTCATCACTGATGATGACAATATAATATCGCGGCTACAAGAGCTAGAACTATTGGATGAATGTCAAAAAGTGGCATTCAATCATCTCTAAGTATATCAGAAGAGGATGTCCAAGAGTTACAACAAGAAAGTTAAGCCAAGGGACTTCCAAGTGGGTGATCTTGTCCTGAGAGAGAACTCTAAGAATCAGCAAAAACGGATCCAAAAGGGAAAGTTTGAACCAAATTGGCTTGGTCTATATATTGTTACTGCAATGTTTGGGTCTGGCACCTATCAACTCTCTACTACTGAAGGAGAACAACTCAAAGAGTCAATCAACGCTCTGCACCTGAAATGATTCTATAGCTGAGACATCTTCTGAATGCTCCATGTGCATACATAAACTTTGAAAAAATTCTAAAAATTGCAAAATGTCCTGAAAAAATCTATTATCCTGGTGAAAACATGGTAAACAGGCACCTTGATAATACAAAAAAAATCAAAAATGAAAAAATACAAAAAATTTGAAAAAGAAAAAAAGTGTCATTGATGAAAACCTAGTAAACAGGCGTCATGGTAGCAAAATCAATAAATTTCTACCAAGAAGGTGAAAACCTAGTAAACAGGCACCTCTTGTTCTGCAATGTTATACCTATCACAGCACTGCTTGGCTCTATACAATTTCTTTCCTGCTTTTCCTGCTTTGGTTTTCTGGCTCATTCACTTGCTCTCAGTTACCTTCAAGATTATGCTCGACTCTGCATGGATTGAAACTGGTCATACTCTAGGGGAAACCTTCCTAGTCTAGGGGGCACCGTCCTATCACTTCCTAAGATCTCTCTCCTTGAGGATCTTCCTTTTATCAGTCACTAGTGGTTCTCACTGTGTCTGCCTACTGATGCTTATCTATCACTAAGATGTATCTCCTTGAGGATCTTCCTTGTATCAGCCACTGGTGGTTCTCACTGCGTCTGCCTACTGATGCTTAGCTATCAGTAAGATCTCTCTCCTTGAGGATCTTCCTCGTATTAGTCACTAGTGGTTCTCACTACATCTTCATGTGGATACTTAGTTAGCACTATGATCTCTCCTTGAGACTCTCTCTCGCGTCAGTCACCAGTGGTTCTCACTACGTCTACCTACTGTCGTTGTCCTCTCGAGACTTCTCGCATATGATGTATACTTCCAATTCGACATCAATTCACTTAAAATAAAACTAAAACTAACTTTAAAACTCTTTGAAGCATGCTGAGCTTTTCTTTGGTGTGCTTGTCTTTTCGCTTTATCATTCTTCCTCAAGCAACTCTAGGATGTCTATCTTGACAGAGAGATGCAAAGACTGGGGGCATGATCTTTTCTTTGCTTTCTACATGTCGGTTTAGTTCCAATGATCCAATGGATCCATATAAAATGGGTGTCCACTGTGAGAGCCTCTATCATGTGTTAGATGGCCATGTGTACCTTGACTCCTTTTATATGGAAACTTTGGTGAGGTTGGTTCTTCTCCTTGTCTATTTGAGTGACTTATTTATGTGATAAGTGGAATTCTAAATGCTCGTCCTACAAAGTGAATGTAAGGGTCACTGCGAGCATTCTTAGTATACTTATCAATCACTTTGCAAAAGAAGGAACTCTCACGTGTCTAGTGTGTTTGTATGCAAGCAACATTCAGGTCACCCTAGAAACTGTTCTTTGATGCTTATGTTAACTTGCTAAATCAAAAGGAATAGGTGTTATGATCATTCTAGCTTCTTGTGCCTTAAATGCTTACACCTCATTTCGACAAACCTAAGACTAATGTCATATTCATATTCTCATGATTTCCATGTCAATAAGGGTTGTATGACATCCTATGACTGTCTAATAACAAAATCTTTGTGATGAAAACTATCTAATCGGTCCATCAACCAAGTCCTAGGGATTACATCTAGCTTAGGCTTGCATTTTCATTCTAGACTTGCATAGCGACAGTGTTTTGATGCTCACTTCATTGAATTTTCCTAGATTTATACGCTGAGGGTTCTTATCTCACACCCCAGCTTCATCATGATAGCACACGTGTTCGATCCCCGCTCTCGATCTTCAAGGAAGTTCTTTTGGTTAGTACATGTCATGTATTGTGATATCCTGCATGAGATTTTACTACAACATACATTGCATTTACATCTTTCATTCACAAAGTGCATTGCCATAACTCATGTGCATACATTTACATCTGCATATTCATATACATGTGCATTCATCATAAGCATAGATAAAATCATACATTGCATTTATCTATCATTGCATTTTACATTGCATACATACATAATAGAAAACATGTGCATATTCATTTCCATATCCATACATTACATAAATTTTACATCTACTCATCTAATCATTTAGGATACATCTCATAAAGCATAAAACATTCAAAGAAATATATAACAGCATACAATGATACTAAAAGAATCGATCTCATATCTATATAAATCAGAGTGTCAGTGTACAAAATGGTGCTACTTGAACACAGTCTATATCTCAAAAATGGGCTACAATACAAGGATGCATATGCATCAGATACATCATGATACTACATCAAGGCTGCTATCTACTCTAGCTCTAACCTTCCCCACCCGAAGGAGGTAGAGGAGGCGGTATGTCTAGTCGAGGAGGTTCTTGTGGAGGAGGTTCCTGTGGAATATCTGGAGCTCCTGCATACTCTGAAAATCTTGGCACCTACTATGCCGCATCAAGAACCACACTAATGTACACTACATAATAGTATGATGCATGTGCAGCCTCGTACCAAGTCTCAGTTTGAGACCTCGCTAGCTCCTCCTGCAGCTCCCTGTTCTCTCGATTTCTATCTACCAATCGGGTATCTCAGATGGTGACCTGTATATGGAGGTTACCCAACTATCTCTGCACCACCCACACTCTCTCTTGGCTCCTCCGTAGTGCCTCCTACAGTTTTGAGACTGCATCTCCTAAAGGGGGGCCCTATGTAGCCTAATTGTGCATATCCTCATTGCCACCCTCGACCTATGCCTCAGTCTCTGGAGGCTGCCGCGGTGGCTCATCGGTCCTTTGCCTTGATGATCTCTCTTGAGATCCGCTACTGCCTACACCGAGATCTATCCTCATCCATTGAGGGGGGATGGGTACTTGTGTAGACCTCTATTGAGGTACCTGCTGCTTCTATGGTGGTGGTTGAGCCACATGCTACTGTGGTGGTGGTTGTGCTACCTGCTGATGCATACCAACTGGATCTGTATACTGGGGGAATGGATGAGAAGTCAAGTGATCTCGGTATGTTTCCATCATGCCTCCACCTACCACTATGGCCATATAATCCCATCATGCTAGTGCTACTCATGCCTTAATCATGGACCATCCCTGATCTAATCTAGCCAGCCTATTACAAGTAGTGGTTGTCGTTGCACCAAAAGATCAACCTGTTAATGCTCGATACAACCACTAGACTTATAGAAGACACAAGAGGCATTTAAGCCATGTCATGAATCCTGAGGGGAGTGCTGACCATTTTTCCAACAATCTCCCCCTTAGCATTACCCGAGGGGATTTGAACCTGTGACCAAGCTCTGATACCACTTGTTACAAGCAGTGGTTTTCGTTGCACCAAAAGATCAACCTATTAATGCTCGATACAACCACTAGACTTATAGAAGACACAGGAGGCGGCTAAACCATGTCATGAATCCTGAGGGGAGCACTGACCATTTTTCCAACACATCCAACCCTTCTTCACCTCATCAGCAAAGTAGGCATATGAACAGTACTCTTGGGAGATGTCTTGTGGATGGCCAAACTGCCACATAACCCTGGTCAATGGGAATTGCTCAATGATGGAAATAGAGTGGTCAATCAATGCTCGTGAACAAAACATATATCCCAGCTCATGTTTGGCATCATCCCAGATCTATGTACCTATCCATGGCCACCATACTACTACAACCATGTCATCCAGTTGGGCCCGCCACTGCTCTATCTTACCCAGTGCGGGCTAGGTCATCGGTCTGCCATATCTATAAATGTATGGCTCTAAGGGCTATCGGGTATCCTAGAAAATTGGCTTGCATATAGGGAGATGCTCCCAAACCCCATATCTATAAAACAAAAACCCTTGCTGCCATGCTCTGAGCATCCCTATACACAATCTTGTGCATCTTGTAGTACATTTGGGCCAGCATACACTGACCCCACCCATAACGAACCGGCGGCCCTAAAATCCTCTGCAGCATCCATCCCCAGCCGCACTCTAGTCCATGTTGCCCTATGTCTGGCATCAAGTAGCAGCCCAGGAATGATGCTAGAACAACTGCTAACCTATGCCTCAGACCATAGTCCCTGATGAGCTCCTCCCAGGGGATCGCCTGACCCATGACTAGCTCGTCCTAGAAGATGTCTCTCAGTGCCGCAGTGCCTCCTCTTAGATGTACATCATACTCCACGCACGGCCCGTGGAATGGTACTCAGAGGATCCGGTAGATACCTCGGGCATCACTGTCATGTCACCCTGTGGTAAGTGGAAAGTATTCATCTCCGAATGGAAACGTTCGACGAGTGCACCCAGTAGCCTATGATTTACCCAAATGTCAGGTACATCATGCAAATATGATAATCCAAGCACATCTATGTGTGCTATCTCTCTATCATCCAGCTGCCTCACTACCTCACCGATCACGAGATGGTGAGACTAGAATATGATGTCTGGGAAGTCAACCTGCAAAGCAAGTGACAACACATGATCAGTATCCAATTGAAATCATCATGATATTTCAAAGCAAAATAGAACGTAACTCTATGCACCTACCCTAAACTGGCTATCAGATGATCTACTTAGTTCTTTTTTAAGAAAATTCTATCTCAAAATTTTGGTTCTTTAATGCAGAATCCTACACGAGGAAGTAGGATTCTCACGCGAGATTTCCCAGTCACGCGAGATTGCGCATCAGTTCACGTGAGGGATCTTCCCTACGAAGGGATTCTCGCATGAATTATGGGTTCTTTTCACGTGAGCCTGTAGAGAGGCTCCCGCAAGGAAGTATTCTTTCATACTTTCTCGCATGAGAATCTTTGTTGACCCACATGAAGAACGTCTTTTCCCTCACGAGTTCTCACGAGCTAGTTCCTAAAATGAGCTAAAATCTAGCTAAATCTACTCAAATGCGTAAAAAAATTGAAATACAAGACAAGTTATCAACTACTCACAGGTGGGTCATATGCTGATAGCTGGCTATGACATCTCAAGCACTCGAATCTGTGACTTCACCAGAACTCCTTGCATTCTCGCTCAGAGCTCTCTTTTTCATAAAGTCAAAGGTTTGAAATGATTTGAAAATGACCCTTTTGGGTCTTATATAGGTTTTGACCTAATTTTCAAAAGTGCTTCATTTTGCACAAAAATTGCACCCTTAGCTAAATCGACCGCTCTGGATCCATTTTCAGAATTGAAATCAAAATCTGACACTTATATATAGCTCAAAATTGCATTTTAAAATTTCTATGACCGATGTGATCAGACGCTTGTGCAGTTGACCTTTTGACTTCACTTTCTTGTCAAAATCACATCTCATCATCATTTTCTCGACATCGTCAACTTTTTTCATCAAAAGTCAACTCTAGTCAATTTTGGTCAATTGTGGTCAAACTTGGTCAACTAGACCTTGAAATCACTCCTAATCAAATCGAAAGCTTCTTGAATCTTCTGTAATCTATTATGAGTTCTTCTAGATCTCTGATTCTATCTATATCTGCCACCTATTGCTCTCAATCATTTTTATGACGTGTCATCTTTCCATTTTTCTCCCAAGGGAGCAAGATAATTACATCATTGAATCACTAAATCAATTCTCGAATCAATTTGATCTGAATCAAAAATCCTCATTACTAGGGGCATCTCATCACTTGGGTCATGTTCAATTTTTCATACCTCGTGATCAAAATTGGATGTTCCACAATCTCAAATCTCTAGGGGCATCTCTATGCCTCACATCTTGTCATCATACTATTAGGTATCTGAGCAATCTAACTCAGATCCTTGAGGATCAAGCTTCATTCTAGAGATGGTTCTCAAAATCTCATTAGGTATCTGAGCAATCTAACTCGGATCCATGGGAATCAAGCTTTATTCTAGAGATGGTTCTCAAAATCTCTTTAGGTATTGGGGCAATCTAACCTCAATCCCTAAAAGTCAAGCTTCATTTTGGAGATGGCTCTCGAAAGCTCTTTTAACCATTATCTGGGCAATCGAACCTGGGTCTCAGAGGACTAAGCTTCGTTCTGGAGATGGTCCTAAAAATTTGCATCAGTTATCATTCAATAAGTGGGTATTGGGGCAATCTAACCCCGACTCCTAAAGATTGAGCCTCGTTCTGGGGACGGTCTTACAAAAAGTGGTAATCTGACCAATGTCTTCGCAATCTAATCTAGACTTCAGAGAATCAAGCTTCGTTCTAGAGATGGTTCTACAACTCAATCTAATCAGTGTCTTGGCAATCTAACCTTGACTTTTGAGGATTACGCTTTGTCCTGAAGATAATCCTGAAACTCTCATCAATTGTCACACAAGACTATTATTTGAATTAATGTGCTACTCGCACATCAATTCAAAGAGGGGTAAAATGTAACAGCCCAAAATTGGCATCTTGCAATCCTAACTAACTTTGTTGCATTTAGTCTCCTTCTATCAATTTCTGAATCATCAAAGTCCTATTGTACTAGGCAATTCTATCTTCCAAATTGACTCTACTTGACTTAGTGTCAAATGTAGAAAACCCTAAATCTACATTAATCACATGCTATATTTAATTCCTAAATATCAACTATAATTAGCTAAATAAACTCTATGATCGATTAGTTTAATTATAAAGTCATGTCACTTTAATTAAATTAAATTCACCCCTTTTAGCTAAAATACACATAAAAAAAGGAATGAAATAATATTTAGTTTTTAAATAAATATCCTCATTTCAATAATTAAATTTAATTAAGAAAATAATTAAGAAAATCTATTTATGAGGCAATATTGTATTTATTTAATCAAATATTCTCTCCAAAATCCTCTCTTCAGTTCAGAAAAGGAAACTTTGAGTTAACTAGAAATCCAAAAGTGTAACAAATCAGTTAACTGCTCCACTCACTCAAAAGGAAAACAGTTGACTGTCTCTCTGCAGGAAACTTGCTATTCTGAATTGGACTCTCCTTCAATCTCCACTATTCATCTTATTCAATCTCAACCGTCGATTGATTCCAGGATTCTATAAAAGAACTCTCATTTCTCGTTCAAGAGGATGCAACTTTTGAGTAACGAAGTGTTGTCACAATCTAATCTCAAGTTGTTTGCATTCAAAGCTTTAGCTAATCTCATTTTGCATGCTAGATTAATATCATTTTTTAGATTAAACAATGCATTTCAATATATCTTAGTTTACTTTACATTGTTCTTAGATTAATCTCATCTTTCATTTCTCACTATTCTAGATTAATCTTGCATTCCCATCTTAGCATAATTATATTGTACTTTCTAGTTAAAATCCTCCATTCTAGTGCTAGTCAATGGTTTTTGGACTCTCGATTCTGAGAGATATTCATAACCCTACCTAGATAGGAGGCAACAGGTCGAATCATCCAGGCATGCGAGATGAATGATCTCATATTCATTCTTGTATGTGACTGATAAGCAAGGACTATGTTGAAGTGTATGGCTAAGTTAGAGGTCCATATTTAGCTATCACACATGTATTAAATGCGGGGTTTCAGAGACTAACCTATGTATATTCCCTATGAAGCTAAGGTCATGTCTATGAAGAGACATGGACCTCGTTGTTATGTATTTTATTCATAAATGTATGTCAAATTATTGTATTTAAATTAGTTTTGTTAAAAGTTAAAAGGGTCATGCCTAATGTAATTTATGTGTCACTTGACACCTATGTCCTTATGAGTAGGCATGACTAGTAAATGTAACTAGGGAAGACCTATTCAAGACCCAAGGGTTACCTAGTGTAGTACCCATGCATACCCTAGAGTTAGGAAGTTTAGATTGGATCAAGAGAGTTTAAATTCGGATGTAAACTTCAAGTGGAGATTAGGAGGACCAAATAGACTTCTAGAAGGTAGTTAGGGTTAGTTTTGACCACCCCAGTTGTTACCTTAAGGGTTAGGAGTCATTTTCAACCCACTAAGAACCTAGAAAACTCATTATGACACCCCAAAAATATCTGCTCTTCAAAGTGGCGAAAATGGAAGAGTTTGAGAATTTTGGGAAAGGTATCTTAACCTTACCTTGTGATTCAAACTCCATTATGAAGGTGATGACTTGGAAGGATAAGGGAGAAAGACTCTAGAGGTTTCCTTAATAGTGTTTGATCAGATATTTCTTGGCTAGAGCCTTTTTAAGGAGATGGTGAGAGGAAAGTAGGTTGCTCACCCACTCTCTACTCTTAGAGACCACTAGAATTGGAGAAGGAAGGAAAGGCTTAAAGAGGAGAAAGCTTCACAAATCCATCATTTCATCTTTGGACTTAAGGTTGGGTTTCCTCTAGAACTTGGAGCATATCTATTTTCCATGCATGTAAAAGCTTGAGGTAGATTAATGGTGTGTTATGTTATTGTTTTCAACTCCATGGGTTTCCATGGAGGTGTGCCAAGTGTTTTAGTTATTTCGTATTGCATTTTATTTTTTTGTGGGATTTTTCAAGGTGTACTTGTCCATGGGAAGGATGGGTAACCTTGAGGGGTGAAAGAATATTGGGTAGCCATGTATAGAGCAGATCTTCTCCATGTGTGGGAGTATAAGCATGGATCTTATGGGCTCCATGTGGTCAAGTTTGCCTAAGGGCAAGGGATGGAATAAGGTGGAATTAAAAAGGAATTTTGTGTCCATGTGTGGCACATATTCCTTACTATTACCTTGGCTTTTTGATGTGGGTTCTTGGTCCACTTTCACTCCATGTTAAAATAGTCTTTCAAGGCTTATGTGTACAACCTTGGTCGAGAGTTTGTCTGTGTATGTCTCCATGATGGTTTGTTTTGAATATGTTTGTACATGTTAGTGTTTTGAAACCCCTAGCTCGAGGGTGGCCTAGAAGGCCTAGGTTGGGAGGTGAGCCTCCATGGTCAACCTACAGGGTTTTATTTGTAGGATCTAAGAAGTTTTTGGAAGAAACGAGCTTGTCTAGGAGGATTTGTAGCTACAAGTTGTTTCATTGATTTATCTTGAAATCCCTATAAGGGGAAAGTTGTAACACCTTAATAATCTCTGGACATTTAAGTTGTATTAATGTTGTAATTTTCTAATGTTGTTAAAGGAGAAATTATATTTCAATCAAAGTTGTAAATTTGTATTTCAAAGTTGTAATTTGAAATTTGATATTTAAATAAAGTTTGGAAATGAAATTAAATACATGTTCTCTTAATAGTTAGTCCTTTTATTAAAGCTTTGCCTTAATATAGTTTTCAAGATTTTAATCGACAATTTACCTTCTATATGTAAAGTTCATTTGCAAAGTAATTAAATTCCTAAACGGTGATTTAAGGGGTAATATCTCTTAAAATGTTATTTGTTTAATCTTTTGATAATCAAGTTATTAATTTAAGTTTTAAACTTGGTAGTTGTAGAATTCAATTTGATAATTCTCAAAGGGTTAATAATTATATAGTATAGCGGAGTAATTTAAATATCCTTTAAATTTTATTTTTAGTGATATTCGTGTTTAAAAATACTATACCTAGTTTTTTTTTTTTGTTATAAAAATACTATACCTAGTTTTTGTTTTTTAAAACTAATTGACATGTAAATTAAATCAAAGGAAGAAAACGATTATTTGAGTATTTAAGAAATTTATATTTATTTGGTCTATTTGTATAAACTAATTATTTATTTAAACCATTGTTTTCGTTTAAGTTCTTAAAGCTAATTTATAATAAGGAATTCATAAAATTCCTATGCATTAAGAACTAAATATAATATATATATAGTTATATAAATATAAAAGTGTGTGTGTGTATATATATATATATATATATATATATATATATATATATATATATATATATATATATATATATATATATATATATATATATATATATATATATATATATATATATAACAAATCAAATTAAATTTTATTATATTATTTTAAAGTAAATTCTGATTTAATAATATCTGTGTAGATAATTTAATAATATTTTTGCCGCTAATATATAAATGTTTTTATTTAATAAAATAAACTTTAAAAAAAATTAAATTAGGGCCGAATGGGGCAGGTCGAGCCCTAACCCCGTCCGCCCTCCCCTCCTCCAAGGGTTGTCGTGTTGTGGCAGCTGCCACTATGCAGGGCACAGTGGAGGACACGGCAAGTCATGCCTCCACTGTGCTTTGCACAGTGGAGCTACCACTGTGCGGAGGCACGGTGGTACGCGGCCTGGTCGTGGGATCACCACCGCGACGCGTACCCACCCAGCAGTGCCGCCTCCTACGGCCACCACCGATGGGTTACACCGTTGTTCGGCCACCTAGCTCTCCCCCGCCCTCACATGCACATTTCAGCTTCGGCCCCTGCGAAAACATTAAAAAAAATAGGGTTATTTTAATTAAATATATATTTATTTATTTTGATAATAAATATATAAGTAAGAAGCATTTTTATAACTATAAGCAAATAGTTATTTATAATTCAAAATTAAAATTTAAACAGAGACTAAACATTAATGATATTATTTTAGAATCAGAATAAAATAATATAATATGAAGGGGATTAGCAACATAAAAAAATGGGAATTTATATAAATCTAATTTAATAAACTAGGAAATTCCATGGGTTTCTAACCCAAATATCACTTATGTTTGTGGGATATTTATAGAATGTAAGTGAGATTTTTAATGATGATTTAATTAAATGGAATTCAAAACTAAATAGATTTTAGTTTATAGTGTATTTGTTTGACTCTAGGAATTTTATCTAGATGATTCTAGATTTGATTGCCTATTATATGATTGTATATAAAATTTAGTAATTACTTGTCATGTTTACTTTGGTTAAGAAACTCCTAGAATGTTATTTAAATTAACATTAATAGAATATGATGACTATTGGTCTTAAAAACATCTAGAGACAAATTAGATAGTTCTTTAGGATATTTAATATTTGTAAAATAAGTTATTCTTTTATCTAATTAGATATATAAAAAATCGGTTCTTTTAGTTAGGGTCATTTCTAGTAGATTAAATGGGTTACATTAAGGTAACGTATATAGTTAGTAATGGGTTTAGATTATTAATTTAATTTATTGGATTATTTAATTAGTATAACTAGTAGCTAATTAAATTAACTTAATTAAATTGGAATTATAACGCAAATTATTAAATTAACCTTATGATTATAAATTGAATGTAAATTTTAATCGTTAAGATTATAATTAACTTCTTAACGTAACGTAAAGACTTTTCAATACCATTTTGAACTCGTTGACCAAATTTAGGCACGGTTGACTTTTGGTCAACTATTAGTCAAACCTAGGTAATACATCTTGGTATGCATGCCTAGACCTTCCCTATTGAGTTTAGTACCTATATAACCTAGTTACACATCTATCGATGCATGGTTGACTTTTTGGTCAACTTTGGTTGACTTTAGTCAACTACCTCATTTTGCATGTTGATCAAAGCTAGTGACTTAGGGAACCGTATAGGTTTGTTTGGAAGCAATTTTGTGAAGTTTGACTTTGGGTCAAACTTGGTCAACCTTCTTCTGGTTGGACCCCGGTGTCATTTTTGAACACTTGACGAAATTGGTAAACCATATCCTTCTGCATCATTTTGCGTGTTCATTGAATGTTGGAGCTGAAATGTATAAGACTTTAGTAAACTCAGTTACGTATGTATGTGTACTTATAGTTAAATAGTAGGTTGTAGAAAAAATTTGTAGTTGTGTTTTGCGCAACATTTGGGCATGACATAATGTCATATTGTGGTCAATTTGTGACCATTTATAGAATTCCAACACAATCCTAAGCTCAGTGACCCTGATTTCAGTCAAAAAAGCTAGAACTATGATGCCTAGCACCATAGACATCTTAAACTATGGCACCTAGTGCCCTAGTCCAACCTTTTTGGGTCAATTTTTGAAATCCTAATCTAGTCAAGATTTTGGTTAGCAGAAAAGTGCTCCCTAATGTCAGCTTCTTCAGAGTTTAAACTAAAAAATGTGTAAGTTGTGTACAAATACAAATTCCTCCTTCATTTGGACATACATCTCTAAGCAATCATTTTCCTATTGCTTCAATGAGAATTTCAATTAGGCATCTTCAAGGAAATTAAGGAGAAATCTTAAGTCAAGAATTCAAGCATTTTCAATTCAGTAATAATGATCAAGTTATGTGTTCCTCCATGAATGAAGATAGGCATTAACACCTATCAAGCAACATCAAGCTTTGTGTGAGGCTTCAAGGAAAGAAGTTTCATATCAAGGTAGCATTTGTCAATTCAAGCATTTCCTTTAAGGTTTTCAAAATTTTCCCTACTAGGGTTTGTTAAACCCTATGTGTTGTTGTTGGAATTGATTGTCATTGATGTCAAAACCCTCATACCTACACTCTAGCGGTATTGGTTGGTTATTGGAAATTTTGGGTATATCATGTTGGCTTTCGGTATTGGAAGAGGAGTTTCGGTTGTGCACATAACAGGATTCATTATAAACATTTTGGTATCCCTTGGTGCTTCAAGATAAGTGTACAGTGTTCAATTCATGGATCGTATGTTTCAGTGCACTTGTGTGTTTTTGATGTTCAGTTGTATCAATTTCTGGTGATTGTGTTGGTTACAGGTTTCGGTTTAGTTTATCAAATGTTTTTGGTATATCGGCTACAAAATATGATGTGGATTCTTATATTGGTTATTTTGGTTACTTCATGATTCCATCTTTTAGTCTTGGTTGTAGTAGTTCGTAGAAAATGTAATATATATTGTAATATCTTAAGTGTGACCTATTTGTGGCTCATGTTGTAGCATTTTGATAAGATCTCTTATGTATGTCCTAAATTTAGGATCGATGCTATATATTAAATGTAATTATAATTTCCTTAGCATTGGTATTGTCACACATTTGGTGTAAAGTTGACATATGTATATTTAGATACCAATAAAAATGAAGGAAAACCTTTTGTATCTAAGTGTGGTGAAAAATATAGTGCAAACCTATGGTAGTGATGTATATGAGTAGTGATATCCGAGGTGGCAGATTGAAGATCTAGTCAAAGCTTACATACCAATAGTAGTGGATCAGACAGTTGGAGATCTACTGGTTATTGCGATGACAAAGCTAAATTTTTAAAATATTCATGCATATTCAGATGCAATTCAATCAACTCGTGTTTCTGTTATATCTACTTTGATATTTCAATTGTATAAGGGTAGTTAGCCTGATTGGCAGTGATCCTATTCATATTTAAGGGTAGTTAGCCCAACCAACAGTAAGCCTACCTGCAGTGAGCATAACCGACAGTGATCCTTTATACAAATCACCTTAACCGGTGTCACCCTAACAGGTGTTTTCATTTCATGAGAATTAGCTTCTGTGTAGTTTTTTCCAATTTGGGTTTTCCACGTAAATCTTGGTGTTCTCTATGTCGTTGTTCATGTGCTTTCATGTTTACATTTGTTGTTGATGTTTTAAGTGCTTAACTAATAAATCATAGGTTGTTGCTACCATTTTTTATTATTTACCAACTGAAGAAAAAAAAAATTTGTAAAGTGAGTGGGAATAATTGATTCACCCCCCCCCCCCCCCCCCCCTCTCAATTATTTAGTCTGTTCAAAAATTAGTATCAGAGATTGGTCCCTTGCAGATAGATATTAACCGCTTCAGGGAGATCTTATATGTTTGAACAGATGAAAGGAAGATTCTACACTGAAGAAGATTGGAAAATCATGATGAGTGACATTGAAGGTATTGAATCAGAAAATGAGGAGTTGAAAGAAAATTTGAAGGAAACAAATGCTTGCATTGTGAAATTAAGAGATCATATTAAGAGGCTCAAAGCAAGGCACAAGGATGTTATTCAAGATTTGAAGGAATCAAAAGATAGATTTGTTTCTCTAGAGAAAGAATTGAAAGAATTGAAAGAATCAAAAGACAATGGTACATCTCTGGATCAAGAACTAAAAGAAAAGATAGTTGATCTTGAGAGGAAACTAGATGGAAAGGCTCGAAGGGAAGAAGGTATCAAGGATGGATTGGAATACAAGTTGAAAAATTCTTGGTTAGAAAGACTGGAACTAGAAATGGCAATGAATGAATAGAAATAAATTGAAGAAATGAAATTCTTGCTCACATTTGATTGCACACAAGAGTATTCATGGATCTATATATTTATGAAAGGCATCCTTGATTCTTCTTCACATTCCAAGATTCGAAATCAACATACAACTACATTCAAGCAAGCATCTTCATAGACATTGGTTTATGAAGGTATATACATTTACAAGGTAGATCTAATATTTACCTTTGCATTTATATGCTTTACATTTATGAAATTTTTGCTTCTATTTCAAGGTTGACTCATGTTAGTTAATAGATTAACCTTTTAAAATAATGACAAAAATGACCCACTTCAGCTCAAATTAAAGACCAATCATTATTAACAGTTAGAGAAATCACTATGGAATCAATGATTCTCCTCTAAATTTTAGAGACCTACAACTCCCTCATTGAAGATATGCAATAAATAAATCTAATTTACTAAATAAAGGGGTATGTTCTTAACTAGAGAGCAGAAGAGGCTTGAACAAATACCCATCAACATGGAATATTTGTAAATATTAATGTGATATTCTGAATATATGCATATAAGGAGAAGACCAACAAAAAATACACCAATTCCCACACACAAATGAAAACCAAGTAACAACTTTAGATTATGATATGAATATGCTAATGGAAAAGAATAAACAAAGATTGAGAAAATAGTATCATAGTTTGACATTTATTGATTCATTCACCCCGCCCTTGATTGATTAACTGCCATTATACAAAAATTTGTAAAATTTTATGAACAACAATTGCCCCCAAAATATGAGTCACGCTCGACTATCATAGTAGAAGGGGATATTCTGGGGAAAAAAATGTCGATCTCCCTTTCTATCATTTGATTACATATTTAAAGTTTTTTGCCTTCCTGGGCCTTATCGGTTCCACTTTTGTAACTATTTATTTTCAATTCAGTTATACATAATAAGGCCCTTCACATTTTGGATAGAAAATAAAGATGTCTTATAATATAGAACACTAACCCAATTTTAAAGAACCAAAACTCATTCTCTCCCATTACTCATGCTTCTCCAGTTGACATCAGAATAATGGCCACCTCATTTCTAATATGGTCGAATCCCCTTAAATTTAATGGTATTTTTCTTCTTCTTTGAAATTTGACATCGAATCTTCTGAGAGTAGATCATTATGTACAAACACAACAAGGGAATTTAAGAAATTTATGTAAAACTATGTCATGGACACTGCAGTATTTGGAGACAATTCACATTTAGTTTCATAATATCCCTGTTATGGACAATGTGTAGCATTCGACAAGCTGCAAATCTTCATTTTTAGGAACCTACAAATCTAATTTATTGAACATAATAATCTCTTTCTCTTTGTGTGTCAAGTCTTGATCTTTAATTAAGAATAGCTCCAACCAATATGTCGAAGCTCGATAACCATCTTAGAACTGTTTGGAAAGTTAATGATTTTACTTTTAACTTGTAGTACTCTAACCTGTAGGGGAATTGTAGTATGATATACCAAATCAATCGCTTTTTTTTTAAATCTCCACCATTTTAGCATTGCTAATTACAATCAGCGAGATTTCAAATCTACAATGATAAATACCTTGAAACCTTGATCATCACCATCTGAATTATTTTTCCAACATATAAATCATCCTTGGGGAACTTTCATCAGGTCAGTAATGTGAAATAATATGAACTGGATAGTAAAAACCAACATGAAGGTGATATCATTGTACTCTTTTGACAGATGAGTTTGTAATGTCAATATCATACTGGGAAAATAGAGAAGATTTTCGGACTGAATACGTCTAGCTCTGTGATTTGAAGCAACTTATTTTCAATGAATATGAACCATAATGTAGATTATGATAAATTGAAGACTATCTTTATTTCCATCTTCGGTTGTCTGGATTTGACCTTAAAATGAATCTTTTTTAAAATGAGACCAGAAATAATTGGACCCATAAGGTAATGGAAGCTTGGGTTAGTTCTGAATGGTTTCTCAAGTTCTTATAAAAATAATTATGGAGGTTGGCATAGAAACTTTTGACCCAAGAAAGACTGGATAAATTGTTGCTAATTTTGACAAGGTTATGTCAAATTTTAATGGGGATAAATTTTGGGCAATAATTCTTTAACCTCACACCTAGGATCTACAAACGCAAGGGGAGAGGATACTAAGCACAATAGTAGATCCACCCTACAATGTGCAAGCTCACCAAACACTTCAGACAAGTAGAGTTCATTAACCAATTAGAAATTAAGTGTGATATAAGCTATTAAAAATACGCATAATGTTTTCATTCACATGTCTTTGTCCAACATCCTATACCAAATCCATTAGTAATTTTCAACAATAGTCTTTGTCCCACAATCACCAAGATGCTACATAGATTTCATTAGTAACACAAAATCCACTATCCTAATAGAATTCAAAGAATTTGAAAAACCAAAACACTTTTTTACAAGAAAAATGCACAATAAATGTACATAAAAGAAGTGTGTGGCGATTGAATCAAGTGCATAGAAATATATTTAAATGTAAAAACGTGACTTGCCCATTATCCTAATTATTTTAATTAGCTCAAATCAAGTAAATTTATTTGTAAATGATTAATTGAACCTTATTTAGACCTTTATGATAATAAAAATGTTTAATTATTCACCAATTTGTCACATTGTTGTTAATTCAACCCCTACTTATGCTAAATGGAAGATTTTTATTTGTTTAATCCCCTAGTTATGCTAAATGAAGATTGTTGTTCATTTTAACCATTTCATGAAACTAAATGAAAATTAATCGTCAATTGATCTCGTAATTACATTAGGTCATAAATTTTTATTCTTTCAAAGCCTAATTAGGATATATATTTGTCCAATTTTAATTAGAATATAACTAGACATGAACCAAATATCTCAAAACCCTACAATTTCTAATGTTACACAATTCTATCTATCACATGTAAACCAAAATCAAGTTATAAAGTGTGATTTCATAGAAAACATAAATAATTGTGCAACTATATAAGAAAATGCACAAAAAACTCTATCAATTGTACAATTTTGGATTGCAACTGTGTATATATTCAGGCAACTACGCAGGACAATGAGACAAGTGCACAAAGCCAATTGTGTCCATCCCTCTCTCTTAGATAGATAAGTCCACAACTTCACTAAAATAGTTGTATTTTCATAAATTTGTACACATTTATAACACTACAACCATTGTAGAGAAGATATAGGGGGAAAAAATGTGAATGATTTAAGGAAAATTAACTCGTTTGTGTTTTTGGTCCCTATACTTTAGTGTTCGAACTTTAGAGAGAGAGGTACACATAAATGGATATATCAATTGCTTCAATCAAAAGGGTTAGGATGTCAAGATAATTTGATCTTTTTAGAAGCTTTTTGGATAACTCTTTTTATGAAGTAGTTATAATATGACCTTTCTTGAAAATACCATCTCCTATTTGAAGCTTTAGTAAATAGTTGTCACTTGAAATAAATACCTCATTTTTCCTTCCTTCCTAATAGTTTTCAAGTTTCAAGAGACTCCTACATTGAGAATAAAATGAATTTTGGATGAATGCGAACAAGTTGGTTCTACGCCCTTTCCACCTTCTTGGGATGTAAATGGATAATTATAATAGTATTAGGAAGCTAGAGAGAGAGAGAGAGAGAGAGAGCAGGGGCAGGGGGAACTAGATCGCCAGTAATGGTGAAGACATTTGTAAAGCCTTGGTATGACTTCAAAATCCACATTGAGGGTTTTTATCTTGGAAATGTACGTTACTCCAAGTGAATTACTCATTAACATCTCAAGCCCACTACCATTTTCTTTCATTCAAGTAGGTGATAGTGCAAAAATCCCTTCTAGAGCCCATGGATTATCCTCTATTAGCTTGTGTAGTTTACCCATAGAAGCGGACACATGCTTGGCTTTGCACCCTCTTACTATGGAATCCTGAATTAATAACTACATGCAATTTAGTACCCAAATTATTGAGAAAATGTAGTTAAGTATCCATTCACTCCACTTGTTATCCCATAAAGTTATTTCCCTTGAGGGTGCCAATTGATGGACAATAAATGATTCACTTCCCACATTCTTCACATTGTTAAATTCAATTTCCTAAGATACAAATATTGCATGTCACTCAAAGATTTTGATTTCACACATATATAGATACATAAATATAGATTATACATATATACATAAGTATGTCATACACATTATATAGAGAGAGAGACACACACATTTATATACATATCTACATATATGTATATGTATATGTATATGTACATGTACATGTGTGTGTGTGTATATATATATATATATATATATATATATATATATATATATATATATATATATATATATATATATATATATATATATATATATATATATATATATATATATATATATATATATATATATATATATATATATATATATATATATGTATATGTATATGTATATGTATATGTATATGTATATGTGTGTGTGTATATATATATATATGTATATGTATATGTATATGTATATGTATATGTATATGTGTGTATATGTATATGTATATGTATATGTACATGTACATGTGTGTATATATATATATGTGTGTGTGTGTGTGTGTGTGTGTGTGTGTGTGTATGTATATCTATATGTATATCAAACAAACATGTATGAGTTAAGGTTTGATCACTATTTTTACTTGTAAAATCTTGATTGTGTTTTTTAATTAGAATCATGTAAACGTTTTAACACATACGTGTTTAGGCTGTGTACTTGTATTATCCTAAAAAGTAAGCAATCTTAATTAGGTGCTCACTTTAGCCCCATTTTAGTATGGGTTCCCACATTGATTTCACATTCTCCTAACGCTTCTTGGACCTTCAAATTAACATTATAAGTCCTATATTGGTTCAAATTTCTTCAAAACTCAAGGTCAGCCCGTATTTCTAAGTGTGCTTCTCTATTTTTTTCCTCCCAATCAAATAATTTATTTCATCTCCTCACTCTAAGATGGGTCTTACCTCATTTTAAATTTGAGGCATGGTTTCCACATCCACTGATCTCATATATTTACATGATTTATCTTTTGGGGACTAGAGACTGTCAACTTTCTCCCCATAAAAATTCACTAAATTTTGTCAAGTACAAGGTGAAACTCGATGAGTACCCAGGTACATGGTGAGTTTTGATCATCTTTTACATTTTTTTCTCAAAATTTTAAGGGCAAGATTTTATGGTCTCACACTCCCCAAAGCTAGATTTGTAGGTCATTGTGATTTTTCTAAGTCAGTCTAAAGGTGGTTTCACTTTGAGATATCTATATACATAAAGGTCCCCCTTTTCCATTCTTTCATAACAAGAATGACAGGGACAAAAAAAACAAGGAGAAGGGAACCAACCAAGTAATCAAGAAATCAAGAAATCAAGAAAATCATCAAGATCTTCACAACATTCTTCTTACTCTTCATCAAGCATTGTGGAAAACTACAACATCCATTATACAAGGCTTTAGTTTTGTGATTTCATATTTGGTTTTTTTGGAGTTCAAGATATTGCATCAACACTTGTGATCACATCCAATGAAGCATTCATTTATCAAGGTATAAGGTGATTTACAATTTAAATCTAGCTTATGTTTTATCTTTCCTTATGTAATTTCCTTTCATTTTCAAGGTCTATTCCTAAATAGGGGTTTGACTAAGGTAAGCCCCTTTAGAAAACCTTATTTCTCTTTTTTGTGTGTAGGAAAAAGGTGCAGAACCACTAGAGGGGAATCAAAAAGATTGGACACATTTGGAGAAAACCCAAAAATTTCAGACCGAAACCCCAAGGATAGGTCAACTTTTTGGGGAAGGTTGAGTTTCCAGGGACAAGTCAACATTTTTGGGACAGGTCAAGTTTTCTAGGGATAGGTCGACTTTCCTAGGACATGTCAACTTTTAGGGTACATATTAATTTTCTCCCTACCCCTTCCATTTTTTACTAAAATTTGGTAGGGAGTCTATTCACAACCTTTAGGTCTCAGCTTTGTGATTACAACTCATTTTGACATTTTGACAGTCATAAATTTGGGTTTGAAAGTTTACTTTTTCTATCCCATTTCTAGGTGCATTCAAAATCCTTCTTTGTCCTCTTTCACACCAGTTTTCTCAATTAGATTAAATCTTTTGCACATCAATATCATCCCTTTCTCTCAATCACAAACAATAAAGGAATCAAAATCCCTTAAGCACGAATATCGCATCGGAATCCTCAGAGTGGTGTTAATAGTAATTATCTTGGGGTGATTTATGCATTCCAATGTGTAATATGAATTGGGGAGAATAGGCCTTTTACATGATCCCCCTTTTTATATTATACACTTTGGTGAACCCGACTCATATTATCTCCTATTTTGATTTGGTAGTTATATCAAGCCTTTGTAAGCATTTAAAGATACATAATAATTTTGATTTAGTATATAGATCTACTTTGTATGCATTTTTCTATCACATATTTGCTACATCTTGTATTTACATTTATAAAACAAAAAGTACAAAAAAAAATCTTTCATTTCATGAATTATTGTTACCTTTCATTGATTTGTATGCATTTCTTTATTTCTTCTCATGTTACAAAACTTATTTAGGGCATTATCCTGAAATCATTCTATCATTTTTGAGATAAAACAACATCCTCCCATCAACTTTCCTTTACATTATGTTAAAACTAAAAGAATCAACTTAATACATGTAATGTTTTTTTTTCTTCTCTTATATCACCCTATAAAGATATATTAGAGCAAGAAGATGATTTTAACATTTCTCTCAATGATCTTCCTTTTTGGAGAAAATAGTTGAGAACTCTTCTTCTAATATAAGCCTTATCTATGAGGATATCTTGGTTAACAATGATGATACATCACATTCTATTTATTTCATGATTTCCCCTTTAGGGATGAATCCTTAATGAATTATGATTACTTGATGTAGCCAAGACCGAAGAAGTCTCCAAAGGATATGTCCAATCTCACAACAAGAATCAACACAGTGAAAAATAGAAAAATACAACAAATATATGACCAAATAACAACTTCTTCATTATCGGGTAGCATCAAATTACATCAAATTAGCTCCAAACATGTTGGATGTAAGGCCTTCTTGGTTACGGTCGTATACAATGAAATGAACCTCAAATCCTAATTCCAATCTATCAAACCCCAGAGTTATCCTCTCTCAGCTCTTTTCTACTCAGCTACTCTCCAACACTCCCCATCTTATAATCACAAGCCCTAAATTTATACATATTATCCACCCTAGGTTAGC
Organism: Chamaecyparis obtusa; assembly: GCA_027943335.1. Classification (NCBI taxonomy): domain Eukaryota; kingdom Viridiplantae; phylum Streptophyta; class Pinopsida; order Cupressales; family Cupressaceae; genus Chamaecyparis; species Chamaecyparis obtusa. The sequence continues at coordinate 1,325,382 of BSBK01003280.1, forward strand.
ATTCAAGATATTGCATATCCCAAGACAAATGTATTAGACCAAGTCAGCCTAGATCCCACATAATTACAATAATTAATTAATTCATCGAGTGTGATCCAACCACCAAGTCAGCCACACATTTGTCTTCCTTGAGATCCATTTCAATCAGCTCCATCGATCAAAAACCTCCACCATAATCCTCAATAATCAACCAGTGAACATAACTGAACCTGTGACATGAAGAACAGAACCAGTTGGTAAAGAACATGCCAGATCTCACAATCCACACCACTTGAAGAGGTGCAATCATAGACATAGCCTCCATGAACAACATGGAACAAACCCTTTTCATTGCACACGCCAAAGATATTCGCATATCGATCGCACATAGAATCTTTGAAAACTGCCCAAAACAAGGAACTTCATCTTACCACAAAGAAGTCCCTCCAAGAAGTTGTAAGATTGCAAGGAACCCAAGATGCCCCCACATCAGACACCTAGGGTAGATAGAAAAGTGTGCCTAACAATTTGATGCCACAAGAAAATCTGAACATAACATCATCTTGACCATCAATTTCCCAATCCTCAAAGGCAAGAATACAAACCTGCACACAAGAAACCCTTTCTTCCTGAAATCAAACCTTTGAATCCTCTGCACTACAACCAATCAGTCAACACACCAGCTAACAAAAATAAACTGATCAACATCCTCAACACAATGAATTAGTTTTCCATTCTCCTTCACAAACAAATCATGTAACTCATCATATTCCACCATTAGCTTATAAGAAACACAGAATTCAAGATGTCCACCATCTTCATCAGCCACCTTAATATCCTTAGCCACCATCTATAATTTTGCAACACAAGTAACAACATCCAACTGGAACAACCCAGTCTACAAATCCTCATCAACAACAGGATTATCATCTCTAATGAAAACCCTATCAACAAATTCATCAATACCAACATCCTCAACATTACCCTCAAAAAAAGGTAACTCCTCTACATCATCAACAATATCATTACCAACAATAAGATGCTCTACAATTTCTATATTAGACCCAACCATATGATCATGAAAATTGACTTGATTTACCACCTAAACCTCATAAAGGTTAGTGTTTACCTCTTCAAGCTTTACCTCATTAGCATAATCCTTATCCTATCTTTTCCTTCTTTGAATAACCCTTCTCACAAGCCAAACAATCTTCTTCTATATCAGTAAATTCCAACTACAATTCAACCTCCCAATATCCTCAAGCTTACCAGAAATCTCCTCCATCTTCTTCGCAAGTCATCTAAAGATCATATCTTCAACCAACCTGTCAACCTTTCTCATCAACTTCCTCCCTTCTCTCCTAAGGTGCAACTGCCTTGGATCGACAATCTGATTGCAAGATTCCAGCTATCTCATAGTTGACAATCTACTGAACATCTTCACAAACTACCTTAATTCAGTGACCTGACTAGCACCAAAGGGATTTCTCAAGGGTTTCACCTCCTTCCTAGGTTCATAACCAATAACATCCTCTTTCTGATACATCCTTGCACAAATCCTCTATAATTGTAGGCTAGATCCATAATCTGTCATCCCTTAACAAACCAATTCAGGATTTCACAAGTTCAGGAACAACATCTATCACTCCAAGACCTGTAACTTACTCATATCATTGCAACAACTCAACCTTCTATTAGAAAATGCCTTCTGACCAACTTGTGCAAGCCCTTCATTGATGCAAGTCAGATATACACTCTGCCACCTCACAAACATCACCCCAGAAGCTTTGCAAGTTCATATACTAAGATTTACACCATCGCAAGATCAAACTAGCTCTGATACCATCTAATGCAGCCAAGATCAGAGAAGTATCCAAAGGAGATGTCCAATCTTGTAGCGGAGTCAACACAATGGAAAATAGAAAAACACAACAAAGCTATGATCGAATAACAACTGCTTCATTATTAGGTAGCATCAAATTACATCAAATTGGCTTCAAACATGTTGAGTTATAAGGCCTTCCCGATTATGGCCATATATATTGGAATGAACCTCAGATCCTAATTTTGATCTATCCAATCCTAGAGCTATCCTCTTTCATTTATCTACTACTCAACTACTTTCCAACTCTCCCCCTCTTACAATCGCAAGCCCTAAATCTATACATACTAACCACCCTAAATCAACATTCAAGATACTACATATCCCAAGACAAATGTATTAGACCAGGTCAACCTAGATCCCAAATAATTACAACCACCAAGTCAATAACACATAGGTCCACCTCAAGATCCATTCCATTTAGCTCCATCGATCGAAAACCTCCACTGCATTCCTCAATAATCAATCAATGAACACAATTGAACCGGTGACATGAAGAACAATACCAATCGACAAAGAACATGGAAAATCTCATAATCCACACCAACTGAAGATGTGAAATCATAGACATAGCTTTCATGAACAACATGTAACAAACCCTTTTCATCACACACGCCAAATATCTCCACCAATCGACCACACATAGAGTCTCTAAAAACTGCCCAAAATAAGGAATTTCATCCTACCACAAGGAAATTCCTCTGAGAAGATGTAAGATCACCAGGAACCCAAGATGATCCTGTATCATTTCCTCTCTCCTAAAGTTTTCTTTATTCAAGCATTAATGGGTTATGTTTTTCTCTCTTATAAAGCTTACCTACATCAAGAGGATACCTTAAAGAAATAGGATAATACACTTGATGCTCTCCCTATCATAAATTAAACCTTTGAGAGCAAAGAGACTACCCAAATTAATATTGTTAATGTTTTGGGTACCGAAAATCCTAAGGTTGTTATCCATCTTCATCAAGATACCCCTCTACCTCAAAATAAACCAATCATTGTGGTGAAAGGTGATCAAAAACCTGACTATCACGTGGTTTCTCACACTTATAAGAAAAGAAATTAAATACAACCTACAAGTTCAATGGTTGCTTCTAATCTTCCTCCTTCTCAACCGATTCTTCCCCCTCCACCCCATCTCCCTCAAAATCTTAGAAAGTTGTATGATTTAGTGGAACAACTTTGTGCTACTCCTGCCAAGATCTCCCTTTGGGAGCTTCTTCAAATTTACCTACTTATTATGAAGCATTAAAAATAGCCTTTAGAAACATGACTATCCCACCTCCTAGGCAAGATGACATAACTTCTATCTTAGAATGCAAGAATACGACTAATAACAAGGCTCAAATTATGTTTTCTCAAGATGAGTTGCCTCTAAAGGAGATTCAAGGTTAACATGATTCTCTCATGGTTGTTTTCCTTATGAATTGTAGCCTTATTCAAAGAAATTTAATTGATAATGGCTCAGGACTTAATTTTTGTAGCATTGACTTGTTAAAGAAGATAAATGTAGATATTTCATAAATCAAACCTGATTCTATTCCTATCAGTGGCTTTTACAATGTCGATAAACAAACCTTGGGTATTATCACTTTGCCTATTAAGGTAGGTCTTGTTATTTTACCCACACCCATTCATGTCATTCCCGATGCTCTTAATTATAATCTTCTCCTATGATGACCATAGTTACATGCTATGCACACTGTTCCTTCAAATTGATATCACAAAGTAAAGTTCATCTATAACAACACCATGTATACCCTTATTGCTAATGATAGGGTCCAAAATTTTGTACAAGCTAAATATAATTATTCTTCTATTCCTACGCCATTTAAACAAAACATATCTTCTTCTCATACGAGTACCCTTGTAGATGATGATTTGGGGTCATTAGACTCTGTGCCATCTTTTATGGGTGAATATAAAGTTCCTAACATGGGACCCTTTAGAGGGCCCAGTGTATCATTTGTCCAACTTGATTCCCAAACAAATTTAACTCTCTCTCTCTCGGGTCACCTAGTGCAACATAATTGCCTAGCCCGTGTTATCCATGATTATATTTAATCTCTCCTCCATTATTCCATAACATAACATAATTTTCTATTCGATTGAATCATGGGCTCTTATCTTATCTTTCTTATCTTATCTTTTATGTGTTCTCTTTGTCTTTTTAGGTGACTAATTGTGCTTTTGCAATGGCTCTCTAAGCATGATGGTAGCGGTTGAGATATTTTCTTTAGTGAGGTCTCTTCAACTAGTTGACTTGGAATATTAGTAAGATTTAGGCTTTCTTGATCATTTTATGTTTCCTTGAATATGTATTTACAATTAAGATCCTTGGTTTGGGGGATCGTGTCCTTAAACTTAGAGATATCTTATCTCTTTGCAGATTGTTCATGATTCTCATATTTCTCTATCTTTCTATTACTTTACCATGAGCATAAGGTGGACTCATACTCTTGCTAAAGTGGGGGCTAAATATATCATCCTAAAAAGTAAGCACCCTTATTTAGGTGCTCATTTTAGCCCCATTTTAGTATGTATGGCCCCCCACATTGATTTCACATTCTCTTAACGCTTATTGGACCTTAAAATTAATATTATAAGTCCTATATATTGGTTCATATTTCCTCAAAACTTGAGGTTGGCCCTTATTTTAAGTGTTCTTATCTATTTTGTCCTCCCAATCAAATAATTGATTTCATCTCCTCACCCTAAGATAGGTCTTACCTCATTTTAAAGTTCAAGGCATAATTTCCACATATATCGATCTCATATCTTTGCATGATTTATCTTTTGGGGCCTAGAGAATGTCAACTTTCTCCACGTGAAATTTCATTGAAGTTTGCCAGGTACATAGTGAAACTTGATGTGTACCTAGGTACATGGAAAGTTTTGATGTGTCCTTGACATTTTTGCTCAAAATTTTAAGGGCAGGATTTTACAATCTCACACTCCCCAAAGCTAGATCTATAGATCATTATCATTTTTCTAAGTCAGCCTAAAGATGGTTTCACTTTGAAATATTTATATAAATGCCCCCCTTTTCCATTCTTTCATAACAAGAATAACAAGGAAAACAATAAGAAGGAGAAGGGAACCAACCAAGCAATCAAGAAAATCCTCAAGATCTTAAAGGTATTCTTCTTCCTCTTCATCAATCATTATGGACAACTATAAGATCCATTATACAATGATTTGGTTTCATAATTTCCTATTATGTTTTTTTGGATTTTAAGCTATTGCGTCAACACTTGTGATCACATCCAAATAAGCATTACATCGTCAAGGTATAAGGTGATTTACAATTCAGATCTGGTTTTTATTTCATCTTTCCTTATGCAATTTCCTTTCATTTTCAAGGTTAATTCCTAAATAAGGGTTTGACTGAGGGAAACCCCTTTATCCATCCTTATTTCTCTCTCTCTCTCTCTCTCTCTTTTGTAGGAACAAGTTATAGAGCCATTGAATGGGAATGAGAAATATTGGACACTATCAAAGAAAACCCAAAAATTTCAAACCAAAACCCTAGGGACAGGTCAACTTTCTAGGATAGGTCAAGTTTTTAGGGACATGTCAACTTTTCTAGGATAGGTTGAGTTTCTAGGGACAGGTCAACTTTCCTAGGACTTTCCTGGGACAGGTCAACTTTTAGGGTACATATCAAGTTTCATTTTGTCCCTACCATTTTTTATTGAAATTTGGTAGCGAGTTTGTTCACAACCTTTAGGTCTCGGATCTTCTATTACAACTCACTCTGACATTTCAACAGTTATAAATTCAGGTTTGAAAGTTCACTTTTCCTATTCTATTTCTAGGTGCATTAAAAATCCTTCTCCATCCTCTTTCACATCAATTTTCTCAACTAGATTAAATATTTTGCACATCAATATCTGTTATACTAGAACTAATTGATTACTTGGAGAATAGAATGTGAAGACGATCATCGAGCTACAAAGGTATATATGACACATTAAATTAGTTATTATATTGTCATTGATGTCAACTAGTTTTGACTGTACTTATCATGATAGTTTCAAACATCTGAAGAAGGTAATAATGGTGAAGGAATGAGATATTAACATGAAAATGAGAAGTATGAGCAAGATCTAAGTATGATATTCATTAGGTAGCTTATTGATGAGTCTATAACATTATGGTAGTGATTTAATTGTAGTACATTATTCTGTTAAGAATTGAAGATCAAGAATGAACAAGTTTATGTGGTCGGTAAATGAAGAACTTAGTATACACCGAGTAGAAAGAGTGTAAACTAAGCAAGTGTAGTGTATATTGAGTATAGTATTAATCAAGTAGGAAGTCACTGACACATCATGGTATTGATCAAGTGAAATAAATAATATGGAACATGTGATTGTTGATTTAAGATGATGAGCTAGACAAATTAGGATGATTCCGAGGTTGAAGATATAGTTTGTTATGAAGATCTGTGGCTGACAAAATTCAAGGAAGATCAGATTATGAAGATTGAAACATGTTTACAGTACAAGTTCTGAGGAAGGTTAAAGCGGAAAAATCAACGATGGAGATTAAGTGGCAAAATCTATGGCTCAGAAGAAAATGGTTTATCATGTCTATTTAAGGAGACAAGAGATTTAATGAGTTAATGCATGTGAGAAGAAGATTGCACTCATGTGAAGCTGGTCAGATAGGTTGAAGTGAGAACTGAGTAATTCTAAAGACTACAGCAAGCGTCAAAGAAAGGAGATAACCAAGCATAACAGAGTTGGAGGATAAAAGGAAATTGAAGAGATTATGATGGCCAGAGGTATTATGAGCTTAGTATAGATTTGAAAATCTACAAAGGAAGTTGTATTTGAATCATATCATTTACTATTGCATTCTAACCATTTCTATAGGCAAATCTCTTAATCGAGTGGAACTTAACAGTCTTTATTTACTTCATTATGACATTCAATGAATGTTGATTGTTTTCTTGTTGACCCCAAGTGGATTAATGGTCACGAAGAACTATTAGTGATAAATCCTCTAAGAAGGTCACACCTTACAGTGTGTTTTGTAACCTTTAATAGGGTTGGATCTTAACTGAGCTCACTTTAGAAGAGTGAAATTATTTTAGGTACCGGTCCCAGGTGGTTTTTCCCCTAATAGGATTTCCATGTTAAAAATCAAGTGTTATATGTGTATGGATGTGATGATTTGTTATTTTAATTTACACTACAATTACTGGTTTGATTGGTATATACTAGTTAATTTTATTGTCAATCGGTTAATGAACAAAAAGGCACAGATAATTTTTTACCGAGCTATTTAAGTTTTTATGTTGGATTTATTTTATACATATAAGAGTATTTGGGACTATAGGATAACTGGACTTAATTGATTCACCTCCCCCTCAGTTATCTAACAATTGGTATCAAAGCAAGAGTTCTTGAAGGAAGAAATTTGAAGGACTTAAGTTAAAGATCACAAGATGTTTAAGAGAGAGGTGCCAAAGTTGAACAAAGATAATTTCTCAACATGGAAAAGCAAGATGAAGTTGTATCTATTAGGGATTGGAGATTCTGTAATTTACTATTTAGAAAATGAATTTATAAACCCTACTAGTCCTTTGACTGTCACACAAAGGAAATAAAGATAAGAACATAATGCTCTGATGATTGAGATTTCTTCCTCTTTATTAGATGTTGAATTTGAAGACATTAAAACCTATACAATTGCAAAATAGATGTGGGACAAGCTAACACTAGTTCATGGAGCAGATGTGAATGTGCTCAGAGAAAAATTTGAAAGCTTAAGAGGAAATTTTGATGATATGAAGAAGAAAGAAGATGAAAACATCACTCAGTACAACAACCAAATCAAGAAAGTGACGAATGTTATCCGAGGAGTAGGTGGAACTATTGAAGAAGACACTTTGATAAGTAAAATTCTCATAACATTGTTACCTGCCTATGCTATTAGAGTCTCTACAATACATGAAATGAGAGAAACCCCTAGTAATAATATTTCACTTGATAGTCTAATTGGTAGATTGACTGCATTTGAGCTTAACAACTATGACAACAGTATTTTACCTAAGGTAGAATATGCATTTATGTCATCTCTGAATATTGGAAGATCAAGCAGTAGATATAAGATAAGAAATGAGAGTGAGAGTGAAGCTGAGGAAGATGAGCTTGATGAACTTGAAGCATTTATAGTTAGAAGGTTACTGAAAGGTAAAGGAAGATATAAGGGTAAGATACCCTTGGTATGTTTTAAATGTAAAGAGGTCAGTCATATTGCTGCAAGATTTTCTGACAAGAAAGATGATGAAAGAACAAGTGAAAGATCAATGAAAGGAAGAATGACATAAGAAATTATCAAGATCACAGAGGTAACCAATAGTATGATAACAAAGACAACCGAGATTACAAAGATAAAGGCAAGAAGGAATGCTACCTAGTTGAAGATGAAGATGATGACACCGAGACTGAAATTGATGAAGACATAGAAGTGGTATTTGTTGCATTGAAAGAAGATTTTGAAGAAGAATAAAGGTATGTTGAAAAAGCACTTATTTCTAAAGTTAGCAAAAATGATACTTGGATTTTTTATGGTGGATGCACACATCATATGATTGGAGATGAAGAAAATTTTGAATATCTTGAACACTATAATGGTAGATCTGTGAAAATAGGAAATGATACACCTTGTCAAGTGAAAGGTAAAGGATCTATACTATACAATAATAAGATCAGATGTGAAAATGCATATTGGGTGAAATGACTTAACTATAATATGTTGAGTGTAGCATAATTGAATAACATAGGTCACCGAGTTGAATTTGAGAAAAGAAAGGTGAAAATCTATGATGAGGCTAAAAAACTGATTAGTACTGGTGAACAATCAAAAGGTAACTTATTCTATCTGGACAATGCAAAAACTTCTTGTTTGTTGGCTAAATATGAATATGTTTGGTTATGGAACAAGAGGTTATGTCATGTGAACTTTGACAACATGGTAAAGATCAGTAAGAAAAGGAAAGTTAGAGGTTTACCGAGCATATCTAAATCTGACCATGTAATGTACAAACAATGTCAAATGGGTAAAATGTCAAAGTCTAGTTTCAAGAGAAAACATTACTCATCTAATGCTATTCTTGAGTTAGTTCATACTGAGTTATGTGGTCCAATGAGAACTCAGAGTTATTATGGAGATAGATATTTTATCTTATTTTTTGATGATTTCTCTAGGATGATGACTGTCATGTTCTTAAAAGAAAAATTAGAAGCTTTCAAAATGTTTAAATGGTACAAAGCAAAAGTGGAAAAAGAATGTGGTAAGCAACTAAAATTCTTGAGGTCAAATAGAGGTGGTGAATTCATTTATGATGAATTTACTAATTTTTCTAATGAGCATGAAATAAAGAGATAGGTATATGCACCGAGAACACCCCAATAGAATGAGATTGTTGAAAGAAGGAATAAATAAATTGTTGATTGTGCTAGAACATTGTTGATGAAAAAGATGTTGCACAAATTTATTGGAGAGAAGTTGTTAGTATTGTTGTTTATACACTGAACCAAGTACAAATGAAGAAAGAATCAAACAAGACACCTTATGAGCTATGGTATGGTTATACACCTAATGTGAGTTATTTTAGAATATTTGGAAATAGATGTTACATTCTACAAGATGGTAGAAATGGAAAAATTGATTCAAAAGGTGATGAAGGGATATTTCTAGGTTATTCTACTAGAAGAAAGGCCTATAAATATTTGAACAAGGCTACTAACAAAATGATTTAAAGTGCAAATGTGAGAGTTGATGATTTTGCAGAAAAGAATGATGAAGAAAGCAAGAAAGAACTAGAAGACTATGGTAGATTTTTTTTTATTGAAGAACCTGAAACTCTACCCAAGCAAAAAAACATTGCTACCGAGAAACAATCTTCACAGACTGAGCAACAACAAATAGTTATTGATGGAAATGATGATCATGCACCGAGTGGAGAAAACATTGAAGAATAGAGATTTGAACCTGTACTTGCAAAGTATGTGAGAAGACACCATCCACAAGATCAAATAATTGGGGACAAAGGAGCAGGAATGATGACTATAAGTAAGTTAAGGAACAATACATGTTTAGTTTGTGAATTTGAGCCTAAAACTGTTAAAGATGCATTGGTAAATGATGAATGGATTAAGGCAATGAATGAAGAGATTGAGAAAATACAGAAGAAAAAAAAAGACATGGACATTGGTACCGAGACCTAAAGACAAAAATTTGATTGGCACTAAATGGATATTCATAAACAAATTGAATGAAAATGGAGATGTAACAAGGAACAAAGCAATACTAGTTTGCAAAGGTTATGCACAAGAAGGAATTGATTATGGAGACATTTTTGCACATGTTGCTAGACTTGAAGGAGTAAGAATACTACTTGCATATGATTCTTATAAAGGATTTAAGGTATATTAGATGGATGTGAAATCTTCTTTTCTGAATGGGATACTTGAAGAAGAGGTATACATTGAACAACATGAAGGTTTTGTTGATCCTAATCAAAAGAACATGGTATGTAAGTTGCACAAGGAATTATGTGGATTGAAGCAAGCACTGAGAGCATGGTATGAGAAACTGCATTCTTATCTCATAGGAATTGGATTTGTTAGAACAAGTGATAACAACAATTTATATTTGAAATGTGAAACTAATGATAAGATTCTTATTGTTGAAATATTTGTTGATGATATAATATTTGGAGGTCATGATACTTCATGCAAGTCTTTTGCTAATGAAATGAGGAAAGAGTTTGAAATGTTGATATTTGGAGAGATCAAATTCTTTCTTGGTTTGCAAATACTACAATGGAAGGAAGGCATATACATAACATAATCTAAGTACATCAAAGAAGTTTTGAGCACATTTGGTATGGAAGATTCAAAACCACTTGGTACACCTATGGTAACCGGATGCAATTTGACCAAGGATGACAAGTCAACAAAGGTAAATCAAACCTTATATAGATCAATGATTGGCAAGTTGATATATGTTGTGCATAGTAGACTAGATATTACACATGCGGTTGGAATTGTAGCTAGATTCTCTGCTAATCCTAAAGAGTCACACATGACTGTTGTGAAAAAAATTTGAGATATTTGAAGAACACTAAAAATTATGGATTATGGTATAAGAAAGAAGGCAATTTTGAACTTAAAGTTTACACTGATGTTGATTGGGCTAGAAATATTGATGATAGAAAAAGCACTATTGGTGGAGCATTTTTCTTAGGAGAAAGATTAGTAACATTGATAAGTAAGAAACAAGGATGCATTTCTCAGTCCACTGCTAAAGTAGAAAATGTAGGTGTTTATGCTAATTGTTCAAATATTGCATGGATAAAGCAATTTTTGGAAGGTATATGAAGAGATCACTGATCCAGTGAAATATATTGTGATAATACAAGTGTTATTAATATTTCAAATAATCCAGTGATACATGCAAAGACAAAGTGCATATCTATTAAGTATCACTACTTGAGGGAGCAAGTTCAAGAAAAACAAGTCAAATTGGAATATGTGAAATCATGAGAGCAACTTGTTGACATATTTACAAAACTCTTACCAAAGGATACATTTGAATACTTGAGAAGTAGACTAGGGGTCCATCCCCTGTCTAACAACCACTAAGGTGATATGGGGTTGCATCAACATGTACTTTATCATAAGATTTGATGATGTTGATGCATGATGTTCACACTTCGGGATTCATGAGGTTGTGAAGAAGAAGAAGAATAAGAAGAAGAAGAAGAGGATATAAGACACACTGATATTGCATTTATGTACATGCAAGGTATAAGAATCTGAACTAAACAATGGAGATATTGATTTGGCTACTGCGGATCTGATTACTTTTGGCATTGTTGTCAAAGGGAGAGATGATTACATGAAATATTCAAAAAAGGGAGAGAATGGTCATGAGATATTCAAGAAAGATTTGCAGGGAGAGATGATCAAGAAACATTGGAGAGAAGATACATGAATAACAGTTAGAAATGAATATAACCAAAAGGGAGGGGCAGAGATGTTGTGTGGTGATTAAACATATTAAATGCATAAGCTAAGGGAGAACTTACCGAGTCACAACATATATACAGAGTTGTAGACACTTAATATGTTTGGTATTTTATGACATATTTCATATTGTGTTGCCATCAATGTCAAAGGGAGAGATTGTTATACTACAACTGATTGATTACTTGGAGAACAAAATGTGAAGATGG